>CAUYWW010000200.1:629323-1258646 GCA_963576845.1 Megachile leachella | reverse complement strand
ATAATGACTGCATAATATGGGTAATAATGCATGTTATATTGATGATAATATAAGTAATAAGTATAATTTTTACAATTCTAGCGATAATAACTGCATTATATGGGTAATAATGGATGTTATATTGATAATATCGGGAGTAATAAGTATATTTATTATAGTTCTAGCGATAGTAACTGCATAATATAGGTAATAATGCATGTTATATTGATAATAATAAAAGTAATAAGTATATTTATTATAGTTCTATCAATAATAACTGCATAATATGGGTAATAATGCATGTTATATTGATGATAATAAAAGTAATACGTATATTTATTATAGTTCTAGCGATAATAACTGCATAATATGGGTAATAATGCATGTTATATTGATGATAATATAAGTAATAAGTATAATTATTACAGTTCTAGCAATAATAACTGCATTATATGGGTAATAATGGATGTTATATTGATAATATCGGGAGTAATAAGTATAATTATTAGTTTTAGCGATAATACTAGTAAAATATGGCTAAGAGTGCATGTTATATTCATAATAAAGATGTAATAAGTATATTTATTATACTTCTATCGATAATAACTGCAAAATATGGGTAATAATGCACGTTATATTGCTAATAATATAAGTAATAAGTATATTTATTATAGTTCTATCGATTATAAATGCATAATATGGGTAATAATGCACGTTATATTGCTAATAATATAAGTAATAAGTATAATTATTATAGTTCTAGCGATAATAACTGCATTATATGAGTAATAATGGATGTTATATTGATAATATCGGGAGTAATAAGTATAATTGTTACAGTTGTAGCTTTAATACTAGTAAAATATGGCTAAGAGTGCATGTTATATTCATAATAAAAAAGTAATAAGTATATTTATTACAGTTCTATCAATAATAACTGCATAATATGGGTAAAAATGCATGTTATATTAATAATAATATAAGTAATAAGTATAATTATTACAGTTCTAGCGATAATAACTGCATTATATGGGTAATAATGCATGTTATATTGATGATAATATAAGTAATAAGTATAATTATTACAGTTCTAGCGATAATAACTGCATTATATGGGTAATAATGGATGTTGTATTGGTAATATCTGGAGTAGTAAGTACAATTTTTATAGTTCTAGCGATAATAAAAGTAATATATGGCTCATAGTGCATGTTATATTGATAATAATAAAAGTAATAAGTATATTTATTATAGTTCTATCAATAATAACTGCATAATATGGGTAATAATGCATGTTATATTGATGATAATAAAAGTAATACGTATATTTATTATAGTTCTAGCGATAATAACTGCATAATATGGGTAATAATGCACGTTATATTGCTAATAATATAAGTAATAAGTATATTTATTATAGTTCTATCGATTATAAGTGCATAATATGGGTAATAATGCACGTTATATTGCTAATAATATAAGTAATAAGTATAATTATTATAGTTCTAGCGATAATAACTGCATTATATGAGTAATAATGGATGTTATATTGATAATATCGGGAGTAATAAGTATAATTGTTACAGTTGTAGCGATAATACTAGTAAAATATGGCTAAGAGTGCATGTTATATTCATAATAAAAAAGTAATAAGTATATTTATTACAGTTCTATCAATAATAACTGCATAATATGGGTAAAAATGCATGTTATATTGATAATATCGGGAGTAATAAGTATAATCATTACAGTTCTAGCGATAATACTAGTAAAATATGGCTAAGAGTGCCTGTTATATTGATAATAATAAAAGTAATAAGGATATTTATTATAATTCTATCGATAATAACTGCATAATATGGGTAATAATGCATGTTATATTGATGATAATATAAGTAATAAGTATAATTATTACAGTTCTAGCGATAATAACTGCATTATATGGGTAATAATGGATGTTATATTGATAATATCGGTAGTAATAAGTATACTTATTATAGTTCTATCAATAATAACTGCATAATATCGGTAATAATGCATGTTATATTGATGATAACAAAAGTAATACGTATATTTATTATAGTTCTGGCGATAATAACTACATTATATGGGTAAAAATGCATGTTATATTGATAATATTGGGAGTAATAAGTATAATTATTATAGTTCTAGCGATAATAATAGTAAAATATGGCTAATAGTGCATGTTATATTAATAATAATAAAAGTAAAAAGTATATTTATTACAGTTCTATCGATAATAACTGCATAATATGGGTAATAATGCATGTTATATTGATAATAATATAAGTAATAAGTATAATTATTACAGTTCTAGCGATAATAACTGCATTATATGGGCAATAATGGATGTTATATTGATAATATCGGGAGTAATAAGTATATTTATTATAGTTCTAGCGATAATAACTGCATAATATGGGTAATAATGCATGTTATATTGATGATAATATAAGTAATAAGTATAATTATTACAGTTCTAGCGATAATAACTGCATTATATGGGTAATAATGGATGTTATATTGGTAATATCTGGAGTAGTAAGTACAATTTTTATAGTTCTAGCGATAATAAAAGTAATATATGGCTCATAGTGCATGTTATATTGATAATAATAAAAGTAATAAGTATATTTATTATAGTTCTGTCGATAATAACTGCATTATATGGGTAATAATGCATGTTATATTGATGATAATATAAGTAATAAGTATAATTATTACAGTTCTAGCGATAATAACTGCATTATATGGGTAATAATGGATGTTATATTGATAATATCGGGAGTAATAAATATATTTATTATAGTTCTAGCGATTATAACTGCATTATATGGGTACTAATGGATGTTATATTGATAATATCGGGAGTAATAAGTACATTTATTATAGTTCTAGCGATTATAACTGCATAATATGGGTAATAACGCGTGTTATATTGATAATAATAAAAGTAAGAAGTATATTTATTACAGTTCTAGCGATAATAGCTGCATTATATGGGTAATAATGGATGTTATATTGATAATATCGGGAGTAATAAGTACATTTATTATAGTTCTAGCGATTATAACTGCATAATATGGGTATTAATGCATGTTATATTGATGATAATAAAAGTAGTAAGTATATTTATTATAGTTCTAGCGATTATAACTGCATAATATGGGTAATAATGCATGTTATATTGATAATAATATAAGTAATAAGTATAATTATTACAGTTCTAGCGATAATAACTGCATTATATGGGTAATAATGCATGATATGTTGATAATATTGGGAGCAATAAGTGTAATTATTATAGTTCTAGCGATAATAATAGTAAAATATGGCAAATAGTGCATGTTATATTGATAATAGTAAAAGCAATAAGTATATTTATTACAGTTCTATCGATAATAACTGCATAATATGGGTATTAATGCATGTTATATTGATGATAATAAAAGTAGTAAGTATATTTATTATAGTTCTAGCGATTATAACTGCATAATATGGGTAATAATGCATGTTATATTGATAATAGTATAAGTAATAAGTATAATTATTACTGTTCTAGCGATAATAACTGCATTAAATGCGTATAATGCATGTTATATTGATAATATTTGGAGTAGTAAGTATAATTTTTATAGTTCTAGCTATAATATAAGTAAAATATGGCTAATAGTGCATGTTATATTGATAATAATACAAGTAATAAGTATATTTATTATAATTCTATCGATAATAACTGCATAATATGGGTAATAATGCATGTTATATTGATAATAATATAAGTAATAAGTATAATTATTACAGTTCTAGCGATGATAACTGCATTATATGGGTAATAATGCATGTTATATTGATGACAACAAAAGTAATACGTATATTTATTATAGTTCTAGCGATAATAACTGCATTATATGGGTAAAAATGCATGTTATATTGATAATATTGGGAGTAATAAGTATATTTATTATAGTTCTAGCGATAGTAACTGCATAATATAGGTAATAGTGCATGTTATCTTGATAATAATAAAAGTAATAAGTATATTTATTGTAGTTCTAACAATAATAACTGCATAATATGGGTAATAATGCATGTTATATTGATGATAATAAAAGTAATAAGTGTATTTATTACAGTTCTAGCGAAAATAAGCGAAAAATAAAAGTAATATATGGCTCATAGTGCATGTTATATTGATAATAATAAAAGTAATAAGTATATTTATTATAGTTCTATCAATAATAACTGCATAATATGGGTAATAATGCATGTTATATTGATGATAATAAAAGTAATACGTATATTTATTATAGTTCTAGCGATAATAACTGCATAATATGGGTAATAATGCATGTTATATTGATGATAATATAAGTAATAAGTATAATTATTACAGTTCTAGCGATAATAACTGCATTATATGGGT
The DNA here is from genome assembly GCA_963576845.1 of Megachile leachella. Lineage (NCBI taxonomy): Eukaryota > Metazoa > Arthropoda > Insecta > Hymenoptera > Megachilidae > Megachile > Megachile leachella. The sequence continues at coordinate 1,254,220 of CAUYWW010000200.1, read as the reverse complement.
AATAATGGATGTTATATTGATAATATCGGGAGTAATAAGTATAATTATTAGTTTTAGCGATAATACTAGTAAAATATGGCTAAGAGTGCATGTTATATTCATAATAAAGATGTAATAAGTATATTTATTATACTTCTATCGATAATAACTGCATAATATGGGTAATAATGCACGTTATATTGCTAATAATATAAGTAATAAGTATATTTATTATAGTTCTATCGATTATAAGTGCATAATATGGGTAATAATGCACGTTATATTGCTAATAATATAAGTAATAAGTATAATTATTATAGTTCTAGCGATAATAACTGCATTATATGAGTAATAATGGATGTTATATTGATAATATCGGGAGTAATAAGTATAATTGTTACAGTTGTAGCGATAATACTAGCAAAATATGGCTAAGAGTGCATGTTATATTCATAATAAAAAAGTAATAAGTATATTTATTACAGTTCTATCAATAATAACTGCATAATATGGGTAAAAATGCATGTTATATTGATAATATCGGGAGTAATAAGTATAATCATTACAGTTCTAGCGATAATACTAGTAAAATATGGCTAAGAGTGCCTGTTATATTGATAATAATAAAAGTAATAAGGATATTTATTATAATTCTATCGATAATAACTGCATAATATGGGTAATAATGCATGTTATATTGATGATAATATAAGTAATAAGTATAATTATTACAGTTCTAGCGATAATAACTGCATTATATGGGTAATAATGGATGTTATATTGATAATATCGGGAGTAATAAATATATTTATTATAGTTCTAGCGATTATAACTGCATTATATGGGTACTAATGGATGTTATATTGATAATATCGGGAGTAATAAGTACATTTATTATAGTTCTAGCGATTATAACTGCATAATATGGGTATTAATGCATGTTATATTGATGATAATAAAAGTAGTAAGTATATTAATTATAGTTCTAGCGATTATAACTGCATAATATGGGTAATAATGCATGTTATATTGATAATAATATAAGTAATAAGTATAATTATTACAGTTCTAGCGATAATAACTGCATTATATGGGTAATAATGCATGATATGTTGATAATATTGGGAGCAATAAGTGTAATTATTATAGTTCTAGCGATAATAATAGTAAAATATGGCAAATAGTGCATGTTATATTGATAATAGTAAAAGCAATAAGTATATTTATTACAGTTCTATCGATAATAACTGCATAATATGGGTATTAATGCATGTTATATTGATGATAATAAAAGTAGTAAGTATATTTATTATAGTTCTAGCGATTATAACTGCATAATATGGGTAATAATGCATGTTATATTGATAATAGTATAAGTAATAAGTATAATTATTACTGTTCTAGCGATAATAACTGCATTAAATGCGTATAATGCATGTTATATTGATAATATTTGGAGTAGTAAGTATAATTTTTATAGTTCTAGCTATAATATAAGTAAAATATGGCTAATAGCGCATGTTATATTGATAATAATACAAGTAATAAGTATATTTATTATAATTCTATCGATAATAACTGCATAATATGGGTAATAATGCATGTTATATTGATAATAATATAAGTAATAAGTATAATTATTACAGTTCTAGCGATGATAACTGCATTATATGGGTAATAATGCATGTTATATTGATGACAACAAAAGTAATACGTATATTTATTATAGTTCTAGCGATAATAACTGCATTATATGGGTAAAAATGCATGTTATATTGATAATATTGGGAGTAATAAGTATATTTATTATAGTTCTAGCGATAGTAACTGCATAATATAGGTAATAGTGCATGTTATCTTGATAATAATAAAAGTAATAAGTATATTTATTGTAGTTCTAACAATAATAACTGCATAATATGGGTAATAATGCATGTTATATTGATGATAATAAAAGTAATAAGTGTATTTATTACAGTTCTAGCGATAATGACTGCATAATATGGGTAATAATGCATGTTATATTGATGATAATATAAGTAATAAGTATAATTATTACAGTTCTAGCGATAATAACTGCATTATATGGGTAATAATGCATGTTATATTGATGACAACAAAAGTAATACGTATATTTATTATAGTTCTAGCGATAATAACTGCATTATATGGGTAAAAATGCATGTTATATTGATAATATTGGGAGTAATAAGTATATTTATTATAGTTCTAGCGATAATAACTGCATAATATAGGTAATAGTGCATGTTATCTTGATAATAATAAAAGTAATAAGTATATTTATTATAGTTCTATCAATAATAACTGCATAATATGGGTAATAATGCATGTTATATTGATGATAATAAAAGTAATAAGTGTATTTATTACAGTTCTAGCGATAATGACTGCATAATATGGGTAATAATGCATGTTATATTCATGATAATATAAGTAATAAGTATAATTTTTACAATTCTAGCGATAATAACTGCATTATATGGGTAATAATGGATGTTATATTGATAATATCGGGAGTAATAAGTATATTTATTATAGTTCTAGCGATAGTAACTGCATAATATAGGTAATAATGCATGTTATATTGATAATAATAAAAGTAATAAGTATATTTATTATAGTTCTATCAATAATAACTGCATAATATGGGTAATAATGCATGTTATATTGATGATAATAAAAGTAATACGTATATTTATTATAGTTCTAGCGATAATAACTGCATAATAAGGGTAATAATGCATGTTATATTGATGATAATATAAGTAATAAGTATAATTATTACAGTTCTAGCGATAATAACTGCATTATATGGGTAATAATGGATGTTATATTGATAATATCGGTAGTAATAAGTATATTTATTATAGTTCTAGCGATAATAACTACATTATATGGGTAAAAATGCATGTTATATTGATAATATTGGGAGTAATAGGTATAATTATTATAGTTCTAGCGATAATAATAGTAAAATATGGCTAATAGTGCATGTTATATTAATAATAATAAAAGTAAAAAGTATATTTATTACAGTTCTATCGATAATAACTGCATAATATGGGTAATAATGCATGTTATATTGATAATAATATAAGTAATAAGTATAATTATTACAGTTCTAGCGATAATAACTGCATTATATGGGCAATAATGGATGTTATATTGATAATATCGGGAGTAATAAGTATATTTATTATAGTTCTAGCGATAATAACTACATTATATGGGTAAAAATGCATGTTATATTGATAATATTGGGAGTAATAAGTATAATTATTATAGTTCTAGCGATAATAATAGTAAAATATGGCTAATAGTGCATGTTATATTAATAATAATAAAAGTAAAAAGTATATTTATTACAGTTCTATCGATAATAACTGCATAATATGGGTAATAATGCATGTTATATTGATAATAATATAAGTAATAAGTATAATTATTACAGTTCTAGCGATAATAACTGCATTATATGGGCAATAATGGATGTTATATTGATAATATCGGGAGTAATAAGTATATTTATTATAGTTCTAGCGATAATAACTGCATAATATGGGTAATAATGCATGTTATATTGATGATAATATAAGTAATAAGTATAATTATTACAGTTCTAGCGATAATAACTGCATTATATGGGTAATAATGGATGTTATATTGGTAATATCTGGAGTAGTAAGTACAATTTTTGTAGTTCTAGCGATAATAAAAGTAATATATGGCTCATAGTGCATGTTATATTGATAATAATAAAAGTAATAAGTATATTTATTATAGTTCTGTCGATAATAACTGCATTATATGGGTAATAATGCATGTTATATTGATGATAATATAAGTAATAAGTATAATTATTACAGTTCTAGCGATAATAACTGCATTATATGGGTAATAATGGATGTTATATTGATAATATCGGGAGTAATAAATATATTTATTATAGTTCTAGCGATTATAACTGCATAATATGGGTAATAATGCATGTTATATTGATAATAATATAAGTAATAAGTATAATTATTACAGTTCTAGCGATAATAACCGCATTAAATGCGTATAATGCATGTTATATAGATAATATTTGGAGTAGTAAGTATAATTTTTATAGTTCTAGCGATAATATAAGTAAAATATGGCTAATAGTGCATGTTATATTGATAATAATAAAAGTAATAAGTATATTTATTATAATTCTATCGATAATAACTGCATAATATGGGTAATAATGCATGTTATATTGATAATAATATAAGTAATAAGTATAATTATTACAGTTCTAGCGATAATAACTGCATTATATGGGTAATAATGCATGATATGTTGATAATATTGGGAGCAATAAGTGTAATTATTATAGTTCTAGCGATAATAATAGAAAAATATGGCAAATAGTGCATGTTATATTGATAATAGTAAAAGCAATAAGTATATTTATTACAGTTCTATCGATAATAACTGCATAATATGGGTATTAATGCATGTTATATTGATGATAATAAAAGTAGTAAGTATATTTATTATAGTTCTAGCGATTATAACTGCATAATATGGGTAATAATGCATGTTATATTGATAATAGTATAAGTAATAAGTATAATTATTACAGTTCTAGCGATAATAACTGCATTAAATGCGTATAATGCATGTTATATTGATAATATTTGGAGTAGTAAGTATAATTTTTATAGTTCTAGCTATAATATAAGTAAAATATGGCTAATAGTGCATGTTATATTGATAATAATACAAGTAATAAGTATATTTATTATAATTCTATCGTTAATAACTGCATAATATGGGTAATAATGCATGTTATATTGATAATAATATAAGTAATAAGTATAATTATTACAGTTCTAGCGATGATAACTGCATTATATGGGTAATAATGCATGTTATATTGATGACAACAAAAGTAATACGTATATTTATTATAGTTCTAGCGATAATAACTGCATTATATGGGTAAAAATGCATGTTATATTGATAATATTGGGAGTAATAAGTATATTTATTATAGTTCTAGCGATAGTAACTGCATAATATAGGTAATAATGCATGTTATATTGATAATAATAAAAGTAATAAGTATATTTATTATAGTTCTATCAATAATAACTGCATAATATGGGTAATAATGCATGTTATATTGATGACAATAAAAGTAATACGTATATTTATTATAGTTCTAGCGATAATAACTGCATAATATGGGTAATAATGCATGTTATATTGATGATAATATAAGTAATAAGTATAATTATTACAGTTCTAGCGATAATAACTGCATTATAGGGGTAATAATGGATGTTATATTGATAATATCGGGAGTAATAAGTATAATTATTAGTTTTAGCGATAATACTAGTAAAATATGGCTAAGAGTGCATGTTATATTCATAATAAAGATGTAATAAGTATATTTATTATACTTCTATCGATAATAACTGCATAATATGGGTAATAATGCACGTTATATTGCTAATAATATAAGTAATAAGTATATTTATTATAGTTCTATCGATTATAAGTGCATAATATGGGTAATAATGCACGTTATATTGCTAATAATATAAGTAATAAGTATAATTATTATAGTTCTAGCGATAATAACTGCATTATATGAGTAATAATGGATGTTATATTGATAATATCGGGAGTAATAAGTATAATTATTACAGTTGTAGCGATAATACTAGTAAAATATGGCTAAGAGTGCATGTTATATTCATAATAAAAAAGTAATAAGTATATTTATTACAGTTCTATCAATAATAACTGCATAATATGGGTAATAATGCATGTTATATTAATAATAATATAAGTAATAAGTATAATTATTACAGTTCTAGCGATAATAACTGCATTATATGTGTAATAATGCATGTTATGTTGATAATATCGGGAGTAATAAGTATTTTTATTATAGTTCTAGCGATAATAATTGCATAATATAGGTAATAATGCATGTTATGTTGATAATAATAAAAGTAATTAGTATATTTATTACAGTTCTATCGATAATAACTGCATAATATGGGTAATAATGCATGTTATATTGATGATAACAAAAGTAATACGTATATTTATTATAGTTCTAGCGATAATAACTGCATAATATGGGTAATAATGCATGTTATATTGATGATAACAAAAGTAATACGTATATTTATTATAGTTCTAGCGATAATAACTGCATAATATGGGTAATAATGCATGTTATATTGATAATAATATAAGTAATAAGTATAATTATTACAGTTCTAGCGATAATAACTGCATTATATGGGTAATAATGGATGTTATATTGATAATATCGGGAGTAATAAGTATATTTATTATAGTTCTATTGATAATAACTGCATAATATGGGTAATAATGCATGTTATATTGATGATAACAAAAGTAATACGTATATTTATTATAGTTCTAGCGATAATAACTGCATAATATAGGTAATAATGCATGTTATATTGATAATAATAAAAGTAATAAGTATATTTATTATAGTTCTATCGATAATAACTGCATAATATGGGTAATAATGCATGTTATATTGATGATAATAAAAGTAATACGTATATTTATTATAGTTCTAGCGATTATAACTGCATTATATGGGTAATAATGCACGTTATATTGATAATATTGGGATTAATAAGTATAATTATTATAGTTCTAGCAATAATAATAGTAAAATATGGCTAATAGTTCATGTTATATTGATAATAATAAAAGTAATAAGTATATTTATTATACTTCTGTCGATAATAACTGCATTATATGGGTAATAATGCATGTTATATTGATAATAATATAAGTAATATGTATAATTATTACACTTCTAGCGACAATAACTCCATTATATGGGTAATAATGCATGTTATATTGATATCAATATAAGTAATAAGTATAATTATTACAGTTCTAGCGATAATAACTGCATAATATGGGTAATAATGCATGTTATATTGATGATAATGAAAGTTGTAAGTATATTTATTACAGTTCTAGCGATAATAACTGCGTTTTATGTGTAATAATGCATGTTATATTGATAATAATAATAGTAATAAGTATATTTATTATAGTTCTATCGATAATAACTGCATAATATGGGTAATAATGCATGTTATATTGATGATAATGAAAGTAGTGAGTATATTTATTATAGTCCTAGCGATAATAACTGCATAATGTGGGTAATAATGCATGTTATATTGATAATAATATAAGTAATAAGTATAATTATTACAGTTCAGCGACAATAACTGCATAATATCGGTAATAATGCATGTTACAATGATGATAATAAAAGTAATACGTATATTTATTACAGTTCTAGCGATAATAACTGCATAATATGGGTAATAATGCATGTTATATTGATGATAATGAAAGTTGTAAGTATATTTATTACAGTTCTAGCGATAATAACTGCGTAATATGTGTAATAATGCATGTTATATTGATAATAATATAAGTAATAAGTTTAATTATTACAGTTCTATGGATATTAACTGCATAATATGGGTAATAATGCATGTTATATTGATAATAATATAAGTAATAAGTATATTTATTATAGTTCTATCGATAATAACTGCATAATATTAGTAATAATGCATGTTACATTGATGATAATAAAAGTAATACGTATATTTATTATAGTTCTAGCGATAATAACTGCATAATATGGGTAATAATCCATGTTATATTGATAATAATATAAGTAATAAGTATAATTATTACAGTTCAGCGACAATAACCGCATAATATGGGTAATAATGCATGTTACAATGATGATAATAAAAGTAATACGTATATCTATTATAGTTCTAGCGATAACAACTGCATAATATGGGTAATAATGCATGTTATATTGATAATAATATAAGTAATAAGTTTAATTATTACAGTTCTATGGATATTAACTGCATAATATGGGTAATAATGCATGTTATATTGATAATAATAAAAGTTATAAGTATATTTATTATAGTTCTATCGATAATAACTGCATAATATGGGCAATAATGCATGTTATATTGATGATAATAAAAGTAATACGTATATTTATTATAGTTCTAGCGATAATAACTGCATAGTATGGGTAATAATGCATGTTATATTGATAATAATAAAAGTAATAAGTATATTTATTATAGTTCTAGCGATAATAACTGCATAATATGGGTAATAATGCATGTTATATTGATAATAGTATAAGTAATAAGTTTAATTATTACAGTTCTATGGATAATAACTGCATAATATGGGTAATAATGCATGTTATATTGATAATAATAAAAGTAATAGGTATATTTATTATAGTTCTATCGATAATAACTGCATAATATGGGCAATAATGCATGTTATATTGATGATAATAAAAGTAATACGTATATTTATTATAGTTCTAGCGATAATAACTGCATAATATGGGTAATAATGCATGTTATATTGATGATAATGAAAGTTGTAAGTATATTTATTACAGTTCTAGCGATAATAACTGCGTAATATGTGTAATAATGCATGTTATATTGATAATAATAATAGTAATAAGTATATTTATTATAGTTCTATCGATAATAACTGCATAATATGGGTAATAATGCATGTTATATTGATGATAATGAAAGTAGTGAGTATATTTATTATAGTCCTAGCGATAATAACTGCATAATGTGGGTAATAATGCATGTTATATTGATAATAATATAAGTAATAAGTATAATTATTACAGTTCAGCGACAATAACTCCATTATATGGGTAATAATGCATGTTATATTGATAATAATATAAGTAATAAGTTTAATTATTACAGTTCTATTTATAATAACTGCATAATATGGGTAATGATGCATGTTATATTGATAATAATATAAGTAATAAGTTTAATTATTACAGTTCTATGGATATTAACTGCATAATATGGGTAATAATGCATGTTATATTGATGATAATAAAAGTAATACGTATATTTATTATAGTTCTAGCGATTATAACTGCATTATATGGGTAATAATGCACGTTATATTGATAATATTGGGAGTAATAAGTATAATTATTATAGTTCTAGCGATAATAATAGTAAAATATGGCTAATAGTTCATGCTATATTGATAATAATAAAAGTAATAAGTATATTTATTATACTTCTGTCGATAATAACTGCATTATATGGGTAATAATGCATGTTATATTGATAATAATATAAGTAACATGTATAATTATTACAGTTCTAGCGACAATAACTCCATTATATGGGTAATAATGCATGTTATATTGATAATAATATAAGTAATAAGTATAATTATTACAGTTCTAGCGATAATAACTGCATAATATGGGTAATAATGCATTTTATATTGATAATAATAAAAGTAATAAGTATATTTATTATAGTTCTATCGATAATAACTGCATAATATGGGTAATAATGCATGTTATATTGATGATAATGAAAGTTGTAAGTATATTTATTACAGTTCTAGCGATAATAACTGCGTAATATGTGTAATAATGCATGTTATATTGATAATAATAATAGTAATAAGTATATTTATTATAGTTCTATCGATAATAACTGCATAATATGGGTAATAATGCATGTTATATTGATGATAATAAAAGTAATACGTATATTTATTATAGTTCTAGCGATAATAACTGCATAATATGGGTAATAATCCATGTTATATTGATAATAATAAAAGTAATAAGTATATTTATTATAGTTCTGTCGATAATAACTGCATAATATGGGCAATGATGCATGTTATATGGATGATAATGACAGTAGTGAGTATATTTATTACAGTTCTAGCGATAATAACTGCATTATTTCGGTAAAAATGCATGTTATATTGATAATATCGGGAGTAATAAGTATAATTATTATAGTTCTAGCGATAATAATAGTAAAATATGGCTAATAGTGCATGTTATATTGATAATAATAAAAGTAATACGTATATTTATTATAGTTCTATCGATAATAACTGTATAATATTAGTAATAATGCATGTTATATTGATGATAATGAAAGTTGTAAGTATATTTATTACAGTTCTAGCGATAATAACTGCATTACATGCGTAATAATGCATGTTATATTGATAATATCGGGAGTAATATGTATAATTATTATAGTTCTAGCGATAATAATAGTACAATATGGCTAATAGTGCATGTTATATTGATAATAATAAAAGTAATAAGTATATTTATTACAGTTCTGTCGATAATAACTGCATAATATTGGTAATAATGCATGTTATATTGATGATAATAAAAGTAATACGTATATTTATTATAGTTCTAGCGATAATAACTGCATAATATGGGTAATAATCCATGTTATATTGATAATAATAAAAGTAATAAGTATATTTATTATAGTTCTATCGATAATAACTGCATAATATGGGCAATAATGCATGTTATATTGATGATAATAAAAGTAATACGTATATTTATTATAGTTCTAGCGATTATAACTGCATAGTATGGGTAATAATGCATGTTATATTGATAATAATAAAAGTAATAAGTATATTTATTATAGTTCTGTCGATAATAACTGCATAATATGGGCAATGATGCATGTTATATGGATGATAATGACAGTAGTGAGTATATTTATTACAGTTCTAGCGATAATAACTGCATTATTTCGGTAAAAATGCATGTTATATTGATAATATCGGGAGTAATAAGTATAATTATTATAGTTCTAGCGATAATAATAGTAAAATATGGCTAATAGTGCATGTTATATTGATAATAATAAAAGTAATACGTATATTTATTATAGTTCTATCGATAATAACTGTATAATATTAGTAATAATGCATGTTATATTGATGATAATGAAAGTTGTAAGTATATTTATTACAGTTCTAGCGATAATAACTGCATTACATGCGTAATAATGCATGTTATATTGATAATATCGGGAGTAATATGTATAATTATTATAGTTCTAGCGATAATAATAGTACAATATGGCTAATAGTGCATGTTATATTGATAATAATAAAAGTAATAAGTATATTTATTACAGTTCTGTCGATAATAACTGCATAATATTGGTAATAATGCATGTTATATTGATGATAATAAAAGTAATACGTATATTTATTATAGTTCTAGCGATAATAACTGCATAATATGGGTAATAATCCATGTTATATTGATAATAATAAAAGTAATAAGTATATTTATTATAGTTCTATCGATAATAACTGCATAATATGGGCAATAATGCATGTTATATTGATGATAATAAAAGTAATACGTATATTTATTATAGTTCTAGCGATTATAACTGCATAGTATGGGTAATAATGCATGTTATATTGATAATAATAAAAGTAATAAGTATATTTATTATAGTTCTGTCGATAATAACTGCATAATATGGGCAATGATGCATGTTATATGGATGATAATGACAGTAGTGAGTATATTTATTACAGTTCTAGCGATAATAACTGCATTATTTCGGTAATAATGCATGTTATATTGATAATATCGGGAGTAATAAGTATAATTATTATAGTTCTAGCGATAATAATAGTAAAATATGGCTAATAGTGCATGTTATATTGATAATAATAAAAGTAATAAGTATATTTATTACAGTTCTATCGATAATAACTGCATAATATGGGTAATAATGCATGTTATATTGATGATAATAAAAGTAATACGTATATTTATTATAGTTCTAGCGATTATAACTGCATTATATGGGTAATAATGCACGTTATATTGATAATATTGGGATTAATAAGTATAATTATTATAGTTCTAGCAATAATAATAGTAAAATATGGCTAATAGTTCATGTTATATTGATAATAATAAAAGTAATAAGTATATTTATTATACTTCTGTCGATAATAACTGCATTATATGGGTAATAATGCATGTTATATTGATAATAATATAAGTAATATGTATAATTATTACACTTCTAGCGACAATAACTCCATTATATGGGTAATAATGCATGTTATATTGATATCAATATAAGTAATAAGTATAATTATTACAGTTCTAGCGATAATAACTGCATAATATGGGTAATAATGCATGTTATATTGATGATAATGAAAGTTGTAAGTATATTTATTACAGTTCTAGCGATAATAACTGCGTAATATGTGTAATAATGCATGTTATATTGATAATAATAATAGTAATAAGTATATTTATTATAGTTCTATCGATAATAACTGCATAATATGGGTAATAATGCATGTTATATTGATGATAATGAAAGTAGTGAGTATATTTATTATAGTCCTAGCGATAATAACTGCATAATGTGGGTAATAATGCATGTTATATTGATAATAATATAAGTAATAAGTATAATTATTACAGTTCAGCGACAATAACTGCATAATATGGGTAATAATGCATGTTACAATGATGATAATAAAAGTAATACGTATATTTATTACAGTTCTAGCGATAATAACTGCATAATATGGGTAATAATGCATGTTATATTGATGATAATGAAAGTTGTAAGTATATTTATTACAGTTCTAGCGATAATAACTGCGTAATATGTGTAATAATGCATGTTATATTGATAATAATATAAGTAATAAGTATAATTATTACAGTTCAGCGACAATAACCGCATAATATGGGTAATAATGCATGTTACAATGATGATAATAAAAGTAATACGTATATCTATTATAGTTCTAGCGATAATAACTGCATAATATGGGTAATAATGCATGTAATATTGATAATAATATAAGTAATAAGTATATTTATTATAGTTCTATCGATAATAACTGCATAATATTAGTAATAATGCATGTTATATTGATGATAATAAAAGTAATACGTATATTTATTATAGTTCTAGCGATAATAACTGCATAATATGGGTAATAATCCATGTTATATTGATAATAATATAAGTAATAAGTATAATTATTACAGTTCAGCGACAATAACCGCATAATATCGGTAATAATGCATGTTACAATGATGATAATAAAAGTAATACGTATATCTATTATAGTTCTAGCGATAATAACTGCATAATATGGGTAATAATGCATGTTATATTGATAATAATATAAGTAATAAGTTTAATTATTACAGTTCTATGGATATTAACTGCATAATATGGGTAATAATGCATGTTATATTGATAATAATAAAAGTTATAAGTATATTTATTATAGTTCTATCGATAATATCTGCATAATATGGGCAATAATGCATGTTATATTGATGATAATAAAAGTAATACGTATATTTATTATAGTTCTAGCGATAATAACTGCATAGTATGGGTAATAATGCATGTTATATTGATAATAATAAAAGTAATAAGTATATTTATTATACTTCTGTCGATAATAACTGCATTATATGGGTAATAATGCATGTTATATTGATAATAATATAAGTAATATGTATAATTATTACACTTCTAGCGACAATAACTCCATTATATGGGTAATAATGCATGTTATATTGATATCAATATAAGTAATAAGTATAATTATTACAGTTCTAGCGATAATAACTGCATAATATGGGTAATAATGCATGTTATATTGATGATAATGAAAGTTGTAAGTATATTTATTACAGTTCTAGCGATAATAACTGCGTAATATGTGTAATAATGCATGTTATATTGATAATAATAATAGTAATAAGTATATTTATTATAGTTCTATCGATAATAACTGCATAATATGGGTAATAATGCATGTTATATTGATGATAATGAAAGTAGTGAGTATATTTATTATAGTCCTAGCGATAATAACTGCATAATGTGGGTAATAATGCATGTTATATTGATAATAATATAAGTAATAAGTATAATTATTACAGTTCAGCGACAATAACTGCATAATATGGGTAATAATGCATGTTACAATGATGATAATAAAAGTAATACGTATATTCATTACAGTTCTAGCGATAATAACTGCATAATATGGGTAATAATGCATGTTATATTGATGATAATGAAAGTTGTAAGTATATTTATTACAGTTCTAGCGATAATAACTGCGTAATATGTGTAATAATGCATGTTATATTGATGATAATAAAAGTAATACGTATATTTATTATAGTTCTAGCGATAATAACTGCATAGTATGGGTAATAATGCATGTTATATTGATAATAATAAAAGTAATAAGTATATTTATTATAGTTCTAGCGATAATAACTGCATAATATGGGTAATAATGCATGTTATATTGATAATAATATAAGTAATAAGTTTAATTATTACAGTTCTATGGATAATAACTGCATAATATGGGTAATAATGCATGTTATATTGATAATAATAAAAGTAATAGGTATATTTATTATAGTTTCTATCGATAATAACTGCATAATATGGGCAATAATGCATGTTATATTGATGATAATAAAAGTAATACGTATATTTATTATAGTTCTAGCGATAATAACTGCATAATATGGGTAATAATGCATGTTATATTGATGATAATGAAAGTTGTAAGTATATTTATTACAGTTCTAGCGATAATAACTGCGTAATATGTGTAATAATGCATGTTATATTGATAATAATAATAGTAATAAGTATATTTATTATAGTTCTATCGATAATAACTGCATAATATGGGTAATAATGCATGTTATATTGATGATAATGAAAGTAGTGAGTATATTTATTATAGTCCTAGCGATAATAACTGCATAATGTGGGTAATAATGCATGTTATATTGATAATAATATAAGTAATAAGTATAATTATTACAGTTCAGCGACAATAACTGCATAATATGGGTAATAATGCATGTTACAATGATGATAATAAAAGTAATACGTATATTTATTACAGTTCTAGCGATAATAACTGCATAATATGGGTAATAATGCATGTTATATTGATGATAATGAAAGTTGTAAGTATATTTATTACAGTTCTAGCGATAATAACTGCGTAATATGTGTAATAATGCATGTTATATTGATAATAATATAAGTAATAAGTTTAATTATTACAGTTCTATTTATAATAACTGCATAATATGGGTAATGATGCATGTTATATTGATAATAATATGAGTAATAAGTTTAATTATTACAGTTCTATGGATATTAACTGCATAATATGGGTAATAATGCATGTTATATTGATGATAATAAAAGTAATACGTATATTTATTATAGTTCTAGCGATTATAACTGCATTATATGGGTAATAATGCACGTTATATTGATAATATTGGGAGTAATAAGTATAATTATTATAGTTCTAGCGATAATGATAGTAAAACATGGCTAATAATGCATGTTATATTGATAATAATATAAGTAATAAGTATATTTATTATAGTTCTATCGATAATAACTGCATAATATTAGTAATAATGCATGTTATATTGATGATAATGAAAGTTGTAAGTATATTTATTACAGTTCTAGCGATAATAACTGCATTACATGCGTAATAATGCATGTTATATTGATAATATCGGGAGTAATAAGTATAATTATTATAGTTCTAGCGATAATAATAGTACAATATGGCTAATAGTGCATGTTATATTGATAATAATAAAAGTAATAAGTATATTTATTATACTTCTGTCGATAATAACTGCATTATATGGGTAATAGTGCATGTTATATTGATAATAATATAAGTAATAAGTATAATTATTACAGTTATAGCGATAATAACTGCATTATATGGGTAATAATGCATGTTATATTGATGATATCGGGATTAATAAGTATAATTATTATAGTTCTAGCAATAATAATAGTAAAATATGGCTAATAGTTCATGCTATATTGATAATAATAAAAGTAATAAGTATATTTATTATACTTCTGTCGATAATAACTGCATTATATGGGTAATAATGCATGTTATATTGATAATAATATAAGGAACATGTATAATTATTACAGTTCTAGCGACAATAACTCCATTATATGGGTAATAATGCATGTTATATTGATAATAATATAAGTAATAAGTATAATTATTACAGTTCTAGCGATAATAACTGCATAATATGGGTAATAATGCATGTTATATTGATAATAATAAAAGTAATAAGTATATTTATTATAGTTCTATCGATAATAACTGCATAATATGGGTAATAATGCATGTTATATTGATGATAATGAAAAGTTGTAAGTATATTTATTACAGTTCTAGCGATAATAACTGCGTAATATGTGTAATAATGCATGTTATATTGATAATAATAATAGTAATAAGTATATTTATTATAGTTCTATCGATAATAACTGCATATATGGGTAATAATGCATGTTATATTGATGATAATAAAAGTAATACGTATATTTATTATAGTTCTAGCGATAATAACTGCATAATATGGGTAATAATCCATGTTATATTGATAATAATATAAGTAATAAGTATAATTATTACAGTTCAGCGACAATAACCGCATAATATGGGTAATAATGCATGTTACAATGATGATAATAAAAGTAATACGTATATCGTATTATAGTTCTAGTGCGATAATAATGCATAATATGGGTAATAATGCATGTTTATATTGATAATTAATATAAGTAATAAGTTTAATTATTACAGTTCTATGGATATTAACTGCATAATATGGGTAATAATGCATGTTATATTGATAATAATAAAAGAAGTTATAAGTTATATTTACTATAGTTCTATCGATAATAACTGCATAATATGGGCAATAATGCATGTTATATTGATGATAATAAAAGTAATACGTATATTTATTATAGTTCTAGCGATAATAACTGCATAGTATGGGTAATAATGCATGTTATATTGATAATAATAAAAGTAATAAGTATATTTATTATAGTTCTAGCGATAATAACTGCATAATATGGGTAATAATGCATGTTATATTGATATATAATATAGAGTAATAAGTTTAGATTATTACAGTTCTATGGATAATAACTGCATAATATGGGTAATGATGCATGTTATATTGATAATAATATAAGTAATAAGTTTAATTATTACAGTTCTATGGATATTAACTGCATAATATGGGTAATAATGCATGTTATATTGATGATAATAAAAGTAATACGTATATTTATTATAGTTCTAGTAGCGATTATAACTGCATTATATGGGGTAATAATGCACGTTATATTGATAATATTGGGAGTAATAAGTATAATTATTATAGTTCTAGCGATAATGATAGTAAAACATGGCTAATAATGCATGTTATATTGATAATAATATAAGTAATAAGTATATTTATTATAGTTCTATCGATAATAACTGCATAATATCTAGCTAATAATGCATGTTATATTGATGATAATGAAAGTTGTAAGTATATTTATTACAGTTCTAGCGATAATAACTGCATTACATGCGTAATAATGCATGTTATATTGATAATATCGGGAGTAATAAGTATAATTATTATTAGTTCTAGCGATAATAATAGTACAATATGGCTAATAGTGCATGTTATATTGATAATAATAAAAGTAATAAGTATATTTATTATACTTCTGTCGATAATAACTGCATTATATGGGTAATAGTGCATGTTATATTGATAATAATATAAGTAATAAGTATAATTATAACAGTTATAGCGATAATAACTGCATTATATGCGTAATAATGCATGTTATATTGATGATATAGGGATTAATAAGTATAATTATTATAGTGTCTACTAGCAATAATATAGTAAAATATGGCTAATAGTTCATGCTATATTGATAATAATAAAAGTAATAAGTATATTTATTATACTTCTGTCGATAATAACTGCATTATATGGGTAATAATGCATGTTATATTGATAATAATATAAGTAACATGTATAATTATTACAGTTCTAGCGACAATAACTCCATTATATGGGTAATAATGCATGTTATATTGATCATAATATAAGTAATAAGTATAATTATTACAGTTCTAGTGATAATAACTGCATAATATGGGTAATAATGCATGTTATATTGATAATAATAAAAGTAATAAGTATATTTATTATAGTTCTATCGATTAATAACTGCATAATATGGGTAATAATGCATGTTATATTGATGATAATGAAAGTTGTAAGTATATTTATTACAGTTCTAGCGATAATAACTGCGTAATATGTGTAATAAGTGCATGTTATATTGATAATAATAATAGTAATAAGTATATTTATTATAGTTCTATCGATAATAACTGCATAATATGGGTAATAATGCATGTTATATTGATGATAATAAAAGTAATACGTATATTTATTATAGTTCTAGCGATAATAACTGCATAATATGGGTAATAATCCATGTTATATTGATAATAATATAAGTAATAAGTATAATTATTACAGTTCAGCGACAATAACCGCATAATATGGGTAATAATGCATGTTATATTGATAATAATAAAAGTTATAAGTATATTTACTTATAGTTCTATCGATAATAACTGCATAATATGGGCAATAATGCATGTTATATTGATGATAATAAAAGTAATACGTATATTTATTATAGTTCTAGCGATAATAACTGCATAGTATGGGTAATAATGCATGTTATATTGATAATAATAAAAGTAATAAGTATATTTATTATAGTTCTAGCGATAATAACTGCATAATATGGGTAATAATGCATGTTATATTGATAATAATATAAGTAATAAAGTTTAATTATTACAGTTCTATGGATAATAACTGCATAATATGGGTAATAATGCATGTTATATTGATAATAATAAAAGTAATAGGTATATTTATTATAGTTCTATCGATAATAACTGCATAATATGGCAATAATGCATGTTAGATTGATGATAATAAAAGTAATACGTATATTTATTATAGTTCTAGCGATAATAACTGCATAATATGGGTAATAATGCATGTTATATTGATAATAATAAAAGTAATAAGTATATTTATTATAGTTCTATCGATAATAACTGCATAATATGGGTAATAATGCATGTTATATTGATGATAATGAAAGTTGCAAGTATATTTATTACAGTTCTAGCGATAATAACTGCGTAATATGTGTAATAATGCATGTTATATTGATAATAATAATAGTAATAAGTATATTTATTATAGTTCTATCGATAATAACTGCATAATATGGGTAATAATGCATGTTATATTGATGATAATGAAAGTAGTGAGTATATTTATTCTAGTCCTAGCGATAATAACTGCATAATGTGGGTAATAATGCATGTTATATTGATAATAATATAAGTAATAAGTATAATTATTACAGTTCAGCGACAATAACTGCATAATATGGGTAATAATGCATGTTACAATGATGATAATAAAAGTAATACGTATATTTATTACAGTTCTAGCGATAATAACTGCATAATATGGGTAATAATGCATGTTATATTGATGATAATGAAAGTTGTAAGTATATTTATTACAGTTCTAGCGATAATAACTGCGTAATATGTGTAATAATGCATGTTATATTGATAATAATATAAGTAATAAGTTTAATTATTACAGTTCTATTTATAATAACTGCATAATATGGGTAATGATGCATGTTATATTGATAATAATATAAGTAATAAGTTTAATTATTACAGTTCTATGGATATTAACTGCATAATATGGGTAATAATGCATGTTATATTGATGATAATAAAAGTAATACGTATATTTATTATAGTTCTAGCGATTATAACTGCATTATATGGGTAATAATGCACGTTATATTGATAATATTGGGAGTAATAAGTATAATTATTATAGTTCTAGCGATAATGATAGTAAAACATGGCTAATAATGCATGTTATATTGATAATAATATAAGTAATAAGTATATTTTATTATAGTTCTATCGATAATAACTGCATAATATTAGTAATAATGCATGTTATATTGATGATAATGAAAGTTGTAAGTATATTTATTACAGTTCTAGCGATAATAACTGCATTACATGCGTAATAATGCATGTTATATTGATAATATCGGGAGTAATAAGTATAATTATTATAGTTCTAGCGATAATAATAGTACAATATGGCTAATAGTGCATGTTATATTGATAATAATAAAAGTAATAAGTATATTTATTATACTTCTGTCGATAATAACTGCATTATATGGGTAATAGTGCATGTTATATTGATAATAATATAAGTAATAAGTATAATTATTACAGTTATAGCGATAATAACTGCATTATATGGGTAATAATGCATGTTATATTGATGATATCGGGATTAGTAAGTATAATTATTATAGTTCTAGCAATAATAATAGTAAAATATGGCTAATAGTTCATGCTATATTGATAATAATAAAAGTAATAAGTATATTTATTATACTTCTGTCGATAATAACTGCATTATATGGGTAATAATGCATGTTATATTGATAATAATATAAGTAACATGTATAATTATTACAGTTCTAGCGACAATAACTCCATTATATGGGTAATAATGCATGTTATATTGATAATAATATAAGTAATAAGTATAATTATTACAGTTCTAGCGATAATAACTGCATAATATGGGTAATAATGCATGTTATATTGATGATAATGAAAGTTGTAGGTATATTTATTGCAGTTCTAGCGATAATAACTGCATAATATGTGTAATAATGCATGTTATATTGATAACACTGAAAGTAATACGTATATTTATTATAGTTCTAGCGATAATAACTGCATAATACGGGTAATAGTGCATGTTATATTGATAACAATATAAGTAATAAGTATAATTATTACAGTTCTAGCGATAATAACTGCATAATATGGGTAATAATGCATGTTGTATTGATGACACTAAAAGTAATACGTATATTTATTAAAGTGCTAGCGATAATAACTGCATAATACGGGTAATAATGTATGTTATATTGATAATAATATAAGTAATAAGTATAATTATTACTGTTCTAGCGATAATAACTGCATAATATGGGTAATAATGCACGTTATACTGAGAATAATATAAGTAATAAGTATAATTATTACAGTTCTTGCGATAATAACTGCATTATATGGGTAATAATGCATGTTATATTGATAATAATATAAGTAATAAGTATGATTGTTACAGTTCTAGCAATAATAACTGCATTATATGGGTAATAATGCATGTTATATTGATAACATTGGGAGTAATAAGTAAAATTATTATAGTTCTAGCGATAATAATAGTACAATATGGCTAATAATGCATGTTATATCGATAATAATAAAAGTAATAAGTATATTTATTACAGTTCTATCGATAATAACTGCATAATATGGGTAATAATGCATGTTATATTGATGACACTAAAAGTAATACGTATATTTATTATGGTTCTAGCGATTGTAACTGCATAATACGGGTAATAATGCATGTTATATTGATAATAATATAAGTAATAAGTATAATTATTATAGTTCTAGCAATAATAATAGTACAATATGGCTAATAGTGCATGTTATATTGATAATAATAAAAGTAATAAGTATATTTATTACAGTTCTATCGATAATAACTGCATAATATGGGTAATAATGCATGTTATATTGATGACACTAAAAGTAATACGTATATTTATTATAGTTCTAGCGATTATAACTGCATAATACGGGTTATAATGCATGTTATATTGATAATAATATAAGTAATAAGTATAATTATTACAGTTCTAGCAATAATAACTGCATTATATGGGTAAAAATGCATGTTATATTGATGACACTAAAAGTAATACGTATATTTATTATAGTTCTAGCGATAATAACTGCATAATATGGGTAATAATGCATGTTACAATGATGATAATAAAAGTAATACGTATATCTATTATAGTTCTAGCTATAATAACTGCATAATATGGGTAATAATGCATGTTATATTGGTAATAATATAAGTAATAAGTTTAATTATTACAGTTCTATGGATATTAACTGCATAAAATGGGTAATAATGCATGTTATATTGATAATAATAGAAGTAATAAGTATATTTATTATAGTTCTGTCGATAATAACTGCATAATATGGGCAATGATGCATGTTATATCGATGATAATGACAGTAGTGAGTATATTTATTACAGTTCTAGCGATAATAACTGCATTATTTCGGTAATAATGCATGTTATATTGATAATATCGGGAGTAATAAGTATAATTATTATAATTCTAGCGATAATAATAGTAAAACATGGCTAATAGAGCATGTTATATTGATAATAATAAAAGTAATAAGTATATTTATTACAGTTCTATCGATAATAACTGCATAATATTGGTAATAATGCATGTTATATTGATGATAATAAAAGTAATACGTATATTTATTATAGTTCTAGCGATTATAACTGCATTATATGGGTAATAATGCACGTTATATTGATAATATTGGGAGTAATAAGTATAATTATTATAGTTCTAGCGATAATGATAGTAAAACATGGCTAATAATGCATGTTATATTGATAATAATATAAGTAATAAGTATATTTATTATAGTTCTATCGATAATAACTGCATAATATTAGTAATAATGCATGTTATATTGATGATAATGAAAGTTGTAAGTATATTTATTACAGTTCTAGCGATAATAACTGCATTACATGCGTAATAATGCATGTTATATTGATAATATCGGGAGTAATAAGTATAATTATTATAGTTCTAGCGATAATAATAGTACAATATGGCTAATAGTGCATGTTATATTGATAATAATAAAAGTAATAAGTATATTTATTATACTTCTGTCGATAATAACTGCATTATATGGGTAATAGTGCATGTTATATTGATAATAATATAAGTAATAAGTATAATTATTACAGTTATAGCGATAATAACTGCATTATATGGGTAATAATGCATGTTATATTGATGATATCGGGATTAATAAGTATAATTATTATAGTTCTAGCAATAATAATAGTAAAATATGGCTAATAGTTCATGCTATATTGATAATAATAAAAGTAATAAGTATATTTATTATACTTCTGTCGATAATAACTGCATTATATGGGTAATAATGCATGTTATATTGATAATAATATAAGTAACATGTATAATTATTACAGTTCTAGCGACAATAACTCCATTATATGGGTAATAATGCATGTTATATTGATAATAATATAAGTAATAAGTATAATTATTACAGTTCTAGCGATAATAACTGCATAATATGGGTAATAATGCATGTTATATTGATGATAATGAAAGTTGTAAGTATATTTATTATAGTTCTAGCGATAATAACTGCGTAATATGTGTAATAATGCATGTTATATTGATAATAATAATAGTAATAAGTATAATTATTACAGTTCAGCGACAATAACTGCATAATATGGGTAATAATGCATGTTACAATGATGATAATAAAATTAATACGTATATTTATTACAGTTCTAGCGATAATAACTGCATAATATGGGTAATAATGCATGTTATATTGATGATAATGAAAGTTGTAGGTATATTTATTGCAGTTCTAGCGATAATAACTGCATAATATGTGTAATAATGCATGTTATATTGATGACACTGAAAGTAATACGTATATTTATTATAGTTCTAGCGATAATAACTGCATAATACGGGTAATAGTGCATGTTATATTGATAACAATATAAGTAATAAGTATAATTATTACAGTTCTAGCGATAATAACTGCATAATATGGGTAATAATGCATGTTGTATTGATGACACTAAAAGTAATACGTATATTTATTAAAGTGCTAGCGATAATAACTGCATAATACGGGTAATAATGCATGTTATATTGATAATAGTATAAGTAATAAGTATAATTATTACTGTTCTAGCGATAATAACTGCATAATATGGGTAATAATGCACGTTATACTGAGAATAATATAAGTAATAAGTATAATTATTACAGTTCTTGCGATAATAACTGCATAATATGGGTAATAATGCATGTTACAATGATGATAATAAAAGTAATACGTATATCTATTATAGTTCTAGCTATAATAACTGCATAATATGGGTAATAATGCATGTTATATTGGTAATAATATAAGTAATAAGTTTAATTATTACAGTTCTATGGATATTAACTGCATAAAATGGGTAATAATGCATGTTATATTGATAATAATAAAAGTAATAAGTATATTTATTATAGTTCTGTCGATAATAACTGCATAATATGGGCAATGATGCATGTTATATCGATGATAATGACAGTAGTGAGTATATTTATTACAGTTCTAGCGATAATAACTGCATTATTTCGGTAATAATGCATGTTATATTGATAATATCGGGAGTAATAAGTATAATTATTATAGTTCTAGCGATAATAATAGTAAAACATGGCTAATAGAGCATGTTATATTGATAATAATAAAAGTAATAAGTATATTTATTACAGTTCTATCGATAATAACTGCATAATATTGGTAATAATGCATGTTATATTGATGATAATAAAAGTAATACGTATATTTATTATAGTTCTAGCGATAATAACTGCATAATATGGGTAACAATGCATGTTATATTGATAATAATATAAGTAATAAGTATAATTATTACAGTTCAGCGACAATAACTGCATAATATGGGTAATAATGCATGTTACAATGATGATAATAAAAGTAATACGTATATTTACAATAGTTCTAGCGATAATAACTGCATAATATGGGTAATAATGCATGTTATATTGATAATAATATAAGTAATAAGTATAATTATTACAGTTCTAGCGATAATAACTGCATAATATGGGTAATAATGCATGTTATATTGATAATAATATAAGTAATAAGTATAATTATTACAGTTCAGCGACAATAACTGCATAATATGGGTAATAATGCATGTTACAATGATGATAATAAAAGTAATACGTATATCTATTATAGTTCTAGCTATAATAACTGCATAATATGGGTAATAATGCATGTTATATTGGTAATAATATAAGTAATAAGTTTAATTATTACAGTTCTATGGATATTAACTGCATAATATGGGTAATAATGCATGTTATATTGATAACAATAAAAGTAATAAGTATATTTATTATAGTTCTATCGATAATAACTGCATAATATGGGCAATAATGCATGTTATATTGATAATATCGGGAGTAATATGTATAATTATTATAGTTCTAGCGATAATAATAGTACAATATGGCTAATAGTGCATGTTATATTGATAATAATAAAAGTAATAAGTATATTTATTACAGTTCTATCGATAATAACTGCATAATATTGGTAATAATGCATGTTATATTGATGATAATAAAAGTAATACGTATATTTATTATAGTTCTAGCGATAATAACTGCATAATATGGGTAATAATCCATGTTATATTGATAATAATATAAGTAATAAGTTTAATTATTACAGTTCTATGGATATTAACTGCATAATATGGGTAATAATGCATGTTATATTGATGATAATAAAAGTAATACGTATATTTATTATAGTTCTAGCGATTATAAGTGCATTATATGGGTAATAATGCACGTTATATTGATAATATTGGGAGTAATAAGTATAATTATTATAGTTCTAGCGATAATGATAGTAAAACATGGCTAATAATGCATGTTATATTGATAATAATATAAGTAATAAGTATATTTATTATAGTTCTATCGATAATAACTGCATAATATTAGTAATAATGCATGTTATATTGATGATAATGAAAGTTGTAAGTATATTTATTACAGTTCTAGCGATAATAACTGCATTACATGCGTAATAATGCATGTTATATTGATAATATCGGGAGTAATAAGTATAATTATTATAGTTCTAGCGATAATAATAGTACAATATGGCTAATAGTGCATGTTATATTGATAATAATAAAAGTAATAAGTATATTTATTATACTTCTGTCGATAATAACTGCATTATATGGGTAATAGTGCATGTTATATTGATAATAATATAAGTAATAAGTATAATTATTACAGTTATAGCGATAATAACTGCATTATATGGGTAATAATGCATGTTATATTGATGATATCGGGATTAATAAGTATAATTATTATAGTTCTAGCAATAATAATAGTAAAATATGGCTAATAGTTCATGCTATATTGATAATAATAAAAGTAATAAGTATATTTATTATACTTCTGTCGATAATAACTGCATTATATGGGTAATAATGCATGTTATATTGATAATAATATAAGTAACATGTATAATTATTACAGTTCTAGCGACAATAACTCCATTATATGGGTAATAATGCATGTTATATTGATAATAATATAAGTAATAAGTATAATTATTACAGTTCTAGCGATAATAACTGCATAATATGGGTAATAATGCATGTTATATTGATGATAATGAAAGTTGTAGGTATATTTATTGCAGTTCTAGCGATAATAACTGCATAATATGTGTAATAATGCATGTTATATTGATGACACTGAAAGTAATACGTATATTTATTATAGTTCTAGCGATAATAACTGCATAATACGGGTAATAGTGCATGTTATATTGATAACAATATAAGTAATAAGTATAATTATTACAGTTCTAGCGATAATAACTGCATAATATGGGTAATAATGCATGTTGTATTGATGACACTAAAAGTAATACGTATATTTATTAAAGTGCTAGCGATAATAACTGCATAATACGGGTAATAATGCATGTTATATTGATAATAATATAAGTAATAAGTATAATTATTACTGTTCTAGCGATAATAACTGCATAATATGGGTAATAATGCACGTTATACTGAGAATAATATAAGTAATAAGTATAATTATTACAGTTCTTGCGATAATAACTGCATTATATGGGTAATAATGCATGTTATATTGATAATAATATAAGTAATAAGTATGACTGTTACAGTTCTAGCAATAATAACTGCATTATATGGGTAATAATGCATGTTATATTGATAACATTGGGAGTAATAAGTAAAATTATTATAGTTCTAGCGATAATAATAGTACAATATGGCTAATAATGCATGTTATATCGATAATAATAAAAGTAATAAGTATATTTATTACAGTTCTATCGATAATAACTGCATAATATGGGTAATAATGCATGTTATATTGATGACACTAAAAGTAATACGTATATTTATTATGGTTCTAGCGA
The DNA here is from genome assembly GCA_963576845.1 of Megachile leachella. Classification (NCBI taxonomy): domain Eukaryota; kingdom Metazoa; phylum Arthropoda; class Insecta; order Hymenoptera; family Megachilidae; genus Megachile; species Megachile leachella. The sequence continues at coordinate 1,227,016 of CAUYWW010000200.1, read as the reverse complement.
TTGTAACTGCATAATACGGGTAATAATGCATGTTATATTGATAATAATATAAGTAATAAGTATAATTATTACAGTTCTAGCGATAATAATAGTACAATATGGCTAATAGTGCATGTTATATTGATAATAATAAAAGTAATAAGTATATTTATTACAGTTCTATCGATAATAACTGCATAGTATGGGTAATAATGCATGTTATATTGATGACACTAAAAGTAATACCTATATTTATTATAGTTCTAGCGATTATAACTGCATAATACGGGTAATAATGCATGTTATATTGACAATAATATAAGTAATAAGTATTATTATTATAGTTCTAGCAATAATAATAGTACAATATGGCTAATAGTGCATGTTATATTGATAATAATAAAAGTAATAAGTATATTTATTACAGTTCTATCGATAATAACTGCATAATATGGGTAATAATGCATGTTACATTGATGACACTAAAAGTAATACGTATATTTATTATAGTTCTAGCGATTATAACTGCATAATACGGGTTATAATGCATGTTATATTGATAATAATATAAGTAATAAGTATAATTATTACAGTTCTAGCAATAATAACTGCATTATATGGGTAAAAATGCATGTTATATTGATGACACTAAAAGTAATACGTATATTTATTATAGTTCTAGCGATAATAACTGCATAATATGGGTAATAATGCATGTTACAATGATGATAATAAAAGTAATACGTATATCTATTATAGTTCTAGCTATAATAACTGCATAATATGGGTAATAATGCATGTTATATTGGTAATAATATAAGTAATAAGTTTAATTATTACAGTTCTATGGATATTAACTGCATAAAATGGGTAATAATGCATGTTATATTGATAATAATAAAAGTAATAAGTATATTTATTATAGTTCTGTCGATAATAACTGCATAATATGGGCAATGATGCATGTTATATCGATGATAATGACAGTAGTGAGTATATTTATTACAGTTCTAGCGATAATAACTGCATTATTTCGGTAATAATGCATGTTATATTGATAATATCGGGAGTAATAAGTATAATTATTATAGTTCTAGCGATAATAATAGTAAAACATGGCTAATAGAGCATGTTATATTGATAATAATAAAAGTAATAAGTATATTTATTACAGTTCTATCGATAATAACTGCATAATATTGGTAATAATGCATGTTATATTGATGATAATAAAAGTAATACGTATATTTATTATAGTTCTAGCGATAATAACTGCATAATATGGGTAACAATGCATGTTATATTGATAATAATATAAGTAATAAGTATAATTATTACAGTTCAGCGACAATAACTGCATAATATGGGTAATAATGCATGTTACAATGATGATAATAAAAGTAATACGTATATTTACAATAGTTCTAGCGATAATAACTGCATAATATGGGTAATAATGCATGTTATATTGATAATAATATAAGTAATAAGTATAATTATTACAGTTCTAGCGATAATACCTGCATAATATGGGTAATAATGCATGTTATATTGATAATAATATAAGTAATAAGTATAATTATTACAGTTCAGCGACAATAACTGCATAATATGGGTAATAATGCATGTTACAATGATGATAATAAAAGTAATACGTATATCTATTATAGTTCTAGCTATAATAACTGCATAATATGGGTAATAATGCATGTTATATTGGTAATAATATAAGTAATAAGTTTAATTATTACAGTTCTATGGATATTTACTGCATAATATGGGTAATAATGCATGTTATATTGATAATAATAAAAGTAATAAGTATATTTATTATAGTTCTATCGATAATAACTGCATGATATGGGCAATAATGCATGTTATATTGATAATATCGGGAGTAATATGTATAATTATTATAGTTCTAGCGATAATAATAGTACAATATGGCTAATAGTGCATGTTATATTGATAATAATAAAAGTAATAAGTATATTTATTACAGTTCTATCGATAATAACTGCATAATATTGGTAATAATGCATGTTATATTGATGATAATAAAAGTAATACGTATATTTATTATAGTTCTAGCGATAATAACTGCATAATATGGGTAATAATCCATGTTATATTGATAATAATATAAGTAATAAGTATAATTATTACAGTTCAGCGACAATAACTGCATAATATGGGTAATAATGCATGTTACAATGATGATAATAAAAGTAATACGTATATTTATTATAGTTCTAGCGATTATAACTGCATAGTATGGGTAATAATGCATGTTATATTGATAATAATAAAAGTAATAAGTATATTTATTATAGTTCTGTCGATAATAACTGCATAATATGGGCAATGATGCATGTTATATGGATGATAATGACAGTAGTGAGTATATTTATTACAGTTCTAGCGATAATAACTGCATTATTTCGGTAATAATGCATGTTATATTGATAATATCGGGAGTAATAAGTATAATTATTATAGTTCTAGCGATAATAATAGTACAATATGGCTAATAGTGCATGTTATATTGATAATAATAAATGTAATAAGTATATTTATTACAGTTCTATCGATAATAACTGCATAATATGGGTAATAATGCATGTTATATTGATGATAATAAAAGTAATACGTATATTTATTATAGTTCTAGCGATTATAACTGCATTATATGGGTAATAATGCACGTTATATTGATAATATTGGGATTAATAAGTATAATTATTATAGTTCTAGCAATAATAATAGTAAAATATGGCTAATAGTTCATGCTATATTGATAATAATAAAAGTAATAAGTATATTTATTATACTTCTGTCGATAATAACTGCATTATATGGGTAATAATGCATGTTATATTGATAATAATATAAGTAACATGTATAATTATTACAGTTCTAGCGACAATAACTCCATTATATGGGTAATAATGCATGTTATATTGATAATAATATAAGTAATAAGTATAATTATTACAGTTCTAGCGATAATAACTGCATAATATGGGTAATAATGCATGTTATATTGATGATAATGAAAGTTGTAGGTATATTTATTGCAGTTCTAGCGATAATAACTGCATAATATGTGTAATAATGCATGTTATATTGATGACACTGAAAGTAATACGTATATTTATTATAGTTCTAGCGATAATAACTGCATAATACGGGTAATAGTGCATGTTATATTGATAACAATATAAGTAATAAGTATAATTATTACAGTTCTAGCGATAATAACTGCATAATATGGGTAATAATGCATGTTGTATTGATGACACTAAAAGTAATACGTATATTTATTAAAGTGCTAGCGATAATAACTGCATAATACGGGTAATAATGCATGTTATATTGATAATAATATAAGTAATAAGTATAATTATTACTGTTCTAGCGATAATAACTGCATAATATGGGTAATAATGCACGTTATACTGAGAATAATATAAGTAATAAGTATAATTATTACAGTTCTTGCGATAATAACTGCATTATATGGGTAATAATGCATGTTATATTGATAATAATATAAGTAATAAGTATGATTGTTACAGTTCTAGCAATAATAACTGCATTATATGGGTAATAATGCATGTTATATTGATAACATTGGGAGTAATAAGTAAAATTATTATAGTTCTAGCGATAATAATAGTACAATATGGCTAATAATGCATGTTATATCGATAATAATAAAAGTAATAAGTATATTTATTACAGTTCTATCGATAATAACTGCATAATATGGGTAATAATGCATGTTATATTGATGACACTAAAAGTAATACGTATATTTATTATAGTTCTAGCGATTATAACTGCATAATACGGGTTATAATGCATGTTATATTGATAATAATATAAGTAATAAGTATAATTATTACAGTTCTAGCAATAATAACTGCATTATATGGGTAAAAATGCATGTTATATTGATGACACTAAAAGTAATACGTATATTTATTATAGTTCTAGCGATAATAACTGCATAATATGGGTAATAATGCATGTTACAATGATGATAATAAAAGTAATACGTATATCTATTATAGTTCTAGCTATAATAACTGCATAATATGGGTAATAATGCATGTTATATTGGTAATAATATAAGTAATAAGTTTAATTATTACAGTTCTATGGATATTAACTGCATAAAATGGGTAATAATGCATGTTATATTGATAATAATAAAAGTAATAAGTATATTTATTATAGTTCTGTCGATAATAACTGCATAATATGGGCAATGATGCATGTTATATCGATGATAATGACAGTAGTGAGTATATTTATTACAGTTCTAGCGATAATAACTGCATTATTTCGGTAATAATGCATGTTATATTGATAATATCGGGAGTAATAAGTATAATTATTATAGTTCTAGCGATAATAATAGTAAAACATGGCTAATAGAGCATGTTATATTGATAATAATAAAAGTAATAAGTATATTTATTACAGTTCTATCGATAATAACTGCATAATATTGGTAATAATGCATGTTATATTGATGATAATAAAAGTAATACGTATATTTATTATAGTTCTAGCGATAATAACTGCATAATATGGGTAACAATGCATGTTATATTGATAATAATATAAGTAATAAGTATAATTATTACAGTTCAGCGACAATAACTGCATAATATGGGTAATAATGCATGTTACAATGATGATAATAAAAGTAATACGTATATTTACAATAGTTCTAGCGATAATAACTGCATAATATGGGTAATAATGCATGTTACAATGATGATAATAAAAGTAATACGTATATCTATTATAGTTCTAGCTATAATAACTGCATAATATGGGTAATAATGCATGTTATATTGGTAATAATATAAGTAATAAGTTTAATTATTACAGTTCTATGGATATTAACTGCATAATATGGGTAATAATGCATGTTATATTGATAACAATAAAAGTAATAAGTATATTTATTATAGTTCTATCGATAATAACTGCATAATATGGGCAATAATGCATGTTATATTGATAATATCGGGAGTAATATGTATAATTATTATAGTTCTAGCGATAATAATAGTACAATATGGCTAATAGTGCATGTTATATTGATAATAATAAAAGTAATAAGTATATTTATTACAGTTCTATCGATAATAACTGCATAATATGGGTAATAATGCATGTTATATTGGTAATAATATAAGTAATAAGTTTAATTATTACAGTTCTATGGATATTAACTGCATAAAATGGGTAATAATGCATGTTATATTGATAATAATAAAAGTAATAAGTATATTTATTATAGTTCTGTCGATAATAACTGCATAATATGGGCAATGATGCATGTTATATCGATGATAATGACAGTAGTGAGTATATTTATTACAGTTCTAGCGATAATAACTGCATTATTTCGGTAATAATGCATGTTATATTGATAATATCGGGAGTAATAAGTATAATTATTATAGTTCTAGCGATAATAATAGTAAAACATGGCTAATAGAGCATGTTATATTGATAATAATAAAAGTAATAAGTATATTTATTACAGTTCTATCGATAATAACTGCATAATATTGGTAATAATGCATGTTATATTGATGATAATAAAAGTAATACGTATATTTATTATAGTTCTAGCGATAATAACTGCATAATATGGGTAACAATGCATGTTATATTGATAATAATATAAGTAATAAGTATAATTATTACAGTTCAGCGACAATAACTGCATAATATGGGTAATAATGCATGTTACAATGATGATAATAAAAGTAATACGTATATTTACAATAGTTCTAGCGATAATAACTGCATAATATGGGTAATAATGCATGTTATATTGATAATAATATAAGTAATAAGTATAATTATTACAGTTCTAGCGATAATAACTGCATAATATGGGTAATAATGCATGTTATATTGATAATAATATAAGTAATAAGTATAATTATTACAGTTCAGCGACAATAACTGCATAATATGGGTAATAATGCATGTTACAATGATGATAATAAAAGTAATACGTATATCTATTATAGTTCTAGCTATAATAACTGCATAATATGGGTAATAATGCATGTTATATTGGTAATAATATAAGTAATAAGTTTAATTATTACAGTTCTATGGATATTTACTGCATAATATGGGTAATAATGCATGTTATATTGATAATAATAAAAGTAATAAGTATATTTATTATAGTTCTATCGATAATAACTGCATAATATGGGCAATAATGCATGTTATATTGATAATATCGGGAGTAATATGTATAATTATTATAGTTCTAGCGATAATAATAGTACAATATGGCTAATAGTGCATGTTATATTGATAATAATAAAAGTAATAAGTATATTTATTACAGTTCTATCGATAATAACTGCATAATATTGGTAATAATGCATGTTATATTGATGATAATAAAAGTAATACGTATATTTATTATAGTTCTAGCGATAATAACTGCATAATATGGGTAATAATCCATGTTATATTGATAATAATATAAGTAATAAGTATAATTATTACAGTTCAGCGACAATAACTGCATAATATGGGTAATAATGCATGTTACAATGATGATAATAAAAGTAATACGTATATTTATTATAGTTCTAGCGATTATAACTGCATAGTATGGGTAATAATGCATGTTATATTGATAATAATAAAAGTAATAAGTATATTTATTATAGTTCTGTCGATAATAACTGCATAATATGGGCAATGATGCATGTTATATGGATGATAATGACAGTAGTGAGTATATTTATTACAGTTCTAGCGATAATAACTGCATTATTTCGGTAATAATGCATGTTATATTGATAATATCGGGAGTAATAAGTATAATTATTATAGTTCTAGCGATAATAATAGTAAAATATGGCTAATAGTGCATGTTATATTGATAATAATAAAAGTAATAAGTATATTTATTACAGTTCTATCGATAATAACTGCATAATATGGGTAATAATGCATGTTATATTGATGATAATAAAAGTAATACGTATATTTATTATAGTTCTAGCGATTATAACTGCATTATATGGGTAATAATGCACGTTATATTGATAATATTGGGATTAATAAGTATAATTATTATAGTTCTAGCAATAATAATAGTAAAATATGGCTAATAGTTCATGCTATATTGATAATAATAAAAGTAATAAGTATATTTATTATACTTCTGTCGATAATAACTGCATTATATGGGTAATAATGCATGTTATATTGATAATAATATAAGTAACATGTATAATTATTACAGTTCTAGCGACAATAACTCCATTATATGGGTAATAATGCATGTTATATTGATAATAATATAAGTAATAAGTATAATTATTACAGTTCTAGCGATAATAACTGCATAATATGTGTAATAATGCATGTTATATTGATGACACTGAAAGTAATACGTATATTTATTATAGTTCTAGCGATAATAACTGCATAATACGGGTAATAGTGCATGTTATATTGATAACAATATAAGTAATAAGTATAATTATTACAGTTCTAGCGATAATAACTGCATAATATGGGTAATAATGCATGTTGTATTGATGACACTAAAAGTAATACGTATATTTATTAAAGTGCTAGCGATAATAACTGCATAATACGGGTAATAATGCATGTTATATTGATAATAATATAAGTAATAAGTATAATTATTACTGTTCTAGCGATAATAACTGCATAATATGGGTAATAATGCACGTTATACTGAGAATAATATAAGTAATAAGTATAATTATTACAGTTCTTGCGATAATAACTGCATTATATGGGTAATAATGCATGTTATATTGATAATAATATAAGTAATAAGTATGATTGTTACAGTTCTAGCAATAATAACTGCATTATATGGGTAATAATGCATGTTATATTGATAACATTGGGAGTAATAAGTAAAATTATTATAGTTCTAGCGATAATAATAGTACAATATGGCTAATAATGCATGTTATATCGATAATAATAAAAGTAATAAGTATATTTATTACAGTTCTATCGATAATAACTGCATAATATGGGTAATAATGCATGTTATATTGATGACACTAAAAGTAATACGTATATTTATTATGGTTCTAGCGATTGTAACTGCATAATACGGGTAATAATGCATGTTATATTGATAATAATATAAGTAATAAGTATAATTATTACAGTTCTAGCGATAATAATAGTACAATATGGCTAATAGTGCATGTTATATTGATAATAATAAAAGTAATAAGTATATTTATTACAGTTCTATCGATAATAACTGCATAGTATGGGTAATAATGCATGTTATATTGATGACACTAAAAGTAATACGTATATTTATTATAGTTCTAGCGATTATAACTGCATAATACGGGTAATAATGCATGTTATATTGATAATAATATAAGTAATAAGTATAATTATTATAGTTCTAGCAATAATAATAGTACAATATGGCTAATAGTGCATGTTATATTGATAATAATAAAAGTAATAAGTATATTTATTACAGTTCTATCGATAATAACTGCATAATATGGGTAATAATGCATGTTATATTGATGACACTAAAAGTAATACGTATATTTATTATAGTTCTAGCGATTATAACTGCATAATACGGGTTATAATGCATGTTATATTGATAATAATATAAGTAATAAGTATAATTATTACAGTTCTAGCAATAATAACTGCATTATATGGGTAAAAATGCATGTTATATTGATGACACTAAAAGTAATACGTATATTTATTATAGTTCTAGCGATAATAACTGCATAATATGGGTAATAATGCATGTTACAATGATGATAATAAAAGTAATACGTATATCTATTATAGTTCTAGCTATAATAACTGCATAATATGGGTAATAATGCATGTTATATTGGTAATAATATATGTAATAAGTTTAATTATTACAGTTCTATGGATATTAACTGCATAAAATGGGTAATAATGCATGTTATATTGATAATAATAAAAGTAATAAGTATATTTATTATAGTTCTGTCGATAATAACTGCATAATATGGGCAATGATGCATGTTATATCGATGATAATGACAGTAGTGAGTATATTTATTACAGTTCTAGCGATAATAACTGCATTATTTCGGTAATAATGCATGTTATATTGATAATATCGGGAGTAATAAGTATAATTATTATAGTTCTAGCGATAATAATAGTAAAACATGGCTAATAGAGCATGTTATATTGATAATAATAAAAGTAATAAGTATATTTATTACAGTTCTATCGATAATAACTGCATAATATTGGTAATAATGCATGTTATATTGATGATAATAAAAGTAATACGTATATTTATTATAGTTCTAGCGATAATAACTGCATAATATGGGTAACAATGCATGTTATATTGATAATAATATAAGTAATAAGTATAATTATTACAGTTCAGCGACAATAACTGCATAATATGGGTAATAATGCATGTTACAATGATGATAATAAAAGTAATACGTATATTTACAATAGTTCTAGCGATAATAACTGCATAATATGGGTAATAATGCATGTTATATTGATAATAATATAAGTAATAAGTATAATTATTACAGTTCTAGCGATAATAACTGCATAATATGGGTAATAATGCATGTTATATTGGTAATAATATAAGTAATAAGTTTAATTATTACAGTTCTATGGATATTTACTGCATAATATGGGTAATAATGCATGTTATATTGATAATAATAAAAGTAATAAGTATATTTATTATAGTTCTATCGATAATAACTGCATAATATGGGCAATAATGCATGTTATATTGATAATATCGGGAGTAATATGTATAATTATTATAGTTCTAGCGATAATAATAGTACAATATGGCTAATAGTGCATGTTATATTGATAATAATAAAAGTAATAAGTATATTTATTACAGTTCTATCGATAATAACTGCATAATATTGGTAATAATGCATGTTATATTGATGATAATAAAAGTAATACGTATATTTATTATAGTTCTAGCGATAATAACTGCATAATATGGGTAATAATCCATGTTATATTGATAATAATATAAGTAATAAGTATAATTATTACAGTTCAGCGACAATAACTGCATAATATGGGTAATAATGCATGTTACAATGATGATAATAAAAGTAATACGTATATTTATTATAGTTCTAGCGATTATAACTGCATAGTATGGGTAATAATGCATGTTATATTGATAATAATAAAAGTAATAAGTATATTTATTATAGTTCTGTCGATAATAACTGCATAATATGGGCAATGATGCATGTTATATGGATGATAATGACAGTAGTGAGTATATTTATTACAGTTCTAGCGATAATAACTGCATTATTTCGGTAATAATGCATGTTATATTGATAATATCGGGAGTAATAAGTATAATTATTATAGTTCTAGCGATAATAATAGTAAAATATGGCTAATAGTGCATGTTATATTGATAATAATAAAAGTAATAAGTATATTTATTACAGTTCTATCGATAATAACTGCATAATATGGGTAATAATGCATGTTATATTGATGATAATAAAAGTAATACGTATATTTATTATAGTTCTAGCGATTATAACTGCATTATGTGGGTAATAATGCACGTTATATTGATAATATTGGGATTAATAAGTATAATTATTATAGTTCTAGCAATAATAATAGTAAAATATGGCTAATAGTTCATGTTATATTGATAATAATAAAAGTAATAAGTATATTTATTATACTTCTGTCGATAATAACTGCATTATATGGGTAATAATGCATGTTATATTGATAATAATATAAGTAATATGTATAATTATTACAGTTCTAGCGACAATAACTCCATTATATGGGTAATAATGCATGTTATATTGATATCAATATAAGTAATAAGTATAATTATTACAGTTCTAGCGATAATAACTGCATAATATGGGTAATAATGCATGTTATATTGATGATAATGAAAGTTGTAAGTATATTTATTACAGTTCTAGCGATAATAACTGCGCAATATGTGTAATAATGCATGTTATATTGATAATAATAATAGTAATAAGTATATTTATTATAGTTCTATCGATAATAACTGCATAATATGGGTAATAATGCATGTTATATTGATGATAATGAAAGTAGTGAGTATATTTATTATAGTCCTAGCGATAATAACTGCATAATGTGGGTAGTAATGCATGTTATATTGATAATAATATAAGTAATAAGTATAATTATTACAGTTCAGCGACAATAACTGCATAATATGGGTAATAATGCATGTTACAATGATGATAATAAAAGTAATACATATATTTATTACAGTTCTAGCGATAATAACTGCATAATATGGGTAATAATGCATGTTATATTGATGATAATGAAAGTTGTAAGTATATTTATTACAGTTCTAGCGATAATAACTGCGTAATATGTGTAATAATGCATGTTATATTGATAATAATATATGTAATAAGTTTAATTATTACAGTTCTATTTATAATAACTGCATAATATGGGTAATGATGCATGTCATATTGATAATAATATAAGTAATAAGTTTAATTATTACAGTTCTATGGATATTAACTGCATAATATGGGTAATAATGCATGTTATATTGATGATAATAAAAGTAATACGTATATTTATTATAGTTCTAGCGATTATAACTGCATTATATGGGTAATAATGCACGTTATATTGATAATATTGGGAGTAATAAGTATAATTATTATAGTTCTAGCGATAATGATAGTAAAACATGGCAAATAATGCATGTTATATTGCTAATAATATAAGTAATAAGTATATTTATTATAGTTCTATTGATAATAACTGCATAATATTAGTAATAATGCATGTTATATTGATGATAATGAAAGTTGTAAGTATATTTATTACAGTTCTAGCGATAATAACTGCATTACATGCGTAATAATGCATGTTATATTGATAATATCGGGAGTAATAAGTATGATTATTATAGTTCTAGCGATAATAATAGTACAATATGGCTAATAGTGCATGTTATATTGATAATAATAAAAGTAATAAGTATATTTATTACAGTTCTAGCGATAATAACTGCGTAATATGTGTAATAATGCATGTTATATTGATAATAATAATAGTAATAAGTATATTTATTATAGTTCTATCGATAATAACTGCATAATATGGGTAATAATGCATGTTATATTGATGATAATGAAAGTAGTGAGTATATTTATTATAGTCCTAGCGATAATAACTGCATAATGTGGGTAATAATGCATGTTATATTGATAATAATATAAGTAATAAGTATAATTATTACAGTTCAGCGACAATAACTGCATAATATGGGTAATAATGCATGTTATATTGATGATAATAAAAGTAATACGTATATTTATTATAGTTCTAGCGATAATAACTGCATAATATGGGTAATAATCCATGTTATATTGATAATAATATAAGTAATAAGTATAATTATTACAGTTCAGCGACAATAACAGCATAATATGGGTAATAATGCATGTTACAATGATGATAATAAAAGTAATACGTATATCTATTATAGTTCTAGCTATAATAACTGCATAATATGGGTAATAATGCATGTTATATTGGTAATAATATAAGTAATAAGTTTAATTATTACAGTTCTATGTATATTAACTGCATAATATGGGTAACAACGCATGTTATATTGATAATAATAAAAGTAATAAGTATATTTATTATAGTTCTACCGATAATAACTGCATAATATGGGCAATAATGCATGTTATATTGATGATAATAAAAGTAATACGTATATTTATTATAGTTCTAGCGATTATAACTGTATAGTATGGGTAATAATGCATGTTATATTGATAATAATAAAAGTAATAAGTATATTTATTATAGTTCTATCGATAATAACTGTATAATATTAGTAATAATGCATGTTATATTGATGATAATGAAATTTGTAAGTATATTTATTACAGTTCTAGCGATAATAACTGCATTATTTCGGTAATAATGCATGTTATATTGATAATATCGGGAGTAATAAGTATAATTATTATAGTTCTAGCGATAATAATAGTAAAATATGGCTAATAGTGCATGTTATATTGATAATAATAAAAGTAATAAGTATATTTATTACAGTTCTATCGATAATAACTGCATAATATGGGTAATAATGCATGTTATATTGATGATAATAAAAGTAATACGTATATTTATTATAGTTCTAGCGATTATAACTGCATTATATGGGTAATAATGCACGTTATATTGATAATATTGGGATTAATAAGTATAATTATTATAGTTCTAGCAATAATAATAGTAAAATATGGCTAATAGTTCATGTTATATGGATAATAATAAAAGTAATAAGTATATTTATTATACTTCTGTCGATAATAACTGCATTATATGGGTAATAATGCATGTTATATTGATAATAATATAAGTAATATGTATAATTATTACAGTTCTAGCGACAATAACTCCATTATATGGGTAATAATGCATGTTATATTGATATCAATATAAGTAATAAGTATAATTATTACAGTTCTAGCGATAATAACTGCATAATATGGGTAATAATGCATGTTATATTGATGATAATGAAAGTTGTAAGTATATTTATTACAGTTCTAGCGATAATAACTGCGTAATATGTGTAATAATGCATGTTATATTGATAATAATAATAGTAATAAGTATATTTATTATAGTTCTATCGATAATAACTGCATAATATGGGTAATAATGCATGTTATATTGATGATAATGAAAGTAGTGAGTATATTTATTATAGTCCTAGCGATAATAACTGCATAATGTGGGTAGTAATGCATGTTATATTGATAATAATATAAGTAATAAGTATAATTATTACAGTTCAGCGACAATAACTGCATAATATGGGTAATAATGCATGTTACAATGATGATAATAAAAGTAATACATATATTTATTACAGTTCTAGCGATAATAACTGCATAATATGGGTAATAATGCATGTTATATTGATGATAATGAAAGTTGTAAGTATATTTATTACAGTTCTAGCGATAATAACTGCGTAATATGTGTAATAATGCATGTTATATTGATAATAATATATGTAATAAGTTTAATTATTACAGTTCTATTTATAATAACTGCATAATATGGGTAATGATGCATGTCATATTGATAATAATATAAGTAATAAGTTTAATTATTACAGTTCTATGGATATTAACTGCATAATATGGGTAATAATGCATGTTATATTGATGATAATAAAAGTAATACGTATATTTATTATAGTTCTAGCGATTATAACTGCATTATATGGGTAATAATGCACGTTATATTGATAATATTGGGAGTAATAAGTATAATTATTATAGTTCTAGCGATAATGATAGTAAAACATGGCAAATAATGCATGTTATATTGCTAATAATATAAGTAATAAGTATATTTATTATAGTTCTATCGATAATAACTGCATAATATTAGTAATAATGCATGTTATATTGATGATAATGAAAGTTGTAAGTATATTTATTACAGTTCTAGCGATAATAACTGCATTACATGCGTAATAATGCATGTTATATTGATAATATCGGGAGTAATAAGTATGATTATTATAGTTCTAGCGATAATAATAGTACAATATGGCTAATAGTGCATGTTATATTGATAATAATAAAAGTAATAAGTATATTTATTACAGTTCTAGCGATAATAACTGCGTAATATGTGTAATAATGCATGTTATATTGATAATAATAATAGTAATAAGTATATTTATTATAGTTCTATCGATAATAACTGCATAATATGGGTAATAATGCATGTTATATTGATGATAATGAAAGTAGTGAGTATATTTATTATAGTCCTAGCGATAATAACTGCATAATGTGGGTAATAATGCATGTTATATTGATAATAATATAAGTAATAAGTATATTTATTATACTTCTGTCGATAATAACTGCATTATATGGGTAATAATGCATGTTATATTGATAATAATATAAGTAATATGTATAATTATTACAGTTCTAGCGACAATAACTCCATTATATGGGTAATAATGCATGTTATATTGATATCAATATAAGTAATAAGTATAATTATTACAGTTCTAGCGATAATAACTGCATAATATGGGTAATAATGCATGTTATATTGATGATAATGAAAGTTGTAAGTATATTTATTACAGTTCTAGCGATAATAACTGCGTAATATGTGTAATAATGCATGTTATATTGATAATAATAATAGTAATAAGTATATTTATTATAGTTCTATCGATAATAACTGCATAATATGGGTAATAATGCATGTTATATTGATGATAATGAAAGTAGTGAGTATATTTATTATAGTCCTAGCGATAATAACTGCATAATGTGGGTAGTAATGCATGTTATATTGATAATAATATAAGTAATAAGTATAATTATTACAGTTCAGCGACAATAACTGCATAATATGGGTAATAATGCATGTTACAATGATGATAATAAAAGTAATACATATATTTATTACAGTTCTAGCGATAATAACTGCATAATATGGGTAATAATGCATGTTATATTGATGATAATGAAAGTTGTAAGTATATTTATTACAGTTCTAGCGATAATAACTGCGTAATATGTGTAATAATGCATGTTATATTGATAATAATATATGTAATAAGTTTAATTATTACAGTTCTATTTATAATAACTGCATAATATGGGTAATGATGCATGTCATATTGATAATAATATAAGTAATAAGTTTAATTATTACAGTTCTATGGATATTAACTGCATAATATGGGTAATAATGCATGTTATATTGATGATAATAAAAGTAATACGTATATTTATTATAGTTCTAGCGATTATAACTGCATTATATGGGTAATAATGCACGTTATATTGATAATATTGGGAGTAATAAGTATAATTATTATAGTTCTAGCGATAATGATAGTAAAACATGGCAAATAATGCATGTTATATTGCTAATAATATAAGTAATAAGTATATTTATTATAGTTCTATCGATAATAACTGCATAATATTAGTAATAATGCATGTTATATTGATGATAATGAAAGTTGTAAGTATATTTATTACAGTTCTAGCGATAATAACTGCATTACATGCGTAATAATGCATGTTATATTGATAATATCGGGAGTAATAAGTATAATTATTATAGTTCTAGCGATAATAATAGTACAATATGGCTAATAGTGCATGTTATATTGATGATAATAAAAGTAATACGTATATTTATTATAGTTCTAGCGATAATAACTGCATAATATGGGTAATAATGCATGTTATATTGATGATAATGAAAGTAGTGAGTATATTTATTATAGTCCTAGCGATAATAACTGCATAATGTGGGTAGTAATGCATGTTATATTGATAATAATATAAGTAATAAGTATAATTATTACAGTTCAGCGACAATAACTGCATAATATGGGTAATAATGCATGTTACAATGATGATAATAAAAGTAATACGTATATTTATTATAGTTCTAGCGATTACAACTGCATAGTATGGGTAATAATGCATGTTATATTGATAATAATAAAAGTAATAAGTATATTTATTATAGTTCTGTCGATAATAACTGCATAATATGGGCAATGATGCATGTTATATGGATGATAATGACAGTAGTGAGTATATTTATTACAGTTCTAGCGATAATAACTGCATTATTTCGGTAATAATGCATGTTATATTGATAATATCGGGAGTAATAAGTATAATTATTATAGTTCTAGCGATAATAATAGTAAAATATGGCTAATAGTGCATGTTATATTGATAATAATAAAAGTAATAAGTATATTTATTACAGTTCTATCGATAATAACTGCATAATATGGGTAATAATGCATGTTATATTGATGATAATAAAAGTAATACGTATATTTATTATAGTTCTAGCGATTATAACTGCATTATATGGGTAATAATGCACGTTATATTGATAATATTGGGATTAATAAGTATAATTATTATAGTTCTAGCAATAATAATAGTAAAATATGGCTAATAGTTCATGTTATATTGATAATAATAAAAGTAATAAGTATATTTATTATACTTCTGTCGATAATAACTGCATTATATGGGTAATAATGCATGTTATATTGATAATAATATAAGTAATATGTATAATTATTACAGTTCTAGCGACAATAACTCCATTATATGGGTAATAATGCATGTTATATTGATATCAATATAAGTAATAAGTATAATTATTACAGTTCTAGCGATAATAACTGCATAATATGGGTAATAATGCATGTTATATTGATGATAATGAAAGTTGTAAGTATATTTATTACAGTTCTAGCGATAATAACTGCGTAATATGTGTAATAATGCATGTTATATTGATAATAATAATAGTAATAAGTATATTTATTATAGTTCTATCGATAATAACTGCATAATATGGGTAATAATGCATGTTATATTGATGATAATGAAAGTAGTGAGTATATTTATTATAGTCCTAGCGATAATAACTGCATAATGTGGGTAGTAATGCATGTTATATTGATAATAATATAAGTAATAAGTATAATTATTACAGTTCAGCGACAATAACTGCATAATATGGGTAATAATGCATGTTACAATGATGATAATAAAAGTAATACGTATATTTATTACAGTTCTAGCGATAATAACTGCATAATATGGGTAATAATGCATGTTATATTGATGATAATGAAAGTTGTAAGTATATTTATTACAGTTCTAGCGATAATAACTGCGTAATATGTGTAATAATGCATGTTATATTGATGATAATAAAAGTAATACGTATATTTATTATAGTTCTAGCGATTATAACTGCATTATATGGGTAATAATGCACGTTATATTGATAATATTGGGAGTAATAAGTATAATTATTATAGTTCTAGCGATAATGATAGTAAAACATGGCTAATAATGCATGTTATATAGATAATAATATAAGTAATAAGTATATTTATTATAGTTCTATCGATAATAACTGCATAATATTAGTAATAATGCATGTTATATTGATGATAATGAAAGTTGTAAGTATATTTATTACAGTTCTAGCGATAATAACTGCATTACATGCGTAATAATGCATGTTATATTGATAATATCGGGAGTAATAAGTATAATTATTATAGTTCTAGCGATAATAATAGTACAATATGGCTAATAGTGCATGTTATATTGATAATAATAAAAGTAATAAGTATATTTATTACAGTTCTATCGTTAATAACTGCATAATATTGGTAATAATGCATGTTATATTGATGATAATAAAAGTAATACGTATATTTATTATAGTTCTAGCGATAATAACTGCATAATATGGGTAATAATCCATGTTATATTGATAATAATATAAGTAATAAGTATAATTATTACAGTTCAGCGACAATAACCGCATAATATGGGTAATAATGCATGTTACAATGATGATAATAAAAGTAATACGTATATCTATTATAGTTCTAGCGATAATAACTGCATAATATGGGTAATAATGCATGTTATATTGATAATAATATAAGTAATAAGTTTAATTATTACAGTTCTATGGATATTAACTGCATAATATGGGTAATAATGCATGTTATATTGATAATAATAAAAGTTATAAGTATATTTATTATAGTTCTATCGATAATAACTGCATAATATGGGCAATAATGCATGTTATATTGATGATAATAAAAGTAATACGTATATTTATTATAGTTCTAGCGATAATAACTGCATAGTATGGGTAATAATGCATGTTATATTGATAATAATAAAAGTAATAAGTATATTTATTATAGTTCTAGCGATAATAACTGCATAATATGGGTAATAATGCATGTTATATTGATAATAATATAAGTAATAAGTTTAATTATTACAGTTCTATGGATAATAACTGCATAATATGGGTAATAATGCATGTTATATTGATAATAATAAAAGTAATAGGTATATTTATTATAGTTCTATCGATAATAACTGCATAATATGGGCAATAATGCATGTTATATTGATGATAATAAAAGTAATACGTATATTTATTATAGTTCTAGCGATAATAACTGCATAATATGGGTAATAATGCATGTTATATTGATAATAATAAAAGTAATAAGTATATTTATTATAGTTCTATCGATAATAACTGCATAATATGGGTAATAATGCATGTTATATTGATGATAATGCAAGTTGTAAGTATATTTATTACAGTTCTAGCGATAATAACTGCGTAATATGTGTAATAATGCATGTTATATTGATAATAATAATAGTAATAAGTATATTTATTATAGTTCTATCGATAATAACTGCATAATATGGGTAATAATGCATGTTATATTGATGATAATGAAAGTAGTGAGTATATTTATTATAGTCCTAGCGATAATAACTGCATAATGTGGGTAATAATGCATGTTATATTGATAATAATATAAGTAATAAGTATAATTATTACAGTTCAGCGACAATAACTGCATAATATGGGTAATAATGCATGTTATATTGATGATAATAAAAGTAATACGTATATTTATTATAGTTCTAGCTATAATAACTGCATAATATGGGTAATAATACATGTTATATTGGTAATAATATAAGTAATCAGTTTAATTATTACAGTTCTATGTATATTAACTGCATAATATGGGTAACAACGCATGTTATATTGATAATAATAAAAGTAATCAGTATATTTATTATAGTTCTACCGATAATAACTGCATAATATGGGCAATAATGCATGTTATATTGATGATAATAAAAGTAATACGTATATTTATTATAGTTCTAGCGATTATAACTGTATAGTATGGGTAATAATGCATGTTATATTGATAATAATAAAAGTAATAAGTATATTTATTATAGTTCTGTCGATAATAACTGCATAATATGGGCAATGATGCATGTTATATGGATGATAATGACAGCAGTGAGTATATTTATTACAGTTCTAGCGATAATAACTGCATTATTTCGGTAATAATGCATGTTATATTGATAATATCGGGAGTAATAAGTATAATTATTATAGTTCTAGCGATAATAATAGTAAAATATGGCTAATAGTGCATGTTATATTGATAATAATAAAAGTAATAAGTATATTTATTACAGTTCTATCGATAATAACTGCATAATATGGGTAATAATGCATGTTATATTGATGATAATAAAAGTAATACGTATATTTATTATAGTTCTAGCGATTATAACTGCATTATATGGGTAATAATGCACGTTATATTGATAATATTGGGATTAATAAGTATAATTATTATAGTTCTAGCAATAATAATAGTAAAATATGGCTAATAGTTCATGTTATATTGATAATAATAAAAGTAATAAGTATATTTATTATACTTCTGTCGATTATAACTGCATTATATGGGTAATAATGCATGTTATATTGATAATAATATAAGTAATATGTATAATTATTACAGTTCTAGCGACAATAACTCCATTATATGGGTAATAATGCGTGTTATATTGATATCAATATAAGTAATAAGTATAATTATTACAGTTCTAGCGATAATAACTGCATAATATGGGTAATAATGCATGTTATATTGATGATAATGAAAGTTGTAAGTATATTTATTACAGTTCTAGCGATAATAACTGCGTAATATGTGTAATAATGCATGTTATATTGATAATAATAATAGTAATAAGTATATTTATTATAGTTCTATCGATAATAACTGCATAATATGGGTAATAATGCATGTTATATTGATGATAATGAAAGTAGTGAGTATATTTATTATAGTCCTAGCGATAATAACTGCATAATGTGGGTAGTAATGCATGTTATATTGATAATAATATAAGTAATAAGTATAATTATTACAGTTCAGCGACAATAACTGCATAATATGGGTAATAATGCATGTTACAATGATGATAATAAAAGTAATACGTATATTTATTACAGTTCTAGCGATAATAACTGCATAATATGGGTAATAATGCATGTTATATTGATGATAATGAAAGTTGTAAGTATATTTATTACAGTTCTAGCGATAATAACTGCGTAATATGTGTAATAATGCATGTTATATTGATAATAATATATGTAATAAGTTTAATTATTACAGTTCTATTTATAATAACTGCATAATATGGGTAATGATGCATGTTATATTGATAATAATATAAGTAATAAGTTTAATTATTACAGTTCTATGGATATTAACTGCATAATATGGGTAATAATGCATGTTATATTGATGATAATAAAAGTAATACGTATATTTATTATAGTTCTAGCGATTATAACTGCATTATATGGGTAATAATGCACGTTATATTGATAATATTGGGAGTAATAAGTATAATTATTATAGTTCTAGCGATAATGATAGTAAAACATGGCTAATAATGCATGTTATATAGATAATAATATAAGTAATAAGTATATTTATTATAGTTCTATCGATAATAACTGCATAATATTAGTAATAATGCATGTTATATTGATGATAATGAAAGTTGTAAGTATATTTATTACAGTTCTAGCGATAATAACTGCATTACATGCGTAATAATGCATGTTATATTGATAATATCGGGAGTAATAAGTATAATTATTATAGTTCTAGCGATAATAATAGTACAATATGGCTAATAGTGCATGTTATATTGATAATAATAAAAGTAATAAGTATATTTATTACAGTTCTATCGATAATAACTGCATAATATTGGTAATAATGCATGTTATATTGATGATAATAAAAGTAATACGTATATTTATTATAGTTCTAGCGATAATAACTGCATAATATGGGTAATAATCCATGTTATATTGATAATAATATAAGTAATAAGTATAATTATTACAGTTCAGCGACAATAACCGCATAATATGGGTAATAATGCATGTTACAATGATGATAATAAAAGTAATACGTATATCTATTATAGTTCAAGCGATAATAACTGCATAATATGGGTAATAATGCATGTTATATTGATAATAATATAAGTAATAAGTTTAATTATTACAGTTCTATGGATATTAACTGCATTATATGGGTAATAATGCATGTTATATTGATAATAATAAAAGTTATAAGTATATTTATTATAGTTCTATCGATAATAACTGCATAATATGGGCAATAATGCATGTTATATTGATGATAATAAAAGTAATACGTATATTTATTATAGTTCTAGCGATAATAACTGCATAGTATGGGTAATAATGCATGTTATATTGATAATATCGGGAGTAATAAGTATAATTATTATAGTTCTAGCGATAATAATAGTACAATATGGCTAATAGTGCATGTTATATTGATAATAATAAAAGTAATAAGTATATTTATTATACTTCTGTCGATAATAACTGCATTATATGGGTAATAGTGCATGTTATATTGATAATAATATAAGTAATAAGTATAATTATTACAGTTATAGCGATAATAACTGCATTATATGGGTAATAATGCATGTTATATTGATGATATCGGGATTAATAAGTATAATTATTATAGTTCTAGCAATAATAATAGTAAAATATGGCTAATAGTTCATGCTATATTGATAATAATAAAAGTAATAAGTATATTTATTATACTTCTGTCGATAATAACTGCATTATATGGGTAATAATGCATGTTATATTGATAATAATATAAGTAACATGTATAATTATTACAGTTCTAGCGACAATAACTCCATTATATGGGTAATAATGCATGTTATATTGATAATAATATAAGTAATAAGTATAATTATTACAGTTCTAGCGATAATAACTGCATAATATGGGTAATAATGCATGTTATATTGATGATAATGAAAGTTGTAAGTATATTTATTATAGTTCTAGCGATAATAACTGCGTAATATGTGTAATAATGCATGTTATATTGATAATAATAATAGTAATAAGTATAATTATTACAGTTCAGCGACAATAACTGCATAATATGGGTAATAATGCATGTTACAATGATGATAATAAAATTAATACGTATATTTATTACAGTTCTAGCGATAATAACTGCATAATATGGGTAATAATGCATGTTATATTGATGATAATGAAAGTTGTAGGTATATTTATTGCAGTTCTAGCGATAATAGCTGCATAATATGTGTAATAATGCATGTTATATTGATGACACTGAAAGTAATACGTATATTTATTATAGTTCTAGCGATAATAACTGCATAATACGGGTAATAGTGCATGTTATATTGATAACAATATAAGTAATAAGTATAATTATTACAGTTCTAGCGATAATAACTGCATAATATGGGTAATAATGCATGTTGTATTGATGACACTAAAAGTAATACGTATATTTATTAAAGTGCTAGCGATAATAACTGCATAATACGGGTAATAATGCATGTTATATTGATAATAGTATAAGTAATAAGTATAATTATTACTGTTCTAGCGATAATAACTGCATAATATGGGTAATAATGCACGTTATACTGAGAATAATATAAGTAATAAGTATAATTATTACAGTTCTTGCGATAATAACTGCATAATATGGGTAATAATGCATGTTACAATGATGATAATAAAAGTAATACGTATATCTATTATAGTTCTAGCTATAATAACTGCATAATATGGGTAATAATGCATGTTATATTGGTAATAATATAAGTAATAAGTTTAATTATTACAGTTCTATGGATATTAACTGCATAAAATGGGTAATAATGCATGTTATATTGATAATAATAAAAGTAATAAGTATATTTATTATAGTTCTGTCGATAATAACTGCATAATATGGGCAATGATGCATGTTATATCGATGATAATGACAGTAGTGAGTATATTTATTACAGTTCTAGCGATAATAACTGCATTATTTCGGTAATAATGCATGTTATATTGATAATATCGGGAGTAATAAGTATAATTATTATAGTTCTAGCGATAATAATAGTAAAACATGGCTAATAGAGCATGTTATATTGATAATAATAAAAGTAATAAGTATATTTATTACAGTTCTATCGATAATAACTGCATAATATTGGTAATAATGCATGTTATATTGATGATAATAAAAGTAATACGTATATTTATTATAGTTCTAGCGATAATAACTGCATAATATGGGTAACAATGCATGTTATATTGATAATAATATAAGTAATAAGTATAATTATTACAGTTCAGCGACAATAACTGCATAATATGGGTAATAATGCATGTTACAATGATGATAATAAAAGTAATACGTATATTTACAATAGTTCTAGCGATAATAACTGCATAATATGGGTAATAATGCATGTTATATTGATAATAATATAAGTAATAAGTATAATTATTACAGTTCTAGCGATAATAACTGCATAATATGGGTAATAATGCATGTTATATTGATAATAATATAAGTAATAAGTATAATTATTACAGTTCAGCGACAATAACTGCATAATATGGGTAATAATGCATGTTACAATGATGATAATAAAAGTAATACGTATATCTATTATAGTTCTAGCTATAATAACTGCATAATATGGGTAATAATGCATGTTATATTGGTAATAATATAAGTAATAAGTTTAATTATTACAGTTCTATGGATATTAACTGCATAATATGGGTAATAATGCATGTTATATTGATAACAATAAAAGTAATAAGTATATTTATTATAGTTCTATCGATAATAACTGCATAATATGGGCAATAATGCATGTTATATTGATAATATCGGGAGTAATATGTATAATTATTATAGTTCTAGCGATAATAATAGTACAATATGGCTAATAGTGCATGTTATATTGATAATAATAAAAGTAATAAGTATATTTATTACAGTTCTATCGATAATAACTGCATAATATTGGTAATAATGCATGTTATATTGATGATAATAAAAGTAATACGTATATTTATTATAGTTCTAGCGATAATAACTGCAT
Organism: Megachile leachella; assembly: GCA_963576845.1. NCBI lineage: Eukaryota > Metazoa > Arthropoda > Insecta > Hymenoptera > Megachilidae > Megachile > Megachile leachella. The sequence goes on along the minus strand of CAUYWW010000200.1, from coordinate 1,201,961 downwards.
AATATGGGTAATAATCCATGTTATATTGATAATAATATAAGTAATAAGTTTAATTATTACAGTTCTATGGATATTAACTGCATAATATGGGTAATAATGCATGTTATATTGATGATAATAAAAGTAATACGTATATTTATTATAGTTCTAGCGATTATAACTGCATTATATGGGTAATAATGCACGTTATATTGATAATATTGGGAGTAATAAGTATAATTATTATAGTTCTAGCGATAATGATAGTAAAACATGGCTAATAATGCATGTTATATTGATAATAATATAAGTAATAAGTATATTTATTATAGTTCTATCGATAATAACTGCATAATATTAGTAATAATGCATGTTATATTGATGATAATGAAAGTTGTAAGTATATTTATTACAGTTCTAGCGATAATAACTGCATTACATGCGTAATAATGCATGTTATATTGATAATATCGGGAGTAATAAGTATAATTATTATAGTTCTAGCGATAATAATAGTACAATATGGCTAATAGTGCATGTTATATTGATAATAATAAAAGTAATAAGTATATTTATTATACTTCTGTCGATAATAACTGCATTATATGGGTAATAGTGCATGTTATATTGATAATAATATAAGTAATAAGTATAATTATTACAGTTATAGCGATAATAACTGCATTATATGGGTAATAATGCATGTTATATTGATGATATCGGGATTAATAAGTATAATTATTATAGTTCTAGCAATAATAATAGTAAAATATGGCTAATAGTTCATGCTATATTGATAATAATAAAAGTAATAAGTATATTTATTATACTTCTGTCGATAATAACTGCATTATATGGGTAATAATGCATGTTATATTGATAATAATATAAGTAACATGTATAATTATTACAGTTCTAGCGACAATAACTCCATTATATGGGTAATAATGCATGTTATATTGATAATAATATAAGTAATAAGTATAATTATTACAGTTCTAGCGATAATAACTGCATAATATGGGTAATAATGCATGTTATATTGATGATAATGAAAGTTGTAGGTATATTTATTGCAGTTCTAGCGATAATAACTGCATAATATGTGTAATAATGCATGTTATATTGATGACACTGAAAGTAATACGTATATTTATTATAGTTCTAGCGATAATAACTGCATAATACGGGTAATAGTGCATGTTATATTGATAACAATATAAGTAATAAGTATAATTATTACAGTTCTAGCGATAATAACTGCATAATATGGGTAATAATGCATGTTGTATTGATGACACTAAAAGTAATACGTATATTTATTAAAGTGCTAGCGATAATAACTGCATAATACGGGTAATAATGCATGTTATATTGATAATAATATAAGTAATAAGTATAATTATTACTGTTCTAGCGATAATAACTGCATAATATGGGTAATAATGCACGTTATACTGAGAATAATATAAGTAATAAGTATAATTATTACAGTTCTTGCGATAATAACTGCATTATATGGGTAATAATGCATGTTATATTGATAATAATATAAGTAATAAGTATGATTGTTACAGTTCTAGCAATAATAACTGCATTATATGGGTAATAATGCATGTTATATTGATAACATTGGGAGTAATAAGTAAAATTATTATAGTTCTAGCGATAATAATAGTACAATATGGCTAATAATGCATGTTATATCGATAATAATAAAAGTAATAAGTATATTTATTACAGTTCTATCGATAATAACTGCATAATATGGGTAATAATGCATGTTATATTGATGACACTAAAAGTAATACGTATATTTATTATGGTTCTAGCGATTGTAACTGCATAATACGGGTAATAATGCATGTTATATTGATAATAATATAAGTAATAAGTATAATTATTACAGTTCTAGCGATAATAATAGTACAATATGGCTAATAGTGCATGTTATATTGATAATAATAAAAGTAATAAGTATATTTATTACAGTTCTATCGATAATAACTGCATAGTATGGGTAATAATGCATGTTATATTGATGACACTAAAAGTAATACCTATATTTATTATAGTTCTAGCGATTATAACTGCATAATACGGGTAATAATGCATGTTATATTGACAATAATATACGTAATAAGTATTATTATTATAGTTCTAGCAATAATAATAGTACAATATGGCTAATAGTGCATGTTATATTGATAATAATAAAAGTAATAAGTATATTTATTACAGTTCTATCGATAATAACTGCATAATATGGGTAATAATGCATGTTACATTGATGACACTAAAAGTAATACGTATATTTATTATAGTTCTAGCGATTATAACTGCATAATACGGGTTATAATGCATGTTATATTGATAATAATATAAGTAATAAGTATAATTATTACAGTTCTAGCAATAATAACTGCATTATATGGGTAAAAATGCATGTTATATTCATGACACTAAAAGTAATACGTATATTTATTATAGTTCTAGCGATAATAACTGCATAATATGGGTAATAATGCATGTTACAATGATGATAATAAAAGTAATACGTATATCTATTATAGTTCTAGCTATAATAACTGCATAATATGGGTAATAATGCATGTTATATTGGTAATAATATAAGTAATAAGTTTAATTATTACAGTTCTATGGATATTAACTGCATAAAATGGGTAATAATGCATGTTATATTGATAATAATAAAAGTAATAAGTATATTTATTATAGTTCTGTCGATAATAACTGCATAATATGGGCAATGATGCATGTTATATCGATGATAATGACAGTAGTGAGTATATTTATTACAGTTCTAGCGATAATAACTGCATTATTTCGGTAATAATGCATGTTATATTGATAATATCGGGAGTAATAAGTATAATTATTATAGTTCTAGCGATAATAATAGTAAAACATGGCTAATAGAGCATGTTATATTGATAATAATAAAAGTAATAAGTATATTTATTACAGTTCTATCGATAATAACTGCATAATATTGGTAATAATGCATGTTATATTGATGATAATAAAAGTAATACGTATATTTATTATAGTCCTAGCGATAATAACTGCATAATATGGGTAACAATGCATGTTATATTGATAATAATATAAGTAATAAGTATAATTATTACAGTTCAGCGACAATAACTGCATAATATGGGTAATAATGCATGTTACAATGATGATAATAAAAGTAATACGTATATTTACAATAGTTCTAGCGATAATAACTGCATAATATGGGTAATAATGCATGTTATATTGATAATAATATAAGTAATAAGTATAATTATTACAGTTCTAGCGATAATACCTGCATAATATGGGTAATAATGCATGTTATATTGATAATAATATAAGTAATAAGTATAATTATTACAGTTCAGCGACAATAACTGCATAATATGGGTAATAATGCATGTTACAATGATGATAATAAAAGTAATACGTATATCTATTATAGTTCTAGCTCTAATAACTGCATAATATGGGTAATAATGCATGTTATATTGGTAATAATATAAGTAATAAGTTTAATTATTACAGTTCTATGGATATTTACTGCATAATATGGGTAATAATGCATGTTATATTGATAATAATAAAAGTAATAAGTATATTTATTATAGTTCTATCGATAATAACTGCATAATATGGGCAATAATGCATGTTATATTGATAATATCGGGAGTAATATGTATAATTATTATAGTTCTAGCGATAATAATAGTACAATATGGCTAATAGTGCATGTTATATTGATAATAATAAAAGTAATAAGTATATTTATTACAGTTCTATCGATAATAACTGCATAATATTGGTAATAATGCATGTTATATTGATGATAATAAAAGTAATACGTATATTTATTATAGTTCTAGCGATAATAACTGCATAATATGGGTAATAATCCATGTTATATTGATAATAATATAAGTAATAAGTATAATTATTACAGTTCAGCGACAATAACTGCATAATATGGGTAATAATGCATGTTACAATGATGATAATAAAAGTAATACGTATATTTATTATAGTTCTAGCGATTATAACTGCATAGTATGGGTAATAATGCATGTTATATTGATAATAATAAAAGTAATAAGTATATTTATTATAGTTCTGTCGATAATAACTGCATAATATGGGCAATGATGCATGTTATATGGATGATAATGACAGTAGTGAGTATATTTATTACAGTTCTAGCGATAATAACTGCATTATTTCGGTAATAATGCATGTTATATTGATAATATCGGGAGTAATAAGTATAATTATTATAGTTCTAGCGATAATAATAGTAAAATATGGCTAATAGTGCATGTTATATTGATAATAATAAATGTGATAAGTATATTTATTACAGTTCTATCGATAATAACTGCATAATATGGGTAATAATGCATGTTATATTGATGATAATAAAAGTAATACGTATATTTATTATAGTTCTAGCGATTATAACTGCATTATATGGGTAATAATGCACGTTATATTGATAATATTGGGATTAATAAGTATAATTATTATAGTTCTAGCAATAATAATAGTAAAATATGGCTAATAGTTCATGCTATATTGATAATAATAAAAGTAATAAGTATATTTATTATACTTCTGTCGATAATAACTGCATTATATGGGTAATAATGCATGTTATATTGATAATAATATAAGTAACATGTATAATTATTACAGTTCTAGCGACAATAACTCCATTATATGGGTAATAATGCATGTTATATTGATAATAATATAAGTAATAAGTATAATTATTACAGTTCTAGCGATAATAACTGCATAATATGGGTAATAATGCATGTTATATTGATGATAATGAAAGTTGTAGGTATATTTATTGCAGTTCTAGCGATAATAACTGCATAATATGTGTAATAATGCATGTTATATTGATGACACTGAAAGTAATACGTATATTTATTATAGTTCTAGCGATAATAACTGCATAATACGGGTAATAGTGCATGTTATATTGATAACAATATAAGTAATAAGTATAATTATTACAGTTCTAGCGATAATAACTGCATAATATGGGTAATAATGCATGTTGTATTGATGACACTAAAAGTAATACGTATATTTATTAAAGTGCTAGCGATAATAACTGCATAATACGGGTAATAATGCATGTTATATTGATAATAATATAAGTAATAAGTATAATTATTACTGTTCTAGCGATAATAACTGCATAATATGGGTAATAATGCACGTTATACTGAGAATAATATAAGTAATAAGTATAATTATTACAGTTCTTGCGATAATAACTGCATTATATGGGTAATAATGCATGTTATATTGATAATAATATAAGTAATAAGTATGATTGTTACAGTTCTAGCAATAATAACTGCATTATATGGGTAATAATGCATGTTATATTGATAACATTGGGAGTAATAAGTAAAATTATTATAGTTCTAGCGATAATAATAGTACAATATGGCTAATAATGCATGTTATATCGATAATAATAAAAGTAATAAGTATATTTATTACAGTTCTATCGATAATAACTGCATAATATGGGTAATAATGCATGTTATATTGATGACACTAAAAGTAATACGTATATTTATTATGGTTCTAGCGATTGTAACTGCATAATACGGGTAATAATGCATGTTATATTGATAATAATATAAGTAATAAGTATAATTATTACAGTTCTAGCGATAATAATAGTACAATATGGCTAATAGTGCATGTTATATTGATAATAATAAAAGTAATAAGTATATTTATTACAGTTCTATCGATAATAACTGCATAGTATGGGTAATAATGCATGTTATATTGATGACACTAAAAGTAATACGTATATTTATTATAGTTCTAGCGATTATAACTGCATAATACGGGTAATAATGCATGTTATATTGATAATAATATAAGTAATAAGTATAATTATTATAGTTCTAGCAATAATAATAGTACAATATGGCTAATAGTGCATGTTATATTGATAATAATAAAAGTAATAAGTATATTTATTACAGTTCTATCGATAATAACTGCATAATATGGGTAATAATGCATGTTATATTGATGACACTAAAAGTAATACGTATATTTATTATAGTTCTAGCGATTATAACTGCATAATACGGGTTATAATGCATGTTATATTGATAATAATATAAGTAATAAGTATAATTATTACAGTTCTAGCAATAATAACTGCATTATATGGGTAAAAATGCATGTTATATTGATGACACTAAAAGTAATACGTATATTTATTATAGTTCTAGCGATAATAACTGCATAATATGGGTAATAATGCATGTTACAATGATGATAATAAAAGTAATACGTATATCTATTATAGTTCTAGCTATAATAACTGCATAATATGGGTAATAATGCATGTTATATTGGTAATAATATAAGTAATAAGTTTAATTATTACAGTTCTATGGATATTAACTGCATAAAATGGGTAATAATGCATGTTATATTGATAATAATAAAAGTAATAAGTATATTTATTATAGTTCTGTCGATAATAACTGCATAATATGGGCAATGATGCATGTTATATCGATGATAATGACAGTAGTGAGTATATTTATTACAGTTCTAGCGATAATAACTGCATTATTTCGGTAATAATGCATGTTATATTGATAATATCGGGAGTAATAAGTATAATTATTATAGTTCTAGCGATAATAATAGTAAAACATGGCTAATAGAGCATGTTATATTGATAATAATAAAAGTAATAAGTATATTTATTACAGTTCTATCGATAATAACTGCATAATATTGGTAATAATGCATGTTATATTGATGATAATAAAAGTAATACGTATATTTATTATAGTTCTAGCGATAATAACTGCATAATATGGGTAACAATGCATGTTATATTGATAATAATATAAGTAATAAGTATAATTATTACAGTTCAGCGACAATAACTGCATAATATGGGTAATAATGCATGTTACAATGATGATAATAAAAGTAATACGTATATTTACAATAGTTCTAGCGATAATAACTGCATAATATGGGTAATAATGCATGTTACAATGATGATAATAAAAGTAATACGTATATCTATTATAGTTCTAGCTATAATAACTGCATAATATGGGTAATAATGCATGTTATATTGGTAATAATATAAGTAATAAGTTTAATTATTACAGTTCTATGGATATTAACTGCATAATATGGGTAATAATGCATGTTATATTGATAACAATAAAAGTAATAAGTATATTTATTATAGTTCTATCGATAATAACTGCATAATATGGGCAATAATGCATGTTATATTGATAATATCGGGAGTAATATGTATAATTATTATAGTTCTAGCGATAATAATAATACAATATGGCTAATAGTGCATGTTATATTGATAATAATAAAAGTAATAAGTATATTTATTACAGTTCTATCGATAATAACTGCATAATATGGGTAATAATGCATGTTATATTGGTAATAATATAAGTAATAAGTTTAATTATTACAGTTCTATGGATATTAACTGCATAAAATGGGTAATAATGCATGTTATATTGATAATAATAAAAGTAATAAGTATATTTATTATAGTTCTGTCGATAATAACTGCATAATATGGGCAATGATGCATGTTATATCGATGATAATGACAGTAGTGAGTATATTTATTACAGTTCTAGCGATAATAACTGCATTATTTCGGTAATAATGCATGTTATATTGATAATATCGGGAGTAATAAGTATAATTATTATAGTTCTAGCGATAATAATAGTAAAACATGGCTAATAGAGCATGTTATATTGATAATAATAAAAGTAATAAGTATATTTATTACAGTTCTATCGATAATAACTGCATAATATTGGTAATAATGCATGTTATATTGATGATAATAAAAGTAATACGTATATTTATTATAGTTCTAGCGATAATAACTGCATAATATGGGTAACAATGCATGTTATATTGATAATAATATAAGTAATAAGTATAATTATTACAGTTCAGCGACAATAACTGCATAATATGGGTAATAATGCATGTTACAATGATGATAATAAAAGTAATACGTATATTTACAATAGTTCTAGCGATAATAACTGCATAATATGGGTAATAATGCATGTTATATTGATAATAATATAAGTAATAAGTATAATTATTACAGTTCTAGCGATAATAACTGCATAATATGGGTAATAATGCATGTTATATTGATAATAATATAAGTAATAAGTATAATTATTACAGTTCAGCGACAATAACTGCATAATATGGGTAATAATGCATGTTACAATGATGATAATAAAAGTAATACGTATATCTATTATAGTTCTAGCTATAATAACTGCATAATATGGGTAATAATGCATGTTATATTGGTAATAATATAAGTAATAAGTTTAATTATTACAGTTCTATGGATATTTACTGCATAATATGGGTAATAATGCATGTTATATTGATAATAATAAAAGTAATAAGTATATTTATTATAGTTCTATCGATAATAACTGCATAATATGGGCAATAATGCATGTTATATTGATAATATCGGGAGTAATATGTATAATTATTATAGTTCTAGCGATAATAATAGTACAATATGGCTAATAGTGCATGTTATATTGATAATAATAAAAGTAATAAGTATATTTATTACAGTTCTATCGATAATAACTGCATAATATTGGTAATAATGCATGTTATATTGATGATAATAAAAGTAATACGTATATTTATTATAGTTCTAGCGATAATAACTGCATAATATGGGTAATAATCCATGTTATATTGATAATAATATAAGTAATAAGTATAATTATTACAGTTCAGCGACAATAACTGCATAATATGGGTAATAATGCATGTTACAATGATGATAATAAAAGTAATACGTATATTTATTATAGTTCTAGCGATTATAACTGCATAGTATGGGTAATAATGCATGTTATATTGATAATAATAAAAGTAATAAGTATATTTATTATAGTTCTGTCGATAATAACTGCATAATATGGGCAATGATGCATGTTATATGGATGATAATGACAGTAGTGAGTATATTTATTACAGTTCTAGCGATAATAACTGCATTATTTCGGTAATAATGCATGTTATATTGATAATATCGGGAGTAATAAGTATAATTATTATAGTTCTAGCGATAATAATAGTAAAATATGGCTAATAGTGCATGTTATATTGATAATAATAAAAGTAATAAGTATATTTATTACAGTTCTATCGATAATAACTGCATAATATGGGTAATAATGCATGTTATATTGATGATAATAAAAGTAATACGTATATTTATTATAGTTCTAGCGATTATAACTGCATTATATGGGTAATAATGCACGTTATATTGATAATATTGGGATTAATAAGTATAATTATTATAGTTCTAGCAATAATAATAGTAAAATATGGCTAATAGTTCATGCTATATTGATAATAATAAAAGTAATAAGTATATTTATTATACTTCTGTCGATAATAACTGCATTATATGGGTAATAATGCATGTTATATTGATAATAATATAAGTAACATGTATAATTATTACAGTTCTAGCGACAATAACTCCATTATATGGGTAATAATGCATGTTATATTGATAATAATATAAGTAATAAGTATAATTATTACAGTTCTAGCGATAATAACTGCATAATATGTGTAATAATGCATGTTATATTGATGACACTGAAAGTAATACGTATATTTATTATAGTTCTAGCGATAATAACTGCATAATACGGGTAATAGTGCATGTTATATTGATAACAATATAAGTAATAAGTATAATTATTACAGTTCTAGCGATAATAACTGCATAATATGGGTAATAATGCATGTTGTATTGATGACACTAAAAGTAATACGTATATTTATTAAAGTGCTAGCGATAATAACTGCATAATACGGGTAATAATGCATGTTATATTGATAATAATATAAGTAATAAGTATAATTATTACTGTTCTAGCGATAATAACTGCATAATATGGGTAATAATGCACGTTATACTGAGAATAATATAAGTAATAAGTATAATTATTACAGTTCTTGCGATAATAACTGCATTATATGGGTAATAATGCATGTTATATTGATAATAATATAAGTAATAAGTATGATTGTTACAGTTCTAGCAATAATAACTGCATTATATGGGTAATAATGCATGTTATATTGATAACATTGGGAGTAATAAGTAAAATTATTATAGTTCTAGCGATAATAATAGTACAATATGGCTAATAATGCATGTTATATCGATAATAATAAAAGTAATAAGTATATTTATTACAGTTCTATCGATAATAACTGCATAATATGGGTAATAATGCATGTTATATTGATGACACTAAAAGTAATACGTATATTTATTATGGTTCTAGCGATTGTAACTGCATAATACGGGTAATAATGCATGTTATATTGATAATAATATAAGTAATAAGTATAATTATTACAGTTCTAGCGATAATAATAGTACAATATGGCTAATAGTGCATGTTATATTGATAATAATAAAAGTAATAAGTATATTTATTACAGTTCTATCGATAATAACTGCATAGTATGGGTAATAATGCATGTTATATTGATGACACTAAAAGTAATACGTATATTTATTATAGTTCTAGCGATTATAACTGCATAATACGGGTAATAATGCATGTTATATTGATAATAATATAAGTAATAAGTATAATTATTATAGTTCTAGCAATAATAATAGTACAATATGGCTAATAGTGCATGTTATATTGATAATAATAAAAGTAATAAGTATATTTATTACAGTTCTATCGATAATAACTGCATAATATGGGTAATAATGCATGTTATATTGATGACACTAAAAGTAATACGTATATTTATTATAGTTCTAGCGATTATAACTGCATAATACGGGTTATAATGCATGTTATATTGATAATAATATAAGTAATAAGTATAATTATTACAGTTCTAGCAATAATAACTGCATTATATGGGTAAAAATGCATGTTATATTGATGACACTAAAAGTAATACGTATATTTATTATAGTTCTAGCGATAATAACTGCATAATATGGGTAATAATGCATGTTACAATGATGATAATAAAAGTAATACGTATATCTATTATAGTTCTAGCTATAATAACTGCATAATATGGGTAATAATGCATGTTATATTGGTAATAATATATGTAATAAGTTTAATTATTACAGTTCTATGGATATTAACTGCATAAAATGGGTAATAATGCATGTTATATTGATAATAATAAAAGTAATAAGTATATTTATTATAGTTCTGTCGATAATAACTGCATAATATGGGCAATGATGCATGTTATATCGATGATAATGACAGTAGTGAGTATATTTATTACAGTTCTAGCGATAATAACTGCATTATTTCGGTAATAATGCATGTTATATTGATAATATCGGGAGTAATAAGTATAATTATTATAGTTCTAGCGATAATAATAGTAAAACATGGCTAATAGAGCATGTTATATTGATAATAATAAAAGTAATAAGTATATTTATTACAGTTCTATCGATAATAACTGCATAATATTGGTAATAATGCATGTTATATTGATGATAATAAAAGTAATACGTATATTTATTATAGTTCTAGCGATAATAACTGCATAATATGGGTAACAATGCATGTTATATTGATAATAATATAAGTAATAAGTATAATTATTACAGTTCAGCGACAATAACTGCATAATATGGGTAATAATGCATGTTACAATGATGATAATAAAAGTAATACGTATATTTACAATAGTTCTAGCGATAATAACTGCATAATATGGGTAATAATGCATGTTATATTGATAATAATATAAGTAATAAGTATAATTATTACAGTTCTAGCGATAATAACTGCATAATATGGGTAATAATGCATGTTATATTGATAATAATATAAGTAATAAGTATAATTATTACAGTTCAGCGACAATAACTGCATAATATGGGTAATAATGCATGTTACAATGATGATAATAAAAGTAATACGTATATCTATTATAGTTCTAGCTATAATAACTGCATAATATGGGTAATAATGCATGTTATATTGGTAATAATATAAGTAATAAGTTTAATTATTACAGTTCTATGGATATTTACTGCATAATATGGGTAATAATGCATGTTATATTGATAATAATAAAAGTAATAAGTATATTTGTTATAGTTCTATCGATAATAACTGCATAATATGGGCAATAATGCATGTTATATTGATAATATCGGGAGTAATATGTATAATTATTATAGTTCTAGCGATAATAATAGTACAATATGGCTAATAGTGCATGTTATATTGATAATAATAAAAGTAATAAGTATATTTATTACAGTTCTATCGATAATAACTGCATAATATTGGTAATAATGCATGTTATATTGATGATAATAAAAGTAATACGTATATTTATTATAGTTCTAGCGATAATAACTGCATAATATGGGTAATAATCCATGTTATATTGATAATAATATAAGTAATAAGTATAATTATTAAAGTTCAGCGACAATAACTGCATAATATGGGTAATAATGCATGTTACAATGATGATAATAAAAGTAATACGTATATTTATTATAGTTCTAGCGATTATAACTGCATAGTATGGGTAATAATGCATGTTATATTGATAATAATAAAAGTAATAAGTATATTTATTATAGTTCTGTCGATAATAACTGCATAATATGGGCAATGATGCATGTTATATGGATGATAATGACAGTAGTGAGTATATTTATTACAGTTCTAGCGATAATAACTGCATTATTTCGGTAATAATGCATGTTATATTGATAATATCGGGAGTAATAAGTATAATTATTATAGTTCTAGCGATAATAATAGTAAAATATGGCTAATAGTGCATGTTATATTGATAATAATAAAAGTAATAAGTATATTTATTACAGTTCTATCGATAATAACTGCATAATATGGGTAATAATGCATGTTATATTGATGATAATAAAAGTAATACGTATATTTATTATAGTTCTAGCGATTATAACTGCATTATATGGGTAATAATGCACGTTATATTGATAATATTGGGATTAATAAGTATAATTATTATAGTTCTAGCAATAATAATAGTAAAATATGGCTAATAGTTCATGTTATATTGATAATAATAAAAGTAATAAGTATATTTATTATACTTCTGTCGATAATAACTGCATTATATGGGTAATAATGCATGTTATATTGATAATAATATAAGTAATATGTATAATTATTACAGTTCTAGCGACAATAACTCCATTATATGGGTAATAATGCATGTTATATTGATATCAATATAAGTAATAAGTATAATTATTACAGTTCTAGCGATAATAACTGCATAATATGGGTAATAATGCATGTTATATTGATGATAATGAAAGTTGTAAGTATATTTATTACAGTTCTAGCGATAATAACTGCGTAATATGTGTAATAATGCATGTTATATTGATAATAATAATAGTAATAAGTATATTTATTATAGTTCTATCGATAATAACTGCATAATATGGGTAATAATGCATGTTATATTGATGATAATGAAAGTAGTGAGTATATTTATTATAGTCCTAGCGATAATAACTGCATAATGTGGGTAGTAATGCATGTTATATTGATAATAATATAAGTAATAAGTATAATTATTACAGTTCAGCGACAATAACTGCATAATATGGGTAATAATGCATGTTACAATGATGATAATAAAAGTAATACATATATTTATTACAGTTCTAGCGATAATAACTGCATAATATGGGTAATAATGCATGTTATATTGATGATAATGAAAGTTGTAAGTATATTTATTACAGTTCTAGCGATAATAACTGCGTAATATGTGTAATAATGCATGTTATATTGATAATAATATATGTAATAAGTTTAATTATTACAGTTCTATTTATAATAACTGCATAATATGGGTAATGATGCATGTCATATTGATAATAATATAAGTAATAAGTTTAATTATTACAGTTCTATGGATATTAACTGCATAATATGGGTAATAATGCATGTTATATTGATGATAATAAAAGTAATACGTATATTTATTATAGTTCTAGCGATTATAACTGCATTATATGGGTAATAATGCACGTTATATTGATAATATTGGGAGTAATAAGTATAATTATTATAGTTCTAGCGATAATGATAGTAAAACATGGCAAATAATGCATGTTATATTGCTAATAATATAAGTAATAAGTATATTTATTATAGTTCTATCGATAATAACTGCATAATATTAGTAATAATGCATGTTATATTGATGATAATGAAAGTTGTAAGTATATTTATTACAGTTCTAGCGATAATAACTGCATTACATGCGTAATAATGCATGTTATATTGATAATATCGGGAGTAATAAGTATGATTATTATAGTTCTAGCGATAATAATAGTACAATATGGCTAATAGTGCATGTTATATTGATAATAATAAAAGTAATAAGTATATTTATTACAGTTCTAGCGATAATAACTGCGTAATATGTGTAATAATGCATGTTATATTGATAATAATAATAGTAATAAGTATATTTATTATAGTTCTATCGATAATAACTGCATAATATGGGTAATAATGCATGTTATATTGATGATAATGAAAGTAGTGAGTATATTTATTATAGTCCTAGCGATAATAACTGCATAATGTGGGTAATAATGCATGTTATATTGATAATAATATAAGTAATAAGTATAATTATTACAGTTCAGCGACAATAACTGCATAATATGGGTAATAATGCATGTTATATTGATGATAATAAAAGTAATACGTATATTTATTATAGTTCTAGCGATAATAACTGCATAATATGGGTAATAATCCATGTTATATTGATAATAATATAAGTAATAAGTATAATTATTACAGTTCAGCGACAATAACAGCATAATATGGGTAATAATGCATGTTACAATGATGATAATAAAAGTAATACGTATATCTATTATAGTTCTAGCTATAATAACTGCATAATATGGGTAATAATGCATGTTATATTGGTAATAATATAAGTAATAAGTTTAATTATTACAGTTCTATGTATATTAACTGCATAATATGGGTAACAACGCATGTTATATTGATAATAATAAAAGTAATAAGTATATTTATTATAGTTCTACCGATAATAACTGCATAATATGGGCAATAATGCATGTTATATTGATGATAATAAAAGTAATACGTATATTTATTATAGTTCTAGCGATTATAACTGTATAGTATGGGTAATAATGCATGTTATATTGATAATAATAAAAGTAATAAGTATATTTATTATAGTTCTATCGATAATAACTGTATAATATTAGTAATAATGCATGTTATATTGATGATAATGAAATTTGTAAGTATATTTATTACAGTTCTAGCGATAATAACTGCATTATTTCGGTAATAATGCATGTTATATTGATAATATCGGGAGTAATAAGTATAATTATTATAGTTCTAGCGATAATAATAGTAAAATATGGCTAATAGTGCATGTTATATTGATAATAATAAAAGTAATAAGTATATTTATTACAGTTCTATCGATAATAACTGCATAATATGGGTAATAATGCATGTTATATTGATGATAATAAAAGTAATACGTATATTTATTATAGTTCTAGCGATTATAACTGCATTATATGGGTAATAATGCACGTTATATTGATAATATTGGGATTAATAAGTATAATTATTATAGTTCTAGCAATAATAATAGTAAAATATGGCTAATAGTTCATGTTATATGGATAATAATAAAAGTAATAAGTATATTTATTATACTTCTGTCGATAATAACTGCATTATATGGGTAATAATGCATGTTATATTGATAATAATATAAGTAATATGTATAATTATTACAGTTCTAGCGACAATAACTCCATTATATGGGTAATAATGCATGTTATATTGATATCAATATAAGTAATAAGTATAATTATTACAGTTCTAGCGATAATAACTGCATAATATGGGTAATAATGCATGTTATATTGATGATAATGAAAGTTGTAAGTATATTTATTACAGTTCTAGCGATAATAACTGCGTAATATGTGTAATAATGCATGTTATATTGATAATAATAATAGTAATAAGTATATTTATTATAGTTCTATCGATAATAACTGCATAATATGGGTAATAATGCATGTTATATTGATGATAATGAAAGTAGTGAGTATATTTATTATAGTCCTAGCGATAATAACTGCATAATGTGGGTAGTAATGCATGTTATATTGATAATAATATAAGTAATAAGTATAATTATTACAGTTCAGCGACAATAACTGCATAATATGGGTAATAATGCATGTTACAATGATGATAATAAAAGTAATACATATATTTATTACAGTTCTAGCGATAATAACTGCATAATATGGGTAATAATGCATGTTATATTGATGATAATGAAAGTTGTAAGTATATTTATTACAGTTCTAGCGATAATAACTGCGTAATATGTGTAATAATGCATGTTATATTGATAATAATATATGTAATAAGTTTAATTATTACAGTTCTATTTATAATAACTGCATAATATGGGTAATGATGCATGTCATATTGATAATAATATAAGTAATAAGTTTAATTATTACAGTTCTATGGATATTAACTGCATAATATGGGTAATAATGCATGTTATATTGATGATAATAAAAGTAATACGTATATTTATTATAGTTCTAGCGATTATAACTGCATTATATGGGTAATAATGCACGTTATATTGATAATATTGGGAGTAATAAGTATAATTATTATAGTTCTAGCGATAATGATAGTAAAACATGGCAAATAATGCATGTTATATTGCTAATAATATAAGTAATAAGTATATTTATTATAGTTCTATCGATAATAACTGCATAATATTAGTAATAATGCATGTTATATTGATGATAATGAAAGTTGTAAGTATATTTATTACAGTTCTAGCGATAATAACTGCATTACATGCGTAATAATGCATGTTATATTGATAATATCGGGAGTAATAAGTATGATTATTATAGTTCTAGCGATAATAATAGTACAATATGGCTAATAGTGCATGTTATATTGATAATAATAAAAGTAATAAGTATATTTATTACAGTTCTAGCGATAATAACTGCGTAATATGTGTAATAATGCATGTTATATTGATAATAATAATAGTAATAAGTATATTTATTATAGTTCTATCGATAATAACTGCATAATATGGGTAATAATGCATGTTATATTGATGATAATGAAAGTAGTGAGTATATTTATTATAGTCCTAGCGATAATAACTGCATAATGTGGGTAATAATGCATGTTATATTGATAATAATATAAGTAATAAGTATATTTATTATACTTCTGTCGATAATAACTGCATTATATGGGTAATAATGCATGTTATATTGATAATAATATAAGTAATATGTATAATTATTACAGTTCTAGCGACAATAACTCCATTATATGGGTAATAATGCATGTTATATTGATATCAATATAAGTAATAAGTATAATTATTACAGTTCTAGCGATAATAACTGCATAATATGGGTAATAATGCATGTTATATTGATGATAATGAAAGTTGTAAGTATATTTATTACAGTTCTAGCGATAATAACTGCGTAATATGTGTAATAATGCATGTTATATTGATAATAATATATGTAATAAGTTTAATTATTACAGTTCTATTTATAATAACTGCATAATATGGGTAATGATGCATGTCATATTGATAATAATATAAGTAATAAGTTTAATTATTACAGTTCTATGGATATTAACTGCATAATATGGGTAATAATGCATGTTATATTGATGATAATAAAAGTAATACGTATATTTATTATAGTTCTAGCGATTATAACTGCATTATATGGGTAATAATGCACGTTATATTGATAATATTGGGAGTAATAAGTATAATTATTATAGTTCTAGCGATAATGATAGTAAAACATGGCAAATAATGCATGTTATATTGCTAATAATATAAGTAATAAGTATATTTATTATAGTTCTATCGATAATAACTGCATAATATTAGTAATAATGCATGTTATATTGATGATAATGAAAGTTGTAAGTATATTTATTACAGTTCTAGCGATAATAACTGCATTACATGCGTAATAATGCATGTTATATTGATAATATCGGGAGTAATAAGTATAATTATTATAGTTCTAGCGATAATAATAGTACAATATGGCTAATAGTGCATGTTATATTGATAATAATAAAAGTAATAAGTATATTTATTACAGTTCTATCGATAATAACTGCATAATATTGGTAATAATGCATGTTATATTGATGATAATAAAAGTAATACGTATATTTATTATAGTTCTAGCGATAATAACTGCATAATATGGGTAATAATGCATGTTATATTGATGATAATGAAAGTAGTGAGTATATTTATTATAGTCCTAGCGATAATAACTGCATAATGTGGGTAGTAATGCATGTTATATTGATAATAATATAAGTAATAAGTATAATTATTACAGTTCAGCGACAATAACTGCATAATATGGGTAATAATGCATGTTACAATGATGATAATAAAAGTAATACGTATATTTATTATAGTTCTAGCGATTACAACTGCATAGTATGGGTAATAATGCATGTTATATTGATAATAATAAAAGTAATAAGTATATTTATTATAGTTCTGTCGATAATAACTGCATAATATGGGCAATGATGCATGTTATATGGATGATAATGACAGTAGTGAGTATATTTATTACAGTTCTAGCGATAATAACTGCATTATTTCGGTAATAATGCATGTTATATTGATAATATCGGGAGTAATAAGTATAATTATTATAGTTCTAGCGATAATAATAGTAAAATATGGCTAATAGTGCATGTTATATTGATAATAATAAAAGTAATAAGTATATTTATTACAGTTCTATCGATAATAACTGCATAATATGGGTAATAATGCATGTTATATTGATGATAATAAAAGTAATACGTATATTTATTATAGTTCTAGCGATTATAACTGCATTATATGGGTAATAATGCACGTTATATTGATAATATTGGGATTAATAAGTATAATTATTATAGTTCTAGCAATAATAATAGTAAAATATGGCTAATAGTTCATGTTATATTGATAATAATAAAAGTAATAAGTATATTTATTATACTTCTGTCGATAATAACTGCATTATATGGGTAATAATGCATGTTATATTGATAATAATATAAGTAATATGTATAATTATTACAGTTCTAGCGACAATAACTCCATTATATGGGTAATAATGCATGTTATATTGATATCAATATAAGTAATAAGTATAATTATTACAGTTCTAGCGATAATAACTGCATAATATGGGTAATAATGCATGTTATATTGATGATAATGAAAGTTGTAAGTATATTTATTACAGTTCTAGCGATAATAACTGCGTAATATGTGTAATAATGCATGTTATATTGATAATAATAATAGTAATAAGTATATTTATTATAGTTCTATCGATAATAACTGCATAATATGGGTAATAATGCATGTTATATTGATGATAATGAAAGTAGTGAGTATATTTATTATAGTCCTAGCGATAATAACTGCATAATGTGGGTAGTAATGCATGTTATATTGATAATAATATAAGTAATAAGTATAATTATTACAGTTCAGCGACAATAACTGCATAATATGGGTAATAATGCATGTTACAATGATGATAATAAAAGTAATACGTATATTTATTACAGTTCTAGCGATAATAACTGCATAATATGGGTAATAATGCATGTTATATTGATGATAATGAAAGTTGTAAGTATATTTATTACAGTTCTAGCGATAATAACTGCGTAATATGTGTAATAATGCATGTTATATTGATAATAATATATGTAATAAGTTTAATTATTACAGTTCTATTTATAATAACTGCATAATATGGGTAATGATGCATGTTATATTGATAATAATATAAGTAATAAGTTTAATTATTACAGTTCTATGGATATTAACTGCATAATATGGGTAATAATGCATGTTATATTGATGATAATAAAAGTAATACGTATATTTATTATAGTTCTAGCGATTATAACTGCATTATATGGGTAATAATGCACGTTATATTGATAATATTGGGAGTAATAAGTATAATTATTATAGTTCTAGCGATAATGATAGTAAAACATGGCTAATAATGCATGTTATATAGATAATAATATAAGTAATAAGTATATTTATTATAGTTCTATCGATAATAACTGCATAATATTAGTAATAATGCATGTTATATTGATGATAATGAAAGTTGTAAGTATATTTATTACAGTTCTAGCGATAATAACTGCATTACATGCGTAATAATGCATGTTATATTGATAATATCGGGAGTAATAAGTATAATTATTATAGTTCTAGCGATAATAATAGTACAATATGGCTAATAGTGCATGTTATATTGATAATAATAAAAGTAATAAGTATATTTATTACAGTTCTATCGTTAATAACTGCATAATATTGGTAATAATGCATGTTATATTGATGATAATAAAAGTAATACGTATATTTATTATAGTTCTAGCGATAATAACTGCATAATATGGGTAATAATCCATGTTATATTGATAATAATATAAGTAATAAGTATAATTATTACAGTTCAGCGACAATAACCGCATAATATGGGTAATAATGCATGTTACAATGATGATAATAAAAGTAATACGTATATCTATTATAGTTCTAGCGATAATAACTGCATAATATGGGTAATAATGCATGTTATATTGATAATAATATAAGTAATAAGTTTAATTATTACAGTTCTATGGATATTAACTGCATAATATGGGTAATAATGCATGTTATATTGATAATAATAAAAGTTATAAGTATATTTATTATAGTTCTATCGATAATAACTGCATAATATGGGCAATAATGCATGTTATATTGATGATAATAAAAGTAATACGTATATTTATTATAGTTCTAGCGATAATAACTGCATAGTATGGGTAATAATGCATGTTATATTGATAATAATAAAAGTAATAAGTATATTTATTATAGTTCTAGCGATAATAACTGCATAATATGGGTAATAATGCATGTTATATTGATAATAATATAAGTAATAAGTTTAATTATTACAGTTCTATGGATAATAACTGCATAATATGGGTAATAATGCATGTTATATTGATAATAATAAAAGTAATAGGTATATTTATTATAGTTCTATCGATAATAACTGCATAATATGGGCAATAATGCATGTTATATTGATGATAATAAAAGTAATACGTATATTTATTATAGTTCTAGCGATAATAACTGCATAATATGGGTAATAATGCATGTTATATTGATAATAATAAAAGTAATAAGTATATTTATTATAGTTCTATCGATAATAACTGCATAATATGGGTAATAATGCATGTTATATTGATGATAATGCAAGTTGTAAGTATATTTATTACAGTTCTAGCGATAATAACTGCGTAATATGTGTAATAATGCATGTTATATTGATAATAATAATAGTAATAAGTATATTTATTATAGTTCTATCGATAATAACTGCATAATATGGGTAATAATGCATGTTATATTGATGATAATGAAAGTAGTGAGTATATTTATTATAGTCCTAGCGATAATAACTGCATAATGTGGGTAATAATGCATGTTATATTGATAATAATATAAGTAATAAGTATAATTATTACAGTTCAGTGACAATAACTGCATAATATGGGTAATAATGCATGTTATATTGATGATAATAAAAGTAATACGTATATTTATTATAGTTCTAGCTATAATAACTGCATAATATGGGTAATAATACATGTTATATTGGTAATAATATAAGTAATCAGTTTAATTATTACAGTTCTATGTATATTAACTGCATAATATGGGTAACAACGCATGTTATATTGATAATAATAAAAGTAATCAGTATATTTATTATAGTTCTACCGATAATAACTGCATAATATGGGCAATAATGCATGTTATATTGATGATAATAAAAGTAATACGTATATTTATTATAGTTCTAGCGATTATAACTGTATAGTATGGGTAATAATGCATGTTATATTGATAATAATAAAAGTAATAAGTATATTTATTATAGTTCTGTCGATAATAACTGCATAATATGGGCAATGATGCATGTTATATGGATGATAATGACAGCAGTGAGTATATTTATTACAGTTCTAGCGATAATAACTGCATTATTTCGGTAATAATGCATGTTATATTGATAATATCGGGAGTAATAAGTATAATTATTATAGTTCTAGCGATAATAATAGTAAAATATGGCTAATAGTGCATGTTATATTGATAATAATAAAAGTAATAAGTATATTTATTACAGTTCTATCGATAATAACTGCATAATATGGGTAATAATGCATGTTATATTGATGATAATAAAAGTAATACGTATATTTATTATAGTTCTAGCGATTATAACTGCATTATATGGGTAATAATGCACGTTATATTGATAATATTGGGATTAATAAGTATAATTATTATAGTTCTAGCAATAATAATAGTAAAATATGGCTAATAGTTCATGTTATATTGATAATAATAAAAGTAATAAGTATATTTATTATACTTCTGTCGATTATAACTGCATTATATGGGTAATAATGCATGTTATATTGATAATAATATAAGTAATATGTATAATTATTACAGTTCTAGCGACAATAACTCCATTATATGGGTAATAATGCGTGTTATATTGATATCAATATAAGTAATAAGTATAATTATTACAGTTCTAGCGATAATAACTGCATAATATGGGTAATAATGCATGTTATATTGATGATAATGAAAGTTGTAAGTATATTTATTACAGTTCTAGCGATAATAACTGCGTAATATGTGTAATAATGCATGTTATATTGATAATAATAATAGTAATAAGTATATTTATTATAGTTCTATCGATAATAACTGCATAATATGGGTAATAATGCATGTTATATTGATGATAATGAAAGTAGTGAGTATATTTATTATAGTCCTAGCGATAATAACTGCATAATGTGGGTAGTAATGCATGTTATATTGATAATAATATAAGTAATAAGTATAATTATTACAGTTCAGCGACAATAACTGCATAATATGGGTAATAATGCATGTTACAATGATGATAATAAAAGTAATACGTATATTTATTACAGTTCTAGCGATAATAACTGCATAATATGGGTAATAATGCATGTTATATTGATGATAATGAAAGTTGTAAGTATATTTATTACAGTTCTAGCGATAATAACTGCGTAATATGTGTAATAATGCATGTTATATTGATAATAATATATGTAATAAGTTTAATTATTACAGTTCTATTTATAATAACTGCATAATATGGGTAATGATGCATGTTATATTGATAATAATATAAGTAATAAGTTTAATTATTACAGTTCTATGGATATTAACTGCATAATATGGGTAATAATGCATGTTATATTGATGATAATAAAAGTAATACGTATATTTATTATAGTTCTAGCGATTATAACTGCATTATATGGGTAATAATGCACGTTATATTGATAATATTGGGAGTAATAAGTATAATTATTATAGTTCTAGCGATAATGATAGTAAAACATGGCTAATAATGCATGTTATATAGATAATAATATAAGTAATAAGTATATTTATTATAGTTCTATCGATAATAACTGCATAATATTAGTAATAATGCATGTTATATTGATGATAATGAAAGTTGTAAGTATATTTATTACAGTTCTAGCGATAATAACTGCATTACATGCGTAATAATGCATGTTATATTGATAATATCGGGAGTAATAAGTATAATTATTATAGTTCTAGCGATAATAATAGTACAATATGGCTAATAGTGCATGTTATATTGATAATAATAAAAGTAATAAGTATATTTATTACAGTTCTATCGATAATAACTGCATAATATTGGTAATAATGCATGTTATATTGATGATAATAAAAGTAATACGTATATTTATTATAGTTCTAGCGATAATAACTGCATAATATGGGTAATAATCCATGTTATATTGATAATAATATAAGTAATAAGTATAATTATTACAGTTCAGCGACAATAACCGCATAATATGGGTAATAATGCATGTTACAATGATGATAATAAAAGTAATACGTATATCTATTATAGTTCAAGCGATAATAACTGCATAATATGGGTAATAATGCATGTTATATTGATAATAATATAAGTAATAAGTTTAATTATTACAGTTCTATGGATATTAACTGCATTATATGGGTAATAATGCATGTTATATTGATAATAATAAAAGTTATAAGTATATTTATTATAGTTCTATCGATAATAACTGCATAATATGGGCAATAATGCATGTTATATTGATGATAATAAAAGTAATACGTATATTTATTATAGTTCTAGCGATAATAACTGCATAGTATGGGTAATAATGCATGTTATATTGATAATAATAAAAGTAATAAGTATATTTATTATAGTTCTAGCGATAATAACTGCATAATATGGGTAATAATGCATGTTATATTGATAATAATATAAGTAATAAGTTTAATTATTACAGTTCTATGGATAATAACTGCATAATATGGGTAATAATGCATGTTATATTGATAATAATAAAAGTAATACGTATATTTATTATAGTTCTAGCGATAATAACTGCATAATATGGGTAATAATGCATGTTATATTGATAATAATAAAAGTAATAAGTATATTTATTATAGTCCTAGCGATAATAACTGCATAATGTGGGTAATAATGCATGTTATATTGATAATAATATAAGTAATAAGTATAATTATTACAGTTCAGCGACAATAACTGCATAATATGGGTAATAATGCATGTTATATTGATGATAATAAAAGTAATACGTATATTTATTATAGTTCTAGCGATAATAACTGCATAATATGGGTAATAATCCATGTTATATTGATAATAATATAAGTAATAAGTATAATTATTACAGTTCAGCGACAATAACTGCATAATATGGGTAATAATGCATGTTACAATGATGATAATAAAAGTAATACGTATATCTATTATAGTTCTAGCTATAATAACTGCATAATATGGGTAATAATGCATGTTATATTGGTAATAATATAAGTAATAAGTTTAATTATTACAGTTCTATGTATATTAACTGCATAATATGGGTAACAACGCATGTTATATTGATAATAATAAAAGTAATAAGTATATTTATTATAGTTCTACCGATAATAACTGCATAATATGGGCAATAATGCATGTTATATTGATGATAATAAAAGTAATACGTATATTTATTATAGTTCTAGCGATTATAACTGTATAGTATGGGTAATAATGCATGTTATATTGATAATAATAAAAGTAATAAGTATATTTATTATAGTTCTGTCGATAATAACTGCATAATATGGGCAATGATGCATGTTATATGGATGATAATGACAGTAGTGAGTATATTTATTACAGTTGTAGCGATAATCACTGCATTATTTCGGTAAAAATGCATGTTATATTGATAATATCGGGAGTAATAAGTATAATTATTATAGTTCTAGCGATAATAATAGTAAAATATGGCTAATAGTGCATGTTATATTGATAATAATAAAAGTAATACGTATATTTATTATAGTTCTATCGATAATAACTGTATAATATTAGTAATAATGCATGTTATATTGCTGATAATGAAATTTGTAAGTATATTTATTACAGTTCTAGCGATAATAACTGCATTATTTCGGTAATAATGCATGTTATATTGATAATATCGGGAGTAATAAGTATAATTATTATAGTTCTAGCGATAATAATAGTAAAATATGGCTAATAGTGCATGTTATATTGATAATAATAAAAGTAATAAGTATATTTATTACAGTTCTATCGATAATAACTGCATAATATGGGTAATAATGCATGTTATATTGATGATAATAAAAGTAATACGTATATTTATTATAGTTCTAGCGATTATAACTGCATTATATGGGTAATAATGCACGTTATATTGATAATATTGGGATTAATAAGTATAATTATTATAGTTCTAGCAATAATAATAGTAAAATATGGCTAATAGTTCATGTTATATTGATAATAATAAAAGTAATAAGTATATTTATTATACTTCTGTCGATAATAACTGCAT
Source organism: Megachile leachella (assembly GCA_963576845.1). Classification (NCBI taxonomy): domain Eukaryota; kingdom Metazoa; phylum Arthropoda; class Insecta; order Hymenoptera; family Megachilidae; genus Megachile; species Megachile leachella. The sequence goes on along the minus strand of CAUYWW010000200.1, from coordinate 1,175,589 downwards.
TATATGGGTAATAATGCATGTTATATTGATAATAATATAAGTAATATGTATAATTATTACAGTTCTAGCGACAATAACTCCATTATATGGGTAATAATGCATGTTATATTGATATCAATATAAGCAATAAGTATAATTATTACAGTTCTAGCGATAATAACTGCATAATATGGGTAATAATGCATGTTATATTGATGATAATGAAAGTTGTAAGTACATTTATTACAGTTCTAGCGATAATAACTGCGTAATATGTGTAATAATGCATGTTATATTGATAATAATAATAGTAATAAGTATATTTATTATAGTTCTATCGATAATAACTGCATAATATGGGTAATAATGCATGTTATATTGATGATAATGAAAGTAGTGAGTATATTTATTATAGTCCTAGCGATAATAACTGCATAATGTGGGTAGTAATGCATGTTATATTGATAATAATATAAGTAATAAGTATAATTATTACAGTTCAGCGACAATAACTGCATAATATGGGTAATAATGCATGTTACAATGATGATAATAAAAGTAATACGTATATTTATTACAGTTCTAGCGATAATAACTGCATAATATGGGTAATAATGCATGTTATATTGATGATAATGAAAGTTGTAAGTATATTTATTACAGTTCTAGCGATAATAACTGCGTAATATGTGTAATAATGCATGTTATATTGATAATAATATATGTAATAAGTTTACTTATTACAGTTCTATTTATAATAACTGCATAATATGGGTAATGATGCATGTTATATTGATAATAATATAAGTAATAAGTTTAATTATTACAGTTCTATGGATATTAACTGCATAATATGGGTAATAATGCACGTTATATTGATAATATTGGGAGTAATAAGTATAATTATTATAGTTCTAGCGATAATGATAGTAAAACATGGCTAATAATGCATGTTATATTGATAATAATATAAGTAATAAGTATATTTATTATAGTTCTATCGATAATAACTGCATAATATTAGTAATAATGCATGTTATATTGATGATAATGAAAGTTGTAAGTATATTTATTACAGTTCTAGCGATAATAACTGCATTACATGCGTAATAATGCATGTTATATTGATAATATCGGGAGTAATAAGTATAATTATTATAGTTCTAGCGATAATAATAGTACAATATGGCTAATAGTGCATGTTATATTGATAATAATAAAAGTAATAAGTATATTTATTACAGTTCTATCGATAATAACTGCATAATATTGGTAATAATGCATGTTATATTGATGATAATAAAAGTAATACGTATATTTATTATAGTTCTAGCGATAATAACTGCATAATATGGGTAATAATCCATGTTATATTGATAATAATATAAGTAATAAGTATAATTATTACAGTTCAGCGACAATAACCGCATAATATGGGTAATAATGCATGTTACAATGAGGATAATAAAAGTAATACGTATATCTATTAGAGTTCTAGCGATAATAACTGCATAATATGGGTAATAATGCATGTTATATTGATAATAATAAAAGTTATAAGTATATTTATTATAGTTCTATCGATAATAACTGCATAATATGGGCAATAATGCATGTTATATTGATGATAATAAAAGTAATACGTATATTTATTATAGTTCTAGCGATAATAACTGCATAGTATGGGTAATAATGCATGTTATATTGATAATAATAAAAGTAATAAGTATATTTATTATAGTTCTAGCGATAATAACTGCATAATATGGGTAATAATGCATGTTATATTGATAATAATATAAGTAATAAGTTTAATTATTACAGTTCTATGTATATTAACTGCATAATATGGGTAACAACGCATGTTATATTGATAATAATAAAAGTAATAAGTATATTTATTATAGTTCTACCGATAATAACTGCATAATATGGGCAATAATGCATGTTATATTGATGATAATAAAAGTAATACGTATATTTATTATAGTTCTAGCGATTATAACTGTATAGTATGGGTAATAATGCATGTTATATTGATAATAATAAAAGTAATAAGTATATTTATTATAGTTCTGTCGATAATAACTGCATAATATGGGCAATGATGCATGTTATATGGATGATAATGACAGTAGTGAGTATATTTATTACAGTTGTAGCGATAATCACTGCATTATTTCGGTAAAAATGCATGTTATATTGATAATATCGGGAGTAATAAGTATAATTATTATAGTTCTAGCGATAATAATAGTAAAATATGGCTAATAGTGCATGTTATATTGATAATAATAAAAGTAATACGTATATTTATTATAGTTCTATCGATAATAACTGTATAATATTAGTAATAATGCATGTTATATTGATGATAATGAAATTTGTAAGTATATTTATTACAGTTCTAGCGATAATAACTGCATTATTTCGGTAATAATGCATGTTATATTGATAATATCGGGAGTAATAAGTATAATTATTATAGTTCTAGCGATAATAATAGTAAAATATGGCTAATAGTGCATGTTATATTGATAATAATAAAAGTAATAAGTATATTTATTACAGTTCTATCGATAATAACTGCATAATATGGGTAATAATGCATGTTATATTGATGATAATAAAAGTAATACGTATATTTATTATAGTTCTAGCGATTATAACTGCATTATATGGGTAATAATGCACGTTATATTGATAATATTGGGATTAATAAGTATAATTATTATAGTTCTAGCAATAATAATAGTAAAATATGGCTAATAGTTCATGTTATATTGATAATAATAAAAGTAATAAGTATATTTATTATACTTCTGTCGATAATAACTGCATTATATGGGTAATAATGCATGTTATATTGATAATAATATAAGTAATATGTATAATTATTACAGTTCTAGCGACAATAACTCCATTATATGGGTAATAATGCATGTTATATTGATATCAATATAAGTAATAAGTATAATTATTACAGTTCTAGCGATAATAACTGCATAATATGGGTAATAATGCATGTTATATTGATGATAATGAAAGTTGTAAGTACATTTATTACAGTTCTAGCGATAATAACTGCGTAATATGTGTAATAATGCATGTTATATTGATAATAATAATAGTAATAAGTATATTTATTATAGTTCTATCGATAATAACTGCATAATATGGGTAATAATGCATGTTATATTGATGATAATGAAAGTAGTGAGTATATTTATTATAGTCCTAGCGATAATAACTGCATAATGTGGGTAGTAATGCATGTTATATTGATAATAATATAAGTAATAAGTATAATTATTACAGTTCAGCGACAATAACTGCATAATATGGGTAATAATGCATGTTACAATGATGATAATAAAAGTAATACGTATATTTATTACAGTTCTAGCGATAATAACTGCATAATATGGGTAATAATGCATGTTATATTGATGATAATGAAAGTTGTAAGTATATTTATTACAGTTCTAGCGATAATAACTGCGTAATATGTGTAATAATGCATGTTATATTGATAATAATATATGTAATAAGTTTACTTATTACAGTTCTATTTATAATAACTGCATAATATGGGTAATGATGCATGTTATATTGATAATAATATAAGTAATAAGTTTAATTATTACAGTTCTATGGATATTAACTGCATAATATGGGTAATAATGCATGTTATATTGATGATAATAAAAGTAATACGTATATTTATTATAGTTCTAGCGATTATAACTGCATTATATGGGTAATAATGCACGTTATATTGATAATATTGGGAGTAATAAGTATAATTATTATAGTTCTAGCGATAATGATAGTAAAACATGGCTAATAATGCATGTTATATTGATAATAATATAAGTAATAAGTATATTTATTATAGTTCTATCGATAATAACTGCATAATATTAGTAATAATGCATGTTATATTGATGATAATGAAAGTTGTAAGTATATTTATTACAGTTCTAGCGATAATAACTGCATTACATGCGTAATAATGCATGTTATATTGATAATATCGGGAGTAATAAGTATAATTATTATAGTTCTAGCGATAATAATAGTACAATATGGCTAATAGTGCATGTTATATTGATAATAATAAAAGTAATAAGTATATTTATTACAGTTCTATCGATAATAACTGCATAATATTGGTAATAATGCATGTTATATTGATGATAATAAAAGTAATACGTATATTTATTATAGTTCTAGCGATAATAACTGCATAATATGGGTAATAATCCATGTTATATTGATAATAATATAAGTAATAAGTATAATTATTACAGTTCAGCGACAATAACCGCATAATATGGGTAATAATGCATGTTACAATGAGGATAATAAAAGTAATACGTATATCTATTATAGTTCTAGCGATAATAACTGCATAATATGGGTAATAATGCATGTTATATTGATAATAATAAAAGTTATAAGTATATTTATTATAGTTCTATCGATAATAACTGCATAATATGGGCAATAATGCATGTTATATTGATGATAATAAAAGTAATACGTATATTTATTATAGTTCTAGCGATAATAACTGCATAGTATGGGTAATAATGCATGTTATATTGATAATAATAAAAGTAATAAGTATATTTATTATAGTTCTAGCGATAATAACTGCATAATATGGGTAATAATGCATGTTATATTGATAATAATATAAGTAATAAGTTTAATTATTACAGTTCTATGGATAATAACTGCATAATATGGGTAATAATGCATGTTATATTGATAATAATAAAAGTAATAGGTATATTTATTATAGTTCTATCGATAATAACTGCATAATATGGGCAATAATGCATGTTATATTGATGATAATAAAAGTAATACGTATATTTATTATAGTTCTAGCGATAATAACTGCATAATATGGGTAATAATGCATGTTATATTGATAATAATAAAAGTAATAAGTATATTTATTATAGTTCTATCGATAATAACTGCATAATATGGGTAATAATGCATGTTATATTGATGATAATGAAAGTTGTAAGTATATTTATTACAGTTCTAGCGATAATAACTGCGTAATATGTGTAATAATGCATGTTATATTGATAATAATAATAGTAATAAGTATATTTATTATAGTTCTATAGATAATAACTGCATAATATGGGTAATAATGCATGTTATATTGATGATAATGAAAGTAGTGAGTATATTTATTATAGTCCTAGCGATAATAACTGCATTATTTCGGTAATAATGCATGTTATATTGATAATATCGGGAGTAATAAGTATAATTATTATAGTTCTAGCGATAATGATAGTAAAACATGGCTAATAATGCATGTTATATAGATAATAATATAAGTAATAAGTATATTTATTATAGTTCTATCGATAATAACTGCATAATATTAGTAATAATGCATGTTATATTGATGATAATGAAAGTTGTAAGTATATTTATTACAGTTCTAGCGATAATAACTGCATTACATGCGTAATAATGCATGTTATATTGATAATATCGGGAGTAATAAGTATAATTATTATAGTTCTAGCGATAATAATAGTACAATATGGCTAATAGTGCATGTTATATTGATAATAATAAAAGTAATAAGTATATTTATTACAGTTCTATCGATAATAACTGCATAATATTGGTAATAATGCATGTTATATTGATGATAATAAAAGTAATACGTATATTTATTATAGTTCTAGCGATAATAACTGCATAATATGGGTAATAATGCATGTTATATTGATGATAATGAAAGTTGTAAGTATATTTATTACAGTTCTAGCGATAATAACTGCGTAATATGTGTAATAATGCATGTTATATTGATAATAATATAAGTAATAAGTTTAATTATTACAGTTCTATTTATAATAACTGCATAATATGGGTAATGATGCATGTTATATTGATAATAATATAAGTAATAGGTTTAATTATTACAGTTCTATGGATATTAGCTGCATAATATGGGTAATAATGCATGTTATATTGATGATAATAAAAGTAATACGTATATTTATTATAGTTCTAGCGATTATAACTGCATTATATGGGTAATAATGCACGTTATATTGATAATATTGGGAGTAATAAGTATAATTATTATAGTTCTAGCGATAATGATAGTAAAACATGGCTAATAATGCATGTTATATTGATAATAATATAAGTAATAAGTATATTTATTATAGTTCTATCGATAATAACTGCATAATATTAGTAATAATGCATGTTATATTGATGATAATGAAAGTTGTAAGTATATTTATTACAGTTCTAGCGATAATAACTGCATAATATTGGTAATAATGCATGTTATATTGAAGATAATAAAAGTAATACGTATATTTATTATAGTTCTAGCGATAATAACTGCATAATATGGGTAATAATCCATGTTATATTGATAATAATATAAGTAATAAGTATAATTATTACAGTTCAGCGACAATAACCGCATAATATGGGTAATAATGCATGTTACAATGATGATAATAAAAGTAATACGTATATCTATTATAGTTCTAGCGATAATAACTGCATAATATGGGTAATAATGCATGTTATATTGATAATAATATAAGTAATAAGTTTAATTATTACAGTTCTATGGATATTAACTGCATAATATGGGTAATAATGCATGTTATATTGATAATAATAAAAGTTATAAGTATATTTATTATAGTTCTATCGATAATAACTGCATAATATGGGCAATAATGCATGTTATATTGATGATAATAAAAGTAATACGTATATTTATTATAGTTCTAGCGATAATAACTGCATAGTATGGGTAATAATGCATGTTATATTGATATTAATAAAAGTAATAAGTATATTTATTATAGTTCTAGCGATAATAACTGCATAATATGGGTAATAATGCATGTTATATTGATGATAATGAAAGTACTGAGTATATTTATTACAGTTCTAGCGATAATAACTGCATAATATGGGCAATAATGCATGTTATATTGATAATATCGGGAGTAATATGTATAATTATTATAGTTCTAGCGATAATAATAGTACAATATGGCTAATAGTGCATGTTATATTGATAATAATAGAAGTAATAAGTATATTTATTACAGTTCTATCGATAATAACTGCATAATATTGGTAATAATGCATGTTATATTGATGATAATAAAAGTAATACGTATATTTATTATAGTTCTAGCGATAATAACTGCATAATATGGGTAATAATCCATGTTATATTGATAATAATATAAGTAATAAGTATAATTATTACAGTTCAGCGACAATAACTGCATAATATGGGTAATAATGCATGTTACAATGATGATAATAAAAGTAATACGTATATTTATTATAGTTCTAGCGATTATAACTGCATAGTATGGGTAATAATGCATGTTATATTGATAATAATAAAAGTAATAAGTATATTTATTATAGTTCTGTCGATAATAACTGCATAATATGGGCAATGATGCATGTTATATGGATGATAATGACAGTAGTGAGTATATTTATTACAGTTCTAGCGATAATAACTGCATTATTTCGGTAATAATGCATGTTATATTGATAATATCGGGAGTAATAAGTATAATTATTATAGTTCTAGCGATAATAATAGTAAAATATGGCTAATAGTGCATGTTATATTGATAATAATAAAAGTAATAAGTATATTTATTACAGTTCTATCGATAATAACTGCATAATATGGGTAATAATGCATGTTATATTGATGATAATAAAAGTAATACGTATATCTATTATAGTTCTAGCGATAATAACTGCATAGTATGGGTAATAATGCATGTTATATTGATAATAATAAAAGTAATAAGTATATTTATTATAGTTCTAGCGATAATAACTGCATAATATGGGCAATGATGCATGTTATATGGATGATAATGACAGTAGTGAGTATATTTATTACAGTTCTAGCGATAATAACTGCATTATTTCGGTAATAATGCATGTTATATTGATAATATCGGGAGTAATAAGTATAATTATTATAGTTCTAGCGATAATAATAGTAAAATATGGCTAATAGTGCATGTTATATTGATGATAATAAAAGTAATACGTATATTTATTATAGTTCTAGCGATTATAACTGCATTATATGGGTAATAATGCACGTTATATTGATAATATTGGGATTAATAAGTATAATTATTATAGTTCTAGCAATAATAATAGTAAAATATGGCTAATAGTTCATGTTATATTGATAATAATAAAAGTAATAAGTATATTTATTATACTTCTGTCGATAATAACTGCATTATATGGGTAATAATGCATGTTATATTGATAATAATATAAGTAATATGTATAATTATTACAGTTCTAGCGACAATAACTCCATTATATGGGTAATAATGCATGTTATATTGATATCAATATAAGTAATAAGTATAATTATTACAGTTCTAGCGATAATAACTGCATAATATGGGTAATAATGCATGTTATATTGATGATAATGAAATTTGTAAGTATATTTATTACAGTTCTAGCGATAATAACTGCGTAATATGTGTAATAATGCATGTTATATTGATAATAATAATAGTAATAAGTATATTTATTATAGTTCTATCGATAATAACTGCATAATATGGGTAATAATGCATGTTATATTGATGATAATGAAAGTAGTGAGTATATTTATTATAGTCCTAGCGATAATAACTGCATAATGTGGGTAGTAATGCATGTTATATTGATAATAATATAAGTAATAAGTATAATTATTACAGTTCAGCGACAATAACTGCATAATATGGGTAATAATGCATGTTACAGTGATGATAATAAAAGTAATACGTATATTTATTACAGTTCTAGCGATAATAACTGCATAATATGGGTAATAATGCATGTTATATTGATGATAATGAAAGTTGTAAGTATATTTATTACAGTTCTAGCGATAATAACTGCGTAATATGTGTAATAATGCATGTTATATTGATAATAATATATGTAATAAGTTTAATTATTACAGTTCTATTTATAATAACTGCATAATATGGGTAATGATGCATGTTATATTGATAATAATATAAGTAATAAGTTTAATTATTACAGTTCTATGGATATTAACTGCATAATATGGGTAATAATGCATGTTATATTGATGATAATAAAAGTAATACGTATATTTATTATAGTTCTAGCGATTATAACTGCATTATATGGGTAATAATGCACGTTATATTGATAATATTGGGAGTAATAAGTATAATTATTATAGTTCTAGCGATAATGATAGTAAAACATGGCTAATAATGCATGTTATATAGATAATAATATAAGTAATAAGTATATTTATTATAGTTCTATCGATAATAACTGCATAATATTAGTAATAATGCATGTTATATTGATAATATCGGGAGTAATAAGTATAATTATTATAGTTCTAGCGATAATAATAGTACAATATGGCTAATAGTGCATGTTATATTGATAATAATAAAAGTAATAAGTATATTTATTACAGTTCTATCGATAATAACTGCATAATATTGGTAATAATGCATGTTATATTGATGATAATAAAAGTAATACGTATATTTATTATAGTTCTAGCGATAATAACTGCATAATATGGGTAATAATCCATGTTATATTGATAATAATATAAGTAATAAATATAATTATTACAGTTCAGCGACAATAACCGCATAATATGGGTAATAATGCATGTTACAATGATGATAATAAAAGTAATACGTATATCTATTATAGTTCTAGCGATAATAACTGCATAATATGGGTAATAATGCATGTTATATTGATAATAATATAAGTAATAAGTTTAATTATTACAGTTCTATGGATATTAACTGCATAATATGGGTAATAATGCATGTTATATTGATAATAATAAAAGTTATAAGTATATTTATTATAGTTCTATCGATAATAACTGCATAATATGGGCAATAATGCATGTTATATTGATGATAATAAAAGTAATACGTATATTTATTATAGTTCTAGCGATAATAACTGCATAGTATGGGTAATAATGCATGTTATATTGATAATAATAAAAGTAATAAGTATATTTATTATAGTTCTAGCGATAATAACTGCATAATATGGGTAATAATGCATGTTATATTGATAATAATATAAGTAATAAGTTTAATTATTACAGTTCTATGGATAATAACTGCATAATATGGGTAATAATGCATGTTATATTGATAATAATAAAAGTAATAGGTATATTTATTATAGTTCTATCGATAATAACTGCATAATATGGGCAATAATGCATGTTATATTGATGATAATAAAAGTAATACGTATATTTATTATAGTTCTAGCGATAATAACTGCATAATATGGGTAATAATGCATGTTACATTGATAATAATAAAAGTAATAAGTATATTTATTATAGTTCTATCAATAATAACTGCATAATATGGGTAATAATGCATGTTATATTGATGATAATGAAAGTTGTAAGTATATTTATTACAGTTCTAGCGATAATAACTGCGTAATATGTGTAATAATGCATGTTATATTGATAATAATAATAGTAATAAGTATATTTATTATAGTTCTATCGATAATAACTGCATAATATGGGTAATAATGCATGTTATATTGATGATAATGAAAGTAGTGAGTATATTTATTATAGTCCTAGCGATAATAACTGCATAATGTGGGTAATAATGCATGTTATATTGATAATAATATAAGTAATAAGTATAATTATTACAGTTCAGCGACAATAACTGCATAATATGGGTAATAATGCATGTTATATTGATGATAATAAAAGTAATACGTATATTTATTATAGTTCTAGCGATAATAACTGCATAATATGGGTAATAATCCATGTTATATTGATAATAATATAAGTAATAAGTATAATTATTACAGTTCAGCGACAATAACTGCATAATATGGGTAATAATGCATGTTACAATGATGATAATAAAAGTAATACGTATATCTATTATAGTTCTAGCTATAATAACTGCATAATATGGGTAATAATGCATGTTATATTGGTAATAATATAAGTAATAAGTTTAATTATTACAGTTCTATGTATATTAACTGCATAATATGGGTAACAACGCATGTTATATTGATAATAATAAAAGTAATAAGTATATTTATTATAGTTCTACCGATAATAACTGCATAATATGGGCAATAATGCATGTTATATTGATGATAATAAAAGTAATACGTATATTTATTATAGTTCTAGCGATTATAACTGTATAGTATGGGTAATAATGCATGTTATATTGATAATAATAAAAGTAATAAGTATATTTATTATAGTTCTGTCGATAATAACTGCATAATAGGGGCAATGATGCATGTTATATGGATGATAATGACAGTAGTGAGTATATTTATTACAGTTCTAGCGATAATAACTGCATTATTTCGGTAAAAATGCATGTTATATTGATAATATCGGGAGTAATAAGTATAATTATTATAGTTCTAGCGATAATAATAGTAAAATATGGCTAATAGTGCATGTTATATTGATAATAATAAAAGTAATACGTATATTTATTATAGTTCTATCGATAATAACTGTATAATATTAGTAATAATGCATGTTATATTGATGATAATGAAATTTGTAAGTATATTTATTACAGTTCTAGCGATAATAACTGCATTATTTCGGTAATAATGCATGTTATATTGATAATAATATAAGTAATAAGTATAATTATTACAGTTCAGCGACAATAACTGCATAATATGGGTAATAATGCATGTTACAATGATGATAATAAAAGTAATACGTATATTTATTACAGTTCTAGCGATAATAACTGCATAATATGGGTAATAATGCATGTTATATTGATGATAATGAAAGTTGTAAGTATATTTATTACAGTTCTAGCGATAATAACTGCGTAATATGTGTAATAATGCATGTTATATTGATAATAATATAAGTAATAAGTTTAATTATTACAGTTCTATTTATAATAACTGCATAATATGGGTAATGATGCATGTTATATTGATAATAATATAAGTAATAAGTTTAATTATTACAGTTCTATGGATATTAACTGCATAATATGGGTAATAATGCATGTTATATTGATGATAATAAAAGTAATACGTATATTTATTATAGTTCTAGCGATTATAACTGCATTATATGGGTAATAATGCACGTTATATTGATAATATTGGGAGTAATAAGTATAATTATTATAGTTCTAGCGATAATGATAGTAAAACATGGCTAATAATGCATGTTATATTGATAATAATATAAGTAATAAGTATATTTATTATAGTTCTATCGATAATAACTGCATAATATTAGTAATAATGCATGTTATATTGATGATAATGAAAGTTGTAAGTATATTTATTACAGTTCTAGCGATAATAACTGCATAATATTGGTAATAATGCATGTTATATTGATGATAATAAAAGTAATACGTATATTTATTATAGTTCTAGCGACAATAACCGCATAATATGGGTAATAATGCATGTTATATTGATAATAATAAAAGTTATAAGTATATTTATTATAGTTCTATCGATAATAACTGCATAATATGGGCAATAATGCATGTTATATTGATGATAATAAAAGTAATACGTATATTTATTATAGTTCTAGCGATAATAACTGCATAGTATGGGTAATAATGCATGTTATATTGATAATAATAAAAGTAATAAGTATATTTATTATAGTTCTAGCGATAATAACTGCATAATATGGGTAATAATGCATGTTATATTGATGATAATGAAAGTACTGAGTATATTTATTACAGTTCTAGCGATAATAACTGCATTATATGCGTAATAATGCATGCTATATTGATAATATTGGGAGTAATAAGTATAATTATTATAGTTCTAGCGATAATGATAGTAAAACATGGCTAATAGTGCTTGTGCTATTGATAATAATATAAGTAATAAGTATAATTATTACAGTTATAGCGATAATAACTGCATAATATGGGCAATAATGCATGTTATATTGATAATAATAAAAGTAATAAGTATATTTATTATACTTCTGTCGATAATAACTGCATTATATGGGTAATAGTGCATGTTATATTGATAATAATATAAGTAATAAGTATAATTATTACAGTTATAGCGATAATAACTGCATTATATGGGTAATAATGCATGTTATATTGATAATAATATAAGTAACATGTATAATTATTACAGTTCTAGCGACAATAACTCCATTATATGGGTAATAATGCATGTTATATTGATAATAATATAAGTAATAAGTATAATTATTACAGTTCTAGCGATAATAACTGCATAATATGGGTAATAATGCATGTTATATTGATGATAATGAAAGTTGTAGGTATATTTATTGCAGTTCTAGCGATAATAACTGCATAATATGGGTAATAATGCATGTTATATTGATGATAATAAAAGTAATACGTATATTTATTATAGTTCTAGCGATTATAACTGCATAGTATGGGTAATAATGCATGTTATATTGATAATAATAAAAGTAATAAGTATATTTATTATAGTTCTGTCGATAATAACTGCATAATATGGGCAATGATGCATGTTATATGGATGATAATGACAGTAGTGAGTATATTTATTACAGTTCTAGCGATAATAACTGCATTATTTCGGTAATAATGCATGTTATATTGATAATATCGGGAGTAATAAGTATAATTATTATAGTTCTAGCGATAATAATAGTAAAATATGGCTAATAGTGCATGTTATATTGATAATAATAAAAGTAATAAGTATATTTATTATAGTTCTATCGATAATAACTGCATAATATGGGCAATAATGCATGTTATATTGATGATAATAAAAGTAATACGTATATTTATTATAGTTCTAGCGATAATAACTGCATAGTATGGGTAATAATGCATGTTATATTGATAATAATAAAAGTAATAAGTATATTTATTATAGTTCTAGCGATAATAACTGCATAATATGGGTAATAATGCATGTTATATTGATGATAATGAAAGTACTGAGTATATTTATTACAGTTCTAGCGATAATAACTGCATTATATGCGTAATAATGCATGCTATATTGATAATATTGGGAGTAATAAGTATAATTATTATAGTTCTAGCGATAATGATAGTAAAACATGGCTAATAGTGCTTGTGCTATTGATAATAATATAAGTAATAAGTATAATTATTACAGTTATAGCGATAATAACTGCATAATATGGGCAATAATGCATGTTATATTGATAATAATAAAAGTAATAAGTATATTTATTATACTTCTGTCGATAATAACTGCATTATATGGGTAATAGTGCATGTTATATTGATAATAATATAAGTAATAAGTATAATTATTACAGTTATAGCGATAATAACTGCATTATATGGGTAATAATGCATGTTATATTGATAATAATATAAGTAACATGTATAATTATTACAGTTCTAGCGACAATAACTCCATTATATGGGTAATAATGCATGTTATATTGATAATAATATAAGTAATAAGTATAATTATTACAGTTCTAGCGATAATAACTGCATAATATGGGTAATAATGCATGTTATATTGATGATAATGAAAGTTGTAGGTATATTTATTGCAGTTCTAGCGATAATAACTGCATAATATGGGTAATAATGCATGTTATATTGATGATAATAAAAGTAATACGTATATTTATTATAGTTCTAGCGATTATAACTGCATAGTATGGGTAATAATGCATGTTATATTGATAATAATAAAAGTAATAAGTATATTTATTATAGTTCTGTCGATAATAACTGCATAATATGGGCAATGATGCATGTTATATGGATGATAATGACAGTAGTGAGTATATTTATTACAGTTCTAGCGATAATAACTGCATTATTTCGGTAATAATGCATGTTATATTGATAATATCGGGAGTAATAAGTATAATTATTATAGTTCTAGCGATAATAATAGTAAAATATGGCTAATAGTGCATGTTATATTGATAATAATAAAAGTAATAAGTATATTTATTACAGTTCTATCGATAATAACTGCATAATATGGGTAATAATGCATGTTATATTGATGATAATAAAAGTAATACGTATATTTATTATAGTTCTAGCGATTATAACTGCATAATATGGGTAATAATGCATGTTATATTGATGATAATGAAAGTAGTGAGTATATTTATTATAGTCCTAGCGATAATAACTGCATAATGTGGGTAATAATGCATGTTATATTGATAATAATATAAGTAATAAGTATAATTATTACAGTTCAGCGACAATAACTGCATAATATGGGTAATAATGCATGTTATATTGATGATAATAAAAGTAATACGTATATTTATTATAGTTCTAGCGATAATAACTGCATAATATGGGTAATAATCCATGTTATATTGATAATAATATAAGTAATAAGTATAATTATTACAGTTCAGCGACAATAACTGCATAATATGGGTAATAATGCATGTTACAATGATGATAATAAAAGTAATACGTATATCTATTATAGTTCTAGCTATAATAACTGCATAATATGGGTAATAATGCATGTTATATTGGTAATAATATAAGTAATAAGTTTAATTATTACAGTTCTATGTATATTAACTGCATAATATGGGTAACAACGCATGTTATATTGATAATAATAAAAGTAATAAGTATATTTATTATAGTTCTACCGATAATAACTGCATAATATGGGCAATAATGCATGTTATATTGATGATAATAAAAGTAATACGTATATTTATTATAGTTCTAGCGATTATAACTGTATAGTATGGGTAATAATGCATGTTATATTGATAATAATAAAAGTAATAAGTATATTTATTATAGTTCTGTCGATAATAACTGCATAATAGGGGCAATGATGCATGTTATATGGATGATAATGACAGTAGTGAGTATATTTATTACAGTTCTAGCGATAATAACTGCATTATTTCGGTAAAAATGCATGTTATATTGATAATATCGGGAGTAATAGGTATAATTATTATAGTTCTAGCGATAATAATAGTAAAATATGGCTAATAGTGCATGTTATATTGATAATAATAAAAGTAATACGTATATTTATTATAGTTCTATCGATAATAACTGTATAATATTAGTAATAATGCATGTTATATTGATGATAATGAAATTTGTAAGTATATTTATTACAGTTCTAGCGATAATAACTGCATTATTTCGGTAATAATGCATGTTATATTGATAATATCGGGAGTAATAAGTATAATTATTATAGTTCTAGCGATAATAATAGTAAAATATGGCTAATAGTGCATGTTATATTGATAATAATAAAAGTAATAAGTATATTTATTACAGTTCTATCGATAATAACTGCATAATATGGGTAATAATGCATGTTATATTGATGATAATAAAAGTAATACGTATATTTATTATAGTTCTAGCGATTATAACTGCATTATATGGGTAATAATGCACGTTATATTGATAATATTGGGATTAATAAGTATAATTATTATAGTTCTAGCAATAATAATAGTAAAATATGGCTAATAGTTCATGTTATATTGATAATAATAAAAGTAATAAGTATATTTATTATACTTCTGTCGATAATAACTGCATTATATGGGTAATAATGCATGTTATATTGATAATAATATAAGTAATATGTATAATAATTACAGTTCTAGCGACAATAACTCCATTATATGGGTAATAATGCATGTTATATTGATATCAATATAAGTAATAAGTATAATTATTACAGTTCTAGCGATAATAACTGCATAATATGGGTAATAATGCATGTTATATTGATGATAATGAAAGTTGTAAGTATATTTATTACAGTTCTAGCGATAATAACTGCGTAATATGTGTAATAATGCATGTTATATTGATAATAATAATAGTAATAAGTATATTTATTATAGTTCTATCGATAATAACTGCATAATATGGGTAATAATGCATGTTATATTGATATCAATATAAGTAATAAGTATAATTATTACAGTTCTAGCGATAATAACTGCATAATATGGGTAATAATGCATGTTATACTGATGATAATGAAAGTTGTAAGTATATTTATTACAGTTCTAGCGATAATAACTGCATTACATGCGTAATAATGCATGTTATATTGATAATATCGGGAGTAATAAGTATAATTATTATAGTTCTAGCGATAATAATAGTACAATATGGCTAATAGTGCATGTTATATTGATAATAATAAAAGTAATAAGTATATTTATTACAGTTCTATCGATAATAACTGCATAATATTGGTAATAATGCATGTTATATTGATGATAATAAAAGTAATACGTATATTTATTATAGTTCTAGCGATAATAACTGCATAATATGGGTAATAATGCATGTTATATTGATAATAATAAAAGTTATAAGTATATTTATTATAGTTCTATCGATAATAACTGCATAATATGGGCAATAATGCATGTTATATTGATGATAATAAAAGTAATACGTATATTTATTATAGTTCTAGCGATAATAACTGCATAGTATGGGTAATAATGCATGTTATATTGATAATAATAAAAGTAATAAGTATATTTATTATAGTTCTAGCGATAATAACTGCATAATATGGGTAATAATGCATGTTATATTGATAATAATATAAGTAATAAGTTTAATTATTACAGTTCTATGGATAATAACTGCATAATATGGGTAATAATGCATGTTATATTGATAATAATAAAAGTAATAGGTATATTTATTATAGTTCTATCGATAATAACTGCATAATATGGGCAATAATGCATGTTATATTGATAATAATAATAGTAATAAGTATATTTATTATAGTTCTATCGATAATAACTGCATAATATTAGTAATAATGCATGTTATATTGATGATAATGAAAGTTGCAAGTATATTTATTACAGTTCTAGCGATAATAACTGCATTACATGCGTAATAATGCATGTTATATTGATAATATCGGGAGTAATAAGTATAATTATTATAGTTCTAGCGATAATAATAGTACAATATGGCTAATAGTGCATGTTATATTGATAATAATAAAAGTAATAAGTATATTTATTACAGTTCTATCGATAATAACTGCATAATATTGGTAATAATGAATGTTATATTGATGATAATAAAAGTAATACGTATATTTATTATAGTTCTAGCGATAATAACCGCATAATATGGGTAATAATCCATGTTATATTGATAATAATATAAGTAATAAGTATAATTATTACAGTTCAGCGACAATAACTGCATAATATGGGTAATAATGCATGTTACAATGATGATAATAAAAGTAATACGTATATCTATTATAGTTCTAGCTATAATAACTGCATAATATGGGTAATAATGCATGTTATATTGGTAATAATATAAGTAATAAGTTTAATTATTACAGTTCTATGGATATTAACTGCATAAAATGGGTAATAATGCATGTTATATTGATAATAATAAAAGTAATAAGTATATTTATTATAGTTCTGTCGATAATAACTGCATAATATGGGCAATGATGCATGTTATATGGATGATAATGACAGTAGTGAGTATATTTATTACAGTTCTAGCGATAATAACGGCATTATTTCGGTAATAATGCATGTTATATTGATAATATCGGGAGTAATAAGTATAATTATTATAGTTCTAGCGATAATAATAGTAAAATATGGCTAATAGTGCATGTTATATTGATAATAATAAAAGTAATAAGTATATTTATTACAGTTCTATCGATAATAACTGCATAATATGGGTAATAATGCATGTTATATTGATGATAATAAAAGTAATACGTATATTTATTATAGTTCTAGCGATTATAACTGCATTATATGGGTAATAATGCACGTTATATTGATAATATTGGGATTAATAAGTATAATTATTATAGTTCTAGCAATAATAATAGTAAAATATGGCTAATAGTTCATGTTATATTGATAATAATAAAAGTAAGAAGTATATTTATTATACTTCTGTCGATAATAACTGCATTATATGGGTAATAATGCATGTTATATTGATATCAATATAAGTAATAAGTATAATTATTACAGTTCTAGCGATAATAACTGCATAATATGGGTAATAATGCATGTTATATTGATGATAATGAAAGTTGTAAGTATATTTATTACAGTTCTAGCGATAATAACTGCGTAATATGTGTAATAATGCATGTTATATTGATAATAATAATAGTAATAAGTATATTTATTATAGTTCTATCGATAATAACTGCATAATATGGGTAATAATGCATGTTATATTGATGATAATGAAAGTAGTGAGTATATTTATTATAGTCCTAGCGATAATAACTGCATAATGTGGGTAATAATGTATGTTACATTGATAATAATATAAGTAATAAGTATAATTATTACAGTTCAGCGACAATAACTGCATAATATGGGTAATAATGCATGTTACAATGATGATAATAAAAGTAATACGTATATCTATTATAGTTCTAGCGATAATAACTGCATAATATGGGTAATAATGCATGTTATATTAATAATAATATAAGTAATAAGTTTAATTATTACAGTTCTATGGATATTAACTGCATAATATGGGTAATAATGCATGTTATATTGATAATAATAAAAGTAATAAGTATATTTATTATAGTTCTGTCGATAATAACTGCATAATATGGGCAATGATGCATGTTATATGGATGATAATGACAGTAGTGAGTATATTTATTACAGTTCTAGCGATAATAACTGCATTATTTCGGTAATAATGCATGTTATATTGATAATATCGGGAGTAATAAGTATAATTATTATAGTTCTAGCGATAATAATAGTAAAACATGGCTAATAGAGCATGTTATATTGATAATAATAAAAGTAATAAGTATATTTATTACAGTTCTATCGATAATAACTGCATAATATTGGTAATAATGCATGTTATATTGATGATAATAAAAGTAATACGTATATTCATTATAGTTCTAGCGATAATAACTGCATAATATGGGTAATAATGCATGTTCTTTGATAATAATATAAGTAATAAGTATAATTATTACAGTTCAGCGACAATAACTGCATAATATGGGTAATAATGCATGTTACAATGATGATAATAAAAGTAATACGTATATCTATTATAGTGCTAGCGATAATAACTGCATAATATGGGTAATAATGCATGTTATATTGGTAATAATATAAGTAATAAGTTTAATTATTACAGTTCTATGGATATTAACTGCATAAAATGGGTAATAATGCATGTTATATTGATAATAATAAAAGTAATAAGTATATTTATTATAGTTCTGTCGATAATAACTGCATAATATGGGCAATGATGCATGTTATATGGATGATAATGACAGTAGTGAGTATATTTATTACAGTTCTAGCGATAATAACTGCATTATTTCGGTAATAATGCATGTTATATTGATAATATCGGGAGTAATAAGTATAATTATTATAGTTCTAGCGATAATAATAGTAAAATATGGCTAATAGTGCATGTTATATTGATAATAATAAAAGTAATAAGTATATTTATTACAGTTCTATCGATAATAACTGCATAATATGGGTAATAATGCATGTTATATTGATGATAATAAAAGTAATACGTATATTTATTATAGTTCTAGCGATTATAACTGCATTATATGGGTAATAATGCACGTTATATTGATAATATTGGGATTAATAAGTATAATTATTATAGTTCTAGCATTAATAATAGTAAAATATGGCTAATAGTTCATGTTATATTGATAATAATAAAAGTAAGAAGTATATTTATTATACTTCTGTCGATAATAACTGCATTATATGGGTAATAATGCATGTTATATTGATATCAATATAAGTAATAAGTATAATTATTACAGTTCTAGCGATAATAACTGCATAATATGGGTAATAATGCATGTTATATTGATGATAATGAAAGTTGTAAGTATATTTATTACAGTTCTAGCGATAATAACTGCGTAATATGTGTAATAATGCATGTTATATTGATAATAATAATAGTAATAAGTATATTTATTATAGTTCTATCGATAATAACTGTATAATATGGGTAATAATGCATGTTATATTGATGATAATGAAAGTAGTGAGTATATTTATTATAGTCCTAGCGATAATAACTGCATAATGTGGGTAATAATGCATGTTATATTGATAATAATATAAGTAATAAGTATAATTATTACAGTTCAGCGACAATAACTGCATAATATGGGTAATAATGCATGTTACAATGATGATAATAAAAGTAATACGTATATCTATTATAGTTCTAGCGATAATAACCGCATAATATGGGTAATAATGCATGTTATATCGATAATAATATAAGTAATAAGTTTAATTATTACAGTTCTATGGATATTAACTGCATAATATGGGTAATAATGCATGTTATATTGATAATAATAAAAGTTATAAGTATATTTATTATAGTTCTATCGATAATAACTGCATAATATGGGCAATAATGCATGTTATATTGATGATAATAAAAGTAATATGTATATTTATTATAGTTCTAGCGATAATAACTGCATAGTATGGGTAATAATGCATGTTATATTGATAATAATAAAAGTAATAAGTATATTTATTATAGTTCTAGCGATAATAACTGCATAATATGGGTAATAATGCATGTTATATTGATAATAATATAAGTAATAAGTTTAATTATTACAGTTCTATGGATAATAACTGCATAATATGGGTAATAATGCATGTTATATTGATAATAATAAAAGTAATAGGTATATTTATTATAGTTCTATCGATAATAACTGCATAATATGGGCAATAATGCATGTTATATTGATGATAATAAAAGTAATAAGTATATTTATTATAGTTCTAGCGATAATAACTGCATAATATGGGTAATAATGCATGTTATATTGATAATAATATAAGTAATAAGTTTAATTATTACAGTTCTATGGATAATAACTGCATAATATGGGTAATAATGCATGTTATATTGATAATAATAAAAGTAATAGGTATATTTATTATAGTTCTATCGATAATAACTGCATAATATGGGCAATAATGCATGTTATATTGATGATAATAAAAGTAATACGTATATTTATTATAGTTCTAGCGATAATAACTGCATAATATGGGTAATAATGCATGTTATATTGATAATAATAAAAGTAATAAGTATATTTATTATAGTTCTGTCGATAATAACTGCATAATATGGGCAATGATGCATGTTATATCGATGATAATGACAGTAGTGAGTATATTTATTACAGTTCTAACGATAATAACTGCATTATTTCGGTAATAATGCATGTTATATTGATAATATCGGGAGTAATAAGTATAATTATTATAGTTCTAGCGATAATAATAGTAAAACATGGCTAATAGAGCATGTTATATTGATAATAATAAAAGTAATAAGTATATTTATTACAGTTCTATCGATAATAACTGCATAATATTGGTAATAATGCATGTTATATTGATGATAATAAAAGTAATACGTATATTTATTATAGTTCTAGCGATAATAACTGCATAATATGGGTAATAATGCATGTTATATTGATAATAATATAAGTAATAAGTATAATTATTACAGTTCAGCGACAATAACTGCATAATATGGGTAATAATGCATGTTACAATGATGATAATAAAAGTAATACGTATATCTATTATAGTTCTAGCGATAATAACTGCATAATATGGGTAATAATGCATGTTATATTGGTAATAATATAAGTAATAAGTTTAATTATTACAGTTCTATGGATATTAACTGCATAAAATGGGTAATAATGCATGTTATATTGATAATAATAAAAGTAATAAGTATATTTATTATAGTTCTGTCGATAATAACTGCATAATATGGGCAATGATGCATGTTATATGGATGATAATGACAGTAGTGAGTATATTTATTACAGTTCTAGCGATAATAACTGCATTATTTCGGTAATAATGCATGTTATATTGATAATATCGGGAGTAATAAGTATAATTATTATAGTTCTAGCGATAATAATAGTAAAATATGGCTAATAGTGCATGTTATATTGATAATAATAAAAGTAATAAGTATATTTATTACAGTTCTATCGATAATAACTGCATAATATGGGTAATAATGCATGTTATATTGATGATAATAAAAGTAATACGTATATTTATTATAGTTCTAGCGATTATAACTGCATTATATGGGTAATAATGCACGTTATATTGATAATATTGGGATTAATAAGTATAATTATTATAGTTCTAGCATTAATAATAGTAAAATATGGCTAATAGTTCATGTTATATTGATAATAATAAAAGTAAGAAGTATATTTATTATACTTCTGTCGATAATAACTGCATTATATGGGTAATAATGCATGTTATATTGATATCAATATAAGTAATAAGTATAATTATTACAGTTCTAGCGATAATAACTGCATAATATGGGTAATAATGCATGTTATATTGATGATAATGAAAGTTGTAAGTATATTTATTACAGTTCTAGCGATAATATCTGCGTAATATGTGTAATAATGCATGTTATATTGATAATAATAAAAGTAATAAGTATATTTATTATAGTTCTATCGATAATAACTGCATAATATGGGTAATAATGCATGTTATATTGATGATAATGAAAGTACTGAGTATATTTATTACAGTTCTAGCGATAATAACTGCATTATATGCGTAATAATGCATGCTATATTGATAATATTGGGAGTAATAAGTATAATTATTATAGTTCTAGCGATAATGATAGTAAAACATGGCTAATAGTGCATGTGCTATTGATAATAATATAAGTAATAAGTTTAATTATTACAGTTCTATGGATATTAACTGCATAATATGGGTAATAATGCATGTTATATTGATAATAATAAAAGTTATAAGTATATTTATTATAGTTCTATCGATAATAACTGCATAATATGGGCAATAATGCATGTTATATTGATGATAATAAAAGTAATACGTATATTTATTATAGTTCTAGCGATAATAACTGCATAGTATGGGTAATAATGCATGTTATATTGATAATAATAAAAGTAATAAGTATATTTATTATAGTTCTAGCGATAATAACTGCATAATATGGGTAATAATGCATGTTATATTGATAATAATATAAGTAATAAGTTTAATTATTACAGTTCTATGGATAATAACTGCATAATATGGGTAATAATGCATGTTATATTGATAATAATAAAAGTAATAAGTATATTTATTATAGTTCTAGCGATAATAACTGCATAATATGGGTAATAATGCATGTTATATTGATATCAATATAAGTAATAAGTATAATTATTACAGTTCTAGCGATAATAACTGCATAATATGGGTAATAATGCATGTTATATTGATGATAATGAAAGTTGTAAGTATATTTATTACAGTTCTAGCGATAATAAATGCGTAATATGTGTAATAATGCATGTTATATTGATAATAATAATAGTAATAAGTATATTTATTATAGTTCTATCGATAATAACTGCATAATATGGGTAATAATGCATGTTATATTGATGATAATGAAAGTAGTGAGTATATTTATTATAGTCCTAGCGATAATAACTGCATAATGTGGGTAATAATGCATGTTATATTGATAATAATATAAGTAATAAGTATAATTATTACTGTTCAGCGACAATAACTGCATAATATGGGTAATAATGCATGTTACAATGATGATAATAAAAGTAATACGTATATCTATTATAGTTCTAGCGATAATAACTGCATAATATGGGTAATAATGCATGTTATATTAATAATAATATAAGTAATAAGTTTATTTATTATAGTTCTGTCGATAATAACTGCATAATATGGGCAATGATGCATGTTATATGGATAATAATGACAGTAGTGAGTATATTTATTACAGTTCTAGCGATAATAACTGCATTATTTCGGTAATAATGCATGTTATATTGATAATATCGGGAGTAATAAGTATAATTATTATAGTTCTAGCGATAATAATAGTAAAACATGGCTAATAGAGCATGTTATATTGATAATAATAAAAGTAATAAGTATATTTATTACAGTTCTATCGATAATAACTGCATAATATTGGTAATAATGCATGTTATATTGATGATAATAAAAGTAATACGTATATTTATTATAGTTCTAGCGATAATAACTGCATAATATGGGTAATAATGCATGTTCTTTGATAATAATATAAGTAATAAGTATAATTATTACAGTTCAGCGACAATAACTGCATAATATGGGTAATAATGCATGTTACAATGATGATAATAAAAGTAATACGTATATCTATTATAGTGCTAGCGATAATAACTGCATAATATGGGTAATAATGCATGTTATATTGGTAATAATATAAGTAATAAGTTTAATTATTACAGTTCTATGGATATTAACTGCATAAAATGGGTAATAATGCATGTTATATTGATAATAATAAAAGTAATAAGTATATTTATTATAGTTCTGTCGATAATAACTGCATAATATGGGCAATGATGCATGTTATATGGATGATAATGACAGTAGTGAGTATATTTATTACAGTTCTAGCGATAATAACTGCATTATTTCGGTAATAATGCATGTTATATTGATAATATCGGGAGTAATAAGTATAATTATTATAGTTCTAGCGATAATAATAGTAAAATATGGCTAATAGTGCATGTTATATTGATAATAATAAAAGTAATAAGTATATTTATTACAGTTCTATCGATAATAACTGCATAATATGGGTAATAATGCATGTTATATTGATGATAATAAAAGTAATACGTATATTTATTATAGTTCTAGCGATTATAACTGCATTATATGGGTAATAATGCACGTTATATTGATAATATTGGGATTAATAAGTATAATTATTATAGTTCTAGCATTAATAATAGTAAAATATGGCTAATAGTTCATGTTATATTGATAATAATAAAAGTAAGAAGTATATTTATTATACTTCTGTCGATAATAACTGCATTATATGGGTAATAATGCATGTTATATTGATATCAATATAAGTAATAAGTATAATTATTACAGTTCTAGCGATAATAACTGCATAATATGGGTAATAATGCATGTTATATTGATGATAATGAAAGTTGTAAGTATATTTATTACAGTTCTAGCGATAATATCTGCGTAATATGTGTAATAATGCATGTTATATTGATAATAATAAAAGTAATAAGTATATTTATTATAGTTCTATCGATAATAACTGCATAATATGGGTAATAATGCATGTTATATTGATGATAATGAAAGTACTGAGTATATTTATTACAGTTCTAGCGATAATAACTGCATTATATGCGTAATAATGCATGCTATATTGATAATATTGGGAGTAATAAGTATAATTATTATAGTTCTAGCGATAATGATAGTAAAACATGGCTAATAGTGCATGTGCTATTGATAATAATATAAGTAATAAGTTTAATTATTACAGTTCTATGGATATTAACTGCATAATATGGGTAATAATGCATGTTATATTGATAATAATAAAAGTTATAAGTATATTTATTATAGTTCTATCGATAATAACTGCATAATATGGGCAATAATGCATGTTATATTGATGATAATAAAAGTAATACGTATATTTATTATAGTTCTAGCGATAATAACTGCATAGTATGGGTAATAATGCATGTTATATTGATAATAATAAAAGTAATAAGTATATTTATTATAGTTCTAGCGATAATAACTGCATAATATGGGTAATAATGCATGTTATATTGATAATAATATAAGTAATAAGTTTAATTATTACAGTTCTATGGATAATAACTGCATAATATGGGTAATAATGCATGTTATATTGATAATAATAAAAGTAATAAGTATATTTATTATAGTTCTAGCGATAATAACTGCATAATATGGGTAATAATGCATGTTATATTGATAATAATATAAGTAATAAGTTTAATTATTACAGTTCTATGGATAATAACTGCATAATATGGGTAATAATGCATGTTATATTGATAATAATAAAAGTAATAAGTATATTTATTATAGTTCTATCGATAATAACTGCATAATATGGGTAATAATGCATGTTATATTGATGATAATGAAAGTACTGAGTATATTTATTACAGTTCTAGCGATAATAACTGCATTATATGCGTAATAATGCATGCTATATTGATAATATTGGGAGTAATAAGTATAATTATTATAGTTCTAGCGATAATGATAGTAAAACATGGCTAATAGTGCATGTGCTATTGATAATAATATAAGTAATAAGTTTAATTATTACAGTTCTATGGATATTAACTGCATAATATGGGTAACAATGCATGTTATATTGATAATAATAAAAGTAATAAGTATATTTATTATACTTCTGTCGATAATAACTGCATTATATGGGTAATAGTGCATGTTATATTGATAATAATATAAGTAATAAGTATAATTATTACAGTTATAGCGATAATAACTGCATTATATGGGTAATAATGCATGTTACAATGATGATAATAAAAGTAATACGTATATCTATTATAGTTCTAGCTATAATAACTGCATAATATGGGTAATAATGCATGTTATATTGGTAATAATATAAGTAATAAGTTTAATTATTACAGTTCTATGGATATTAACTGCATAAAATGGGTAATAATGCATGTTATATTGATAATAATAAAAGTAATAAGTATATTTATTATAGTTCTGTCGATAATAACTGCATAATATGGGCAATGATGCATGTTATATCGATGATAATGACAGTAGTGAGTATATTTATTACAGTTCTAACGATAATAACTGCATTATTTCGGTAATAATGCATGTTATATTGATAATATCGGGAGTAATAAGTATAATTATTATAGTTCTAGCGATAATAATAGTAAAACATGGCTAATAGAGCATGTTATATTGATAATAATAAAAGTAATAAGTATATTTATTATAGTTCTGTCGATAATAACTGCATAATATGGGCAATGATGCATGTTATATGGATGATAATGACAGTAGTGAGTATATTTATTACAGTTCTAGCGATAATAACTGCATTATTTCGGTAATAATGCATGTTATATTGATAATATCGGGAGTAATAAGTATAATTATTATAGTTCTAGCGATAATAATAGTAAAATATGGCTAATAGTGCATGTTATATTGATAATAATAAAAGTAATAAGTATATTTATTACAGTTCTATCGATAATAACTGCATAATATGGGTAATAATGCATGTTATATTGATGATAATAAAAGTAATACGTATATTTATTATAGTTCTAGCGATTATAACTGCATTATATGGGTAATAATGCACGTTATATTGATAATAATAAAAGTAATAAGTATATTTATTATAGTTCTATCGATAATAACTGCATAATATGGGTAATAATGCATGTTATATTGATGATAATGAAAGTACTGAGTATATTTATTACAGTTCTAGCGATAATAACTGCATTATATGCGTAATAATGCATGTTATTTTGATAATATCGGGAGTAATAAGTATAATTATTATAGTTCTAGCGATACTAATAATAAAATATGGCTAATAGTGCATGTTATATTGATAATAATAAAAGTAATAAGTATATTTATTACAGTTCTATCGATAATAACTGCATAATATGGGTAATAATGCATGTTATATTGATGATAATAAAAGTAATACGTATATTTATTATAGTTCTAGCGATAATAACTGCATAATATGGGTAATAATGCATGTTATATTGATAATAATAAAAGTAATAAGTATATTTATTATAGTTCTATCGATAATAACTGCATAATATGGGTAATAATGCATGTTATATTGATGATAATGAAAGTACTGAGTATATTTATTACAGTTCTAGCGATAATAACTGCATTATATGCGTAATAATGCATGCTATATTGATAATATTGGGAGTAATAAGTATAATTATTATAGTTCTAGCGATAATGATAGTAAAACATGGCTAATAGTGCATGTGCTATTGATAATAATATAAGTAATAAGTTTAATTATTACAGTTCTATGGATATTAACTGCATAATATGGGTAATAATGCATGTTATATTGATAATAATAAAAGTTATAAGTATATTTATTATAGTTCTATCGATAATAACTGCATAATATGGGCAATAATGCATGTTATATTGATGATAATAAAAGTAATACGTATATTTATTATAGTTCTAGCGATAACAACTGCATAGTATGGGTAATAATGCATGTTATATTGATAATAATAAAAGTAATAAGTATATTTATTATAGTTCTAGCGATAATAACTGCATAATATGGGTAATAATGCATGTTATATTGATAATAATATAAGTAATAAGTTTAATTATTACAGTTCTATGGATATTAACTGCATAAAATGGGTAATAATGCATGTTATATTGATAATAATAAAAGTAATAAGTATATTTATTATAGTTCTGTCGATAATAACTGCATAAGATGGGCAATGATGCATGTTATATGGATGATAATGACAGTAGTGAGTATATTTATTACAGTTCTAGCGATAATAACTGCATTATTTCGGTAATAATGCATGTTATATTGATAATATCGGGAGTAATAAGTATAATTATTATAGTTCTAGCGATAATAATAGTAAAATATGGCTAATAGTGCATGTTATATTGATAATAATAAAAGTAATAAGTATATTTATTACAGTTCTATCGATAATAACTGCATAATATGGGTAATAATGCATGTTATATTGATGATAATAAAAGTAATACGTATATTTATTATAGTTCTAGCGATTATAACTGCATTATATGGGTAATAATGCACGTTATATTGATAATAATAAAAGTAATAAGTATATTTATTATAGTTCTATCGATAATAACTGCATAATATGGGTAATAATGCATGTTATATTGATGATAATGAAAGTACTGAGTATATTTATTACAGTTCTAGCGATAATAACTGCATTATATGCGTAATAATGCATGTTATTTTGATAATATCGGGAGTAATAAGTATAATTATTATAGTTCTAGCGATACTAATAATAAAATATGGCTAATAGTGCATGTTATATTGATAATAATAAAAGTAGTAAGTATATTTATTACAGTTCTATCGATAATAACTGCATAATATGGGTAATAATGCATGTTATATTGATGATAATAAAAGTAATACGTATATTTATTATAGTTCTAGCGATAATAACTGCATAATATGGGTAATAATGCATGTTATATTGATAATAATAAAAGTAATAAGTATATTTATTATAGTTCTATCGATAATAACTGCATAATATGGGTAATAATGCATGTTATATTGATGATAATGAAAGTACTGAGTATATTTATTACAGTTCTAGCGATAATAACTGCATTATATGCGTAATAATGCATGCTATATTGATAATATTGGGAGTAATAAGTATAATTATTATAGTTCTAGCGATAATGATAGTAAAACATGGCTAATAGTGCATGTGCTATTGATAATAATATAAGTAATAAGTTTAATTATTACAGTTCTATGGATATTAACTGCATAATATGGGTAATAATGCATGTTATATTGATAATAATAAAAGTTATAAGTATATTTATTATAGTTCTATCGATAATAACTGCATAATATGGGCAATAATGCATGTTATATTGATGATAATAAAAGTAATACGTATATTTATTATAGTTCTAGCGATAATAACTGCATAGTATGGGTAATAATGCATGTTATATTGATAATAATAAAAGTAATAAGTATATTTATTATAGTTCTAGCGATAATAACTGCATAATATGGGTAATAATGCATGTTATATTGATAATAATATAAGTAATAAGTTTAATTATTACAGTTCTATGGATAATAACTGCATAATATGGGTAATAATGCATGTTATATTGATAATAATAAAAGTAATAGGTATATTTATTATAGTTCTATCGATAATAACTGCATAATATGGGCAATAATGCATGTTATATTGATGATAATAAAAGTAATACGTATATTTATTATAGTTCTAGCGATAATAACTGCATAATATGGGTAATAATGCATGTTATATTGATAATAATAAAAGTAATAAGTATATTTATTATAGTTCTATCGATAATAACTGCATAATATGGGTAATAATGCATGTTATATTGATGATAATGAAAGTACTGAGTATATTTATTACAGTTCTAGCGATAATAACTGCATTATATGCGTAATAATGCATGCTATATTGATAATATTGGGAGTAATAAGTATAATTATTATAGTTCTAGCGATAATGATAGTAAAACATGGCTAATAGTGCATGTGCTATTGATAATAATATAAGTAACAAGTATAATTATTACAGTTATAGCGATAATAACTGCATAATATGGGTAACAATGCATGTTATATTGATAATAATAAAAGTAATAAGTATATTTATTATACTTCTGTCGATAATAACTGCATTATATGGGTAATAGTGCATGTTATATTGATAATAATATAAGTAATAAGTATAATTATTACAGTTATAGCGATAATAACTGCATTATATGGGTAATAATGCATGTTACAATGATGATAATAAAAGTAATACGTATATCTATTATAGTTCTAGCGATAATAACTGCATAATATGGGTAATAATGCATGTTATATTGATAATAATATAAGTAATAAGTATAATTATTACAGTTCAGCGACAATAACTGCATAATATGGGTAATAATGCATGTTACAATGATGATAATAAAAGTAATACGTATATCTATTATAGTTCTAGCGATAATAACTGCATAATATGGGTAATAATGCATGTTATATTGGTAATAATATAAGTAATAAGTTTAATTATTACAGTTCTATGGATATTAACTGCATAAAATGGGTAATAATGCATGTTATATTGATAATAATAAAAGTAATAAGTATATTTATTATAGTTCTGTCGATAATAACTGCATAATATGGGCAATGATGCATGTTATATGGATGATAATGACAGTAGTGAGTATATTTATTACAGTTCTAGCGATAATAACTGCATTATTTCGGTAATAATGCATGTTATATTGATAATATCGGGAGTAATAAGTATAATTATTATAGTTCTAGCGATAATAATAGTAAAATATGGCTAATAGTGCATGTTATATTGATAATAATAAAAGTAATAAGTATATTTATTACAGTTCTATCGATAATAACTGCATAATATGGGTAATAATGCATGTTATATTGATGATAATAAAAGTAATACGTATATTTATTATAGTTCTAGCGATTATAACTGCATTATATGGGTAATAATGCACGTTATATTGATAATATTGGGATTAATAAGTATAATTATTATAGTTCTAGCAATAATAATAGTAAAATATGGCTAATAGTTCATGTTATATTGATAATAATAAAAGTAAGAAGTATATTTATTATACTTCTGTCGATAATAACTGCATTATATGGGTAATAATGCATGTTATATTGATATCAATATAAGTAATAAGTATAATTATTACAGTTCTAGCGATAATAACTGCATAATATGGGTAATAATGCATGTTATATTGATGATAATGAAAGTTGTAAGTATATTTATTACAGTTCTAGCGATAATAACTGCGTAATATGTGTAATAATGCATGTTATATTGATAATAATAATAGTAATAAGTATATTTATTATAGTTCTATCGATAATAACTGCATAATATGGGTAATAATGCATGTTATATTGATGATAATGAAAGTAGTGAGTATATTTATTATAGTCCTAGCGATAATAACTGCATAATGTGGGTAATAATGCATGTTATATTGATAATAATATAAGTAATAAGTATAATTATTACAGTTCAGCGACAATAACTGCATAATATGGGTAATAATGCATGTTACAATGATGATAATAAAAGTAATACGTATATCTATTATAGTTCTAGCGATAATAACTGCATAATATGGGTAATAATGCATGTTATATTAATAATAATATAAGTAATAAGTTTAATTATTACAGTTCTATGGATATTAACTGCATAATATGGGTAATAATGCATGTTATATTGATAATAATAAAAGTTATAAGTATATTTATTATAGTTCTGTCGATAATAACTGCATAATATGGGCAATGATGCATGTTATATCGATGATAATGACAGTAGTGAGTATATTTATTACAGTTCTAGCGATAATAACTGCATTATTTCGGTAATAATGCATGTTATATTGATAATATCGGGAGTAATAAGTATAATTATTATAGTTCTAGCGATAATAATAGTAAAACATGGCTAATAGAGCATGTTATATTGATAATAATAAAAGTAATAAGTATATTTATTACAGTTCTATCGATAATAACTGCATAATATTGGTAATAATGCAAGTTATATTGATGATAATAAAAGTAATACGTATATTTATTATAGTTCTAGCGATAATAACTGCATAATATGGGTAATAATGCATGTTATATTGATAATAATATAAGTAATAAGTATAATTATTACAGTTCAGCGACAATAACTGCATAATATGGGTAATAATGCATGTTATATTGATGATAATGAAAGTTGTAAGTATATTTATTACAGTTCTAGCGATAATAACTGCGTAATATGTGTAATAATGCATGTTATATTGATAATAATAATAGTAATAAGTATATTTATTATAGTTCTATCGATAATAACTGCATAATATGGGTAATAATGCATGTTATATTGATGATAATAAAAGTAATACGTATATTTATTATAGTTCTAGCGATAATAACTGCATAATATGGGTAATAATGCATGTTATATTGATAATAATATAAGTAATAAGTATAATTATTACAGTTCAGCGACAATAACTGCATAATATGGGTAATAATGCATGTTACAATGATGATAATAAAAGTAATACGTATATCTATTATAGTTCTAGCGATAATAACTGCATAATATGGGTAATAATGCATGTTATATTGGTAATAATATAAGTAATAAGTTTAATTATTACAGTTCTATGGATATTAACTGCATAAAATGGGTAATAATGCATGTTATATTGATAATAATAAAAGTAATAAGTATATTTATTATAGTTCTGTCGATAATAACTGCATAATATGGGCAATGATGCATGGTATATGGATGATAATGACAGTAGTGAGTATATTTATTACAGTTCTAGCGATAATAACTGCATTATTTCGGTAATAATGCATGTTATATTGATAATATCGGGAGTAATAAGTATAATTATTATAGTTCTAGCGATAATAATAGTAAAATATGGCTAATAGTGCATGTTATATTGATAATAATAAAAGTAATAAGTATATTTATTACAGTTCTATCGATAATAACTGCATAATATGGGTAATAATGCATGTTATATTGATGATAATAAAAGTAATACGTATATTTATTATAGTTCTAGCGATTATAACTGCATTATATGGGTAATAATGCACGTTATATTGATAATATTGGGATTAATAAGTATAATTATTATAGTTCTAGCAATAATAATAGTAAAATATGGCTAATAGTTCATGTTATATTGATAATAATAAAAGTAAGAAGTATATTTATTATACTTCTGTCGATAATAACTGCATTATATGGGTAATAATGCATGTTATATTGATATCAATATAAGTAATAAGTATAATTATTACAGTTCTAGCGATAATAACTGCATAATATGGGTAATAATGCATGTTATATTGATGATAATGAAAGTTGTAAGTATATTTATTACAGTTCTAGCGATAATAACTGCGTAATATGTGTAATAATGCATGTTATATTGATAATAATAATAGTAATAAGTATATTTATTACAGTTCTATCGATAATAACTGCATAATATGGGTAATAATGCATGTTATATTGATGATAATGAAAGTAGTGAGTATATTTATTATAGTCCTAGCGATAATAACTGCATAATGTGGGTAATAATGCATGTTATATTGATAATAATATAAGTAATAAGTATAATTATTACAGTTCAGCGACAATAACTGCATAATATGGGTAATAATGCATGTTACAATGATGATAATAAAAGTAATACGTATATCTATTATAGTTCTAGCGATAATAACTGCATAATATGGGTAATAATGCATGTTATATTGATAATAATATAAGTAATAAGTTTAATTATTACAGTTCTATGGATATTAACTGCATAATATGGGTAATAATGCATGTTATATTGATAATAATAAAAGTTATAAGTATATTTATTATAGTTCTGTCGATAATAACTGCATAATATGGGCAATGATACATGTTATATCGATGATAATGACAGTAGTGAGTATATTTATTACAGTTCTAGCGATAATAACTGCATTATTTCGGTAATAATGCATGTTATATTGATAATATCGGGAGTAATAAGTATAATTATTATAGTTCTAGCGATAATAATAGTAAAACATGGCTAATAGAGCATGTTATATTGATAATAATAAAAGTAATAAGTATATTTATTACAGTTCTATCGATAATAACTGCATAATATTGGTAATAATGCATGTTATATTGATGATAATAAAAGTAATACGTATATTTATTATAGTTCTAGCGATAATAACTGCATAATATGGGTAATAATGCATGTTATATTGATAATAATATAAGTAATAAGTATAATTATTACAGTTCAGCGACAATAACTGCATAATATGGGTAATAATGCATGTTATATTGATGATAATGAAAGTTGTAAGTATATTTATTACAGTTCTAGCGATAATAACTGCGTAATATGTGTAATAATGCATGTTATATTGATAATAATAATAGTAATAAGTATATTTATTATAGTTCTATCGATAATAACTGCATAATATGGGTAATAATGCATGTTATATTGATGATAATGAAAGTAGTGAGTATATTTATTATAGTCCTAGCGATAATAACTGCATAATGTGGGTAATAATGCATGTTATATTGATAATAATATAAGTAATAAGTATAATTATTACAGTTCAGCGACAATAACTGCATAATATGGGTAATAATGCATGTTACAATGATGATAATAAAAGTAATACGTATATCTATTATAGTTCTAGCGATAATAACTGCATAATATGGGTAATAATGCATGTTATATTGATAATAATATAAGTAATAAGTTTAATTATTACAGTTCTATGGATATTAACTGCATAATATGGGTAATAATGCATGTTATATTGATAATAATAAAAGTTATAAGTATATTTATTATAGTTCTGTCGATAATAACTGCATAATATGGGCAATGATGCATGTTATATCGATGATAATGACAGTAGTGAGTATATTTATTACAGTTCTAGCGATAATAACTGCATTATTTCGGTAATAATGCATGTTATATTGATAATATCGGGAGTAATAAGTATAATTATTATAGTTCTAGCGATAATAATAGTAAAACATGGCTAATAGAGCATGTTATATTGATAATAATAAAAGTAATAAGTATATTTATTACAGTTCTATCGATAATAACTGCATAATATTGGTAATAATGCATGTTATATTGATGATAATAAAAGTAATACGTATATTTATTATAGTTCTAGCGATAATAACTGCATAATATGGGTAATAATGCATGTTATATTGATAATAATATAAGTATTAAGTATAATTATTACAGTTCAGCGACAATAACTGCATAATATGGGTAATAATGCATGTTACAATGATGATAATAAAAGTAATACGTATATCTATTATAGTTCTAGCGATAATAACTGCATAATATGGGTAATAATGCATGTTATATTGGTAATAATATAAGTAATAAGTTTAATTATTACAGTTCTATGGATATTAACTGCATAAAATGGGTAATAATGCATGTTATATTGATAATAATAAAAGTAATAAGTATATTTATTATAGTTCTGTCGATAATAACTGCATAATATGGGCAATGATGCATGTTATATGGATGATAATGACAGTAGTGAGTATATTTATTACAGTTCTAGCGATAATAACTGCATTATTTCGGTAATAATGCATGTTATATTGATAATATCGGGAGTAATAAGTATAATTATTATAGTTCTAGCGATAATAATAGTAAAATATGGCTAGTAGTGCATGTTATATTGATAATAATAAAAGTAGTAAGTATATTTATTACAGTTCTATCGATAATAACTGCATAATATGGGTAATAATGCATGTTACATTGATGATAATAAAAGTAATACGTATATTTATTATAGTTCTAGCGATTATAACTGCATTATATGGGTAATAATGCACGTTATATTGATAATATTGGGATTAATAAGTATAATTATTATAGTTCTAGCAATAATAATAGTAAAATATGGCTAATAGTTCATGTTATATTGATAATAATAAAAGTAAGAAGTATATTTATTATACTTCTGTCGATAATAACTGCATTATATGGGTAATAATGCATGTTATATTGATATCAATATAAGTAATAAGTATAATTATTACAGTTCTAGCGATAATAACTGCATAATATGGGTAATAATGCATGTTATATTGATGATAATGAAAGTTGTAAGTATATTTATTACAGTTCTAGCGATAATAACTGCGTAATATGTGTAATAATGCATGTTATATTGATAATAATAATAGTAATAAGTATATTTATTACAGTTCTATCGATAATAACTGCATAATATGGGTAATAATGCATGTTATATTGATGATAATGAAAGTAGTGAGTATATTTATTATAGTCCTAGCGATAATAACTGCATAATGTGGGTAATAATGCATGTTATATTGATAATAATATAAGTAATAAGTATAATTATTACAGTTCAGCGACAATAACTGCATAATATGGGTAATAATGCATGTTACAATGATGATAATAAAAGTAATACGTATATCTATTATAGTTCTAGCGATAATAACTGCATAATATGGGTAATAATGCATGTTATATTGATAATAATATAAGTAATAAGTTTAATTATTACAGTTCTATGGATATTAACTGCATAATATGGGTAATAATGCATGTTATATTGATAATAATAAAAGTTATAAGTATATTTATTATAGTTCTGTCGATAATAACTGCATAATATGGGCAATGATGCATGTTATATCGATGATAATGACAGTAGTGAGTATATTTATTACAGTTCTAGCGATAATAACTGCATTATTTCGGTAATAATGCATGTTATATTGATAATATCGGGAGTAATAAGTATAATTATTATAGTTCTAGCGATAATAATAGTAAAACATGGCTAATAGAGCATGTTATATTGATAATAATAAAAGTAATAAGTATATTTATTACAGTTCTATCGATAATAACTGCATAATATTGGTAATAATGCATGTTATATTGATGATAATAAAAGTAATACGTATATTTATTATAGTTCTAGCGATAATAACTGCATAATATGGGTAATAATGCATGTTATATTGATAATAATATAAGTAATAAGTATAATTATTACAGTTCAGCGACAATAACTGCATAATATGGGTAATAATGCATGTTATATTGATGATAATGAAAGTTGTAAGTATATTTATTACAGTTCTAGCGATAATAACTGCGTAATATGTGTAATAATGCATGTTATATTGATAATAATAATAGTAATAAGTATATTTATTATAGTTCTATCGATAATAACTGCATAATATGGGTAATAATGCATGTTATATTGATGATAATGAAAGTAGTGAGTATATTTATTATAGTCCTAGCGATAATAACTGCATAATGTGGGTAATAATGCATGTTATATTGATAATAATATAAGTAATAAGTATAATTATTACAGTTCAGCGACAATAACTGCATAATATGGGTAATAATGCATGTTACAATGATGATAATAAAAGTAATACGTATATCTATTATAGTTCTAGCGATAATAACTGCATAATATGGGTAATAATGCATGTTATATTGATAATAATATAAGTAATAAGTTTAATTATTACAGTTCTATGGATATTAACTGCATAATATGGGTAATAATGCATGTTATATTGATAATAATAAAAGTTATAAGTATATTTATTATAGTTCTGTCGATAATAACTGCATAATATGGGCAATGATGCATGTTATATCGATGATAATGACAGTAGTGAGTATATTTATTACAGTTCTAGCGATAATAACTGCATTATTTCGGTAATAATGCATGTTATATTGATAATATCGGGAGTAATAAGTATAATTATTATAGTTCTAGCGATAATAATAGTAAAACATGGCTAATAGAGCATGTTATATTGATAATAATAAAAGTAATAAGTATATTTATTACAGTTCTATCGATAATAACTGCATAATATTGGTAATAATGCATGTTATATTGATGATAATAAAAGTAATACGTATATTTATTATAGTTCTAGCGATAATAACTGCATAATATGGGTAATAATGCATGTTATATTGATAATAATATAAGTATTAAGTATAATTATTACAGTTCAGCGACAATAACTGCATAATATGGGTAATAATGCATGTTACAATGATGATAATAAAAGTAATACGTATATCTATTATAGTTCTAGCGATAATAACTGCATAATATGGGTAATAATGCATGTTATATTGGTAATAATATAAGTAATAAGTTTAATTATTACAGTTCTATGGATATTAACTGCATAAAATGGGTAATAATGCATGTTATATTGATAATAATAAAAGTAATAAGTATATTTATTATAGTTCTGTCGATAATAACTGCATAATATGGGCAATGATGCATGTTATATGGATGATAATGACAGTAGTGAGTATATTTATTACAGTTCTAGCGATAATAACTGCATTATTTCGGTAATAATGCATGTTATATTGATAATATCGGGAGTAATAAGTATAATTATTATAGTTCTAGCGATAATAATAGTAAAATATGGCTAGTAGTGCATGTTATATTGATAATAATAAAAGTAGTAAGTATATTTATTACAGTTCTATCGATAATAACTGCATAATATGGGTAATAATGCATGTTACATTGATGATAATAAAAGTAATACGTATATTTATTATAGTTCTAGCGATTATAACTGCATTATATGGGTAATAATGCACGTTATATTGATAATATTGGGATTAATAAGTATAATTATTATAGTTCTAGCAATAATAATAGTAAAATATGGCTAATAGTTCATGTTATATTGATAATAATAAAAGTAAGAAGTATATTTATTATACTTCTGTCGATAATAACTGCATTATATGGGTAATAATGCATGTTATATTGATATCAATATAAGTAATAAGTATAATTATTACAGTTCTAGCGATAATAACTGCATAATATGGGTAATAATGCATGTTATATTGATGATAATGAAAGTTGTAAGTATATTTATTACAGTTCTAGCGATAATAACTGCGTAATATGTGTAATAATGCATGTTATATTGATAATAATAATAGTAATAAGTATATTTATTACAGTTCTATCGATAATAACTGCATAATATGGGTAATAATGCATGTTATATTGATGATAATGAAAGTAGTGAGTATATTTATTATAGTCCTAGCGATAATAACTGCATAATGTGGGTAATAATGCATGTTATATTGATAATAATATAAGTAATAAGTATAATTATTACAGTTCAGCGACAATAACTGCATAATATGGGTAATAATGCATGTTACAATGATGATAATAAAAGTAATACGTATATCTATTATAGTTCTAGCGATAATAACTGCATAATATGGGTAATAATGCATGTTATATTGATAATAATATAAGTAATAAGTTTAATTATTACAGTTCTATGGATATTAACTGCATAATATGGGTAATAATGCATGTTATATTGATAATAATAAAAGTTATAAGTATATTTATTATAGTTCTGTCGATAATAACTGCATAATATGGGCAATGATGCATGTTATATCGATGATAATGACAGTAGTGAGTATATTTATTACAGTTCTAGCGATAATAACTGCATTATTTCGGTAATAATGCATGTTATATTGATAATATCGGGAGTAATAAGTATAATTATTATAGTTCTAGCGATAATAATAGTAAAACATGGCTAATAGAGCATGTTATATTGATAATAATAAAAGTAATAAGTATATTTATTACAGTTCTATCGATAATAACTGCATAATATTGGTAATAATGCATGTTATATTGATGATAATAAAAGTAATACGTATATTTATTATAGTTCTAGCGATAATAACTGCATAATATGGGTAATAATGCATGTTATATTGATAATAATATAAGTAATAAGTATAATTATTACAGTTCAGCGACAATAACTGCATAATATGGGTAATAATGCATGTTATATTGATGATAATGAAAGTTGTAAGTATATTTATTACAGTTCTAGCGATAATAACTGCGTAATATGTGTAATAATGCATGTTATATTGATAATAATAATAGTAATAAGTATATTTATTATAGTTCTATCGATAATAACTGCATAATATGGGTAATAATGCATGTTATATTGATGATAATGAAAGTAGTGAGTATATTTATTATAGTCCTAGCGATAATAACTGCATAATGTGGGTAATAATGCATGTTATATTGATAATAATATAAGTAATAAGTATAATTATTACAGTTCAGCGACAATAACTGCATAATATGGGTAATAATGCATGTTACAATGATGATAATAAAAGTAATACGTATATCTATTATAGTTCTAGCGATAATAACTGCATAATATGGGTAATAATGCATGTTATATTGATAATAATATAAGTAATAAGTTTAATTATTACAGTTCTATGGATATTAACTGCATAATATGGGTAATAATGCATGTTATATTGATAATAATAAAAGTTATAAGTATATTTATTATAGTTCTGTCGATAATAACTGCATAATATGGGCAATGATGCATGTTATATCGATGATAATGACAGTAGTGAGTATATTTATTACAGTTCTAGCGATAATAACTGCATTATTTCGGTAATAATGCATGTTATATTGATAATATCGGGAGTAATAAGTATAATTATTATAGTTCTAGCGATAATAATAGTAAAACATGGCTAATAGAGCATGTTATATTGATAATAATAAAAGTAATAAGTATATTTATTACAGTTCTATCGATAATAACTGCATAATATTGGTAATAATGCATGTTATATTGATGATAATAAAAGTAATACGTATATTTATTATAGTTCTAGCGATAATAACTGCATAATATGGGTAATAATGCATGTTATATTGATAATAATATAAGTATTAAGTATAATTATTACAGTTCAGCGACAATAACTGCATAATATGGGTAATAATGCATGTTACAATGATGATAATAAAAGTAATACGTATATCTATTATAGTTCTAGCGATAATAACTGCATAATATGGGTAATAATGCATGTTATATTGGTAATAATATAAGTAATAAGTTTAATTATTACAGTTCTATGGATATTAACTGCATAAAATGGGTAATAATGCATGTTATATTGATAATAATAAAAGTAATAAGTATATTTATTATAGTTCTGTCGATAATAACTGCATAATATGGGCAATGATGCATGTTATATGGATGATAATGACAGTAGTGAGTATATTTATTACAGTTCTAGCGATAATAACTGCATTATTTCGGTAATAATGCATGTTATATTGATAATATCGGGAGTAATAAGTATAATTATTATAGTTCTAGCGATAATAATAGTAAAATATGGCTAGTAGTGCATGTTATATTGATAATAATAAAAGTAGTAAGTATATTTATTACAGTTCTATCGATAATAACTGCATAATATGGGTAATAATGCATGTTACATTGATGATAATAAAAGTAATACGTATATTTATTATAGTTCTAGCGATTATAACTGCATTATATGGGTAATAATGCACGTTATATTGATAATATTGGGATTAATAAGTATAATTATTATAGTTCTAGCAATAATAATAGTAAAATATGGCTAATAGTTCATGTTATATTGATAATAATAAAAGTAAGAAGTATATTTATTATACTTCTGTCGATAATAACTGCATTATATGGGTAATAATGCATGTTATATTGATATCAATATAAGTAATAAGTATAATTATTACAGTTCTAGCGATAATAACTGCATAATATGGGTAATAATGCATGTTATATTGATGATAATGAAAGTTGTAAGTATATTTATTACAGTTCTAGCGATAATAACTGCGTAATATGTGTAATAATGCATGTTATATTGATAATAATAATAGTAATAAGTATATTTATTACAGTTCTATCGATAATAACTGCATAATATGGGTAATAATGCATGTTATATTGATGATAATGAAAGTAGTGAGTATATTTATTATAGTCCTAGCGATAATAACTGCATAATGTGGGTAATAATGCATGTTATATTGATAATAATATAAGTAATAAGTATAATTATTACAGTTCAGCGACAATAACTGCATAATATGGGTAATAATGCATGTTACAATGATGATAATAAAAGTAATACGTATATCTATTATAGTTCTAGCGATAATAACTGCATAATATGGGTAATAATGCATGTTATATTGATAATAATATAAGTAATAAGTTTAATTATTACAGTTCTATGGATATTAACTGCATAATATGGGTAATAATGCATGTTATATTGATAATAATAAAAGTTATAAGTATATTTATTATAGTTCTGTCGATAATAACTGCATAATATGGGCAATGATGCATGTTATATCGATGATAATGACAGTAGTGAGTATATTTATTACAGTTCTAGCGATAATAACTGCATTATTTCGGTAATAATGCATGTTATATTGATAATATCGGGAGTAATAAGTATAATTATTATAGTTCTAGCGATAATAATAGTAAAACATGGCTAATAGAGCATGTTATATTGATAATAATAAAAGTAATAAGTATATTTATTACAGTTCTATCGATAATAACTGCATAATATTGGTAATAATGCATGTTATATTGATGATAATAAAAGTAATACGTATATTTATTATAGTTCTAGCGATAATAACTGCATAATATGGGTAATAATGCATGTTATATTGATAATAATATAAGTAATAAGTATAATTATTACAGTT
The DNA here is from genome assembly GCA_963576845.1 of Megachile leachella. Lineage (NCBI taxonomy): Eukaryota > Metazoa > Arthropoda > Insecta > Hymenoptera > Megachilidae > Megachile > Megachile leachella. The sequence continues at coordinate 1,131,325 of CAUYWW010000200.1, read as the reverse complement.
CAGCGACAATAACTGCATAATATGGGTAATAATGCATGTTATATTGATGATAATGAAAGTTGTAAGTATATTTATTACAGTTCTAGCGATAATAACTGCGTAATATGTGTAATAATGCATGTTATATTGATAATAATAAAAGTAATAAGTATATTTATTACAGTTCTATCGATAATAACTGCATAATATTGGTAATAATGCATGTTATATTGATGATAATAAAAGTAATACGTATATTTATTATAGTTCTAGCGATAATAACTGCATAATATGGGTAATAATGCATGTTATATTGATAATAATATAAGTAATAAGTATAATTATTACAGTTCAGCGACAATAACTGCATAATATGGGTAATAATGCATGTTACAATGATGATAATAAAAGTAATACGTATATCTATTATAGTTCTAGCGATAATAACTGCATAATATGGGTAATAATGCATGTTATATTGGTAATAATATAAGTAATAAGTTTAATTATTACAGTTCTATGGATATTAACTGCATAAAATGGGTAATAATGCATGTTATATTGATAATAATAAAAGTAATAAGTATATTTATTATAGTTCTGTCGATAATAACTGCATAATATGGGCAATGATGCATGTTATATGGATGATAATGACAGTAGTGAGTATATTTATTACAGTTCTAGCGATAATAACTGCATTATTTCGGTAATAATGCATGTTATATTGATAATATCGGGAGTAATAAGTATAATTATTATAGTTCTAGCGATAATAATAGTAAAATATGGCTAATAGTGCATGTTATATTGATAATAATAAAAGTAATAAGTATATTTATTACAGTTCTATCGATAATAACTGCATAATATGGGTAATAATGCATGTTATATTGATGATAATAAAAGTAATACGTATATTTATTATAGTTCTAGCGATTATAACTGCATTATATGGGTAATAATGCACGTTATATTGATAATATTGGGATTAATAAGTATAATTATTATAGTTCCAGCAATAATAATAGTAAAATATGGCTAATAGTTCATGTTATATTGATAATAATAAAAGTAAGAAGTATATTTATTATACTTCTGTCGATAATAACTGCATTATATGGGTAATAATGCATGTTATATTGATATCAATATAAGTAATAAGTATAATTATTACAGTTCTAGCGATAATAACTGCATAATATGGGTAATAATGCATGTTATATTGATGATAATGAAAGTTGTAAGTATATTTATTACAGTTCTAGCGATAATAACTGCGTAATATGTGTAATAATGCATGTTATATTGATAATAATAATAGTAATAAGTATATTTATTACAGTTCTATCGATAATAACTGCATAATATGGGTAATAATGCATGTTATATTGATGATAATGAAAGTAGTGAGTATATTTATTATAGTCCTAGCGATAATAACTGCATAATGTGGGTAATAATGCATGTTATATTGATAATAATATAAGTAATAAGTATAATTATTACAGTTCAGCGACAATAACTGCATAATATGGGTAATAATGCATGTTACAATGATGATAATAAAAGTAATACGTATATCTATTATAGTTCTAGCGATAATAACTGCATAATATGGGTAATAATGCATGTTATATTGATAATAATATAAGTAATAAGTTTAATTATTACAGTTCTATGGATATTAACTGCATAATATGGGTAATAATGCATGTTATATTGATAATAATAAAAGTTATAAGTATATTTATTACAGTTCTGTCGATAATAACTGCATAATATGGGCAATGATGCATGTTATATCGATGATAATGACAGTAGTGAGTATATTTATTACAGTTCTAGCGATAATAACTGCATTATTTCGGTAATAATGCATGTTATATTGATAATATCGGGAGTAATAAGTATAATTATTATAGTTCTAGCGATAATAATAGTAAAACATGGCTAATAGAGCATGTTATATTGATAATAATAAAAGTAATAAGTATATTTATTACAGTTCTATCGATAATAACTGCATAATATTGGTAATAATGCATGTTATATTGATGATAATAAAAGTAATACGTATATTTATTATAGTTCTAGCGATAATAACTGCATAATATGGGTAATAATGCATGTTATATTGATAATAATATAAGTAATAAGTATAATTATTACAGTTCAGCGACAATAACTGCATAATATGGGTAATAATGCATGTTACAATGATGATAATAAAAGTAATACGTATATCTATTATAGTTCTAGCGATAATAACTGCATAATATGGGTAATAATGCATGTTATATTGGTAATAATATAAGTAATAAGTTTAATTATTACAGTTCTATGGATATTAACTGCATAAAATGGGTAATAATGCATGTTATATTGATAATAATAAAAGTAATAAGTATATTTATTATAGTTCTGTCGATAATAACTGCATAATATGGGCAATGATGCATGTTATATGGATGATAATGACAGTAGTGAGTATATTTATTACAGTTCTAGCGATAATAACTGCATTATTTCGGTAATAATGCATGTTATATTGATAATATCGGGAGTAATAAGTATAATTATTATAGTTCTATCGATAATAATAGTAAAATATGGCTAATAGTGCATGTTATATTGATAATAATAAAAGTAATAAGTATATTTATTACAGTTCTATCGATAATAACTGCATAATATGGGTAATAATGCATGTTATATTGATGATAATAAAAGTAATACGTATATTTATTATAGTTCTAGCCATTATAACTGCATTATATGGGTAATAATGCACGTTATATTGATAATATTGGGATTAATAAGTATAATTATTATAGTTCTAGCAATAATAATAGTAAAATATGGCTAATAGTTCATGTTATATTGATAATAATAAAAGTAAGAAGTATATTTATTATACTTCTGTCGATAATAACTGCATTATATGGGTAATAATGCATGTTATATTGATATCAATATAAGTAATAAGTATAATTATTACAGTTCTAGCGATAATAACTGCATAATATGGGTAATAATGCATGTTATATTGATGATAATGAAAGTTGTAAGTATATTTATTACAGTTCTAGCGATAATAACTGCGTAATATGTGTAATAATGCATGTTATATTGATAATAATAATAGTAATAAGTATATTTATTACAGTTCTATCGATAATAACTGCATAATATGGGTAATAATGCATGTTATATTGATGATAATGAAAGTAGTGAGTATATTTATTATAGTCCTAGCGATAATAACTGCATAATGTGGGTAATAATGCATGTTATATTGATAATAATATAAGAAATAAGTATAATTATTACAGTTCAGCGACAATAACTGCATAATATGGGTAATAATGCATGTTACAATGATGATAATAAAAGTAATACGTATATCTATTATAGTTCTAGCGATAATAACTGCATAATATGGGTAATAATGCATGTTATATTGATAATAATATCAGTAATAAGTTTAATTATTACAGTTCTATGGATAATAACTGCATAATATGGGTAATAATGCATGTTATATTGATAATAATAAAAGTAATAGGTATATTTATTATAGTTCTATCGATAATAACTGCATAATATGGGCAATAATGCATGTTATATTGATGATAATAAAAGTAATACGTATATTTATTATAGTTCTAGCGATAATAACTGCATAATATGGGTAATAATGCATGTTATATTGATAATAATAAAAGTAATAAGTATATTTATTATAGTTCTATCGATAATAACTGCATAATATGGGTAATAATGCATGTTATATTGATGATAATGAAAGTACTGAGTATATTTATTACAGTTCTAGCGATAATAACTGCATTATATGCGTAATAATGCATGCTATATTGATAATATTGGGAGTAACAAGTATAATTATTATAGTTCTAGCGATAATGATAGTAAAACATGGCTAATAGTGCATGTGCTATTGATAATAATATAAGTAATAAGTTTAATTATTCCAGTTCTATGGATATTAACTGCATAATATGGGTAATAATGCATGTTATATTGATAATAATAAAAGTTATAAGTATATTTATTATAGTTCTATCGATAATAACTGCATAATATGGGCAATAATGCATGTTATATTGATGATAATAAAAGTAATACGTATATTTATTATAGTTCTAGCGATAATAACTGCATAGTATGGGTAATAATGCATGTTATATTGATAATAATAAAAGTAATAAGTATATTTATTATAGTTCTCTCGATAATAACTGCATAATATGGGCAATGATGCATGTTATATGGATGATAATGACAGTAGTGAGTATATTTATTACAGTTCTAGCGATAATAACTGCATTATTTCGGTAATAATGCATGTTATATTGATAATATCGGGAGTAATAAGTATAATTATTATAGTTCTAGCGATAATAATAGTAAAATATGGCTAATAGTGCATGTTATATTGATAATAATAAAAGTAATAAGTATATTTATTACAGTTCTATCGATAATAACTGCATAATATGGGTAATAATGCATGTTATATTGATGATAATAAAAGTAATACGTATATTTATTATAGTTCTAGCGATTATAACTGCATTATATGGGTAATAATGCACGTTATATTGATAATATTGGGATTAATAAGTATAATTATTATAGTTCTAGCAATAATAATAGTAAAATATGGCTAATAGTTCATGCTATATTGATAATAATAAAAGTAATAAGTATATTTATTATACTTCTGTCGATAATAACTGCATTATATGGGTAATAGTGCATGTTATATTCATAATAATATAAGTAATAAGTATAATTATTACAGTTATAGCGATAATAACTGCATTATATGGATAATAATGCATGTTATATTGATGATATCGGGATTAATAAGTATAATTATTATAGTTCTAGCAATAATAATAGTAAAATATGGCTAATAGTTCATGCTATATTGATAATAATAAAAGTAATAAGTATATTTATTATACTTCTGTCGATAATAACAGCATTATATGGGTAATAATGCATGTTATATTGATAATAATATAAGTAATATGTATAATTATTACAGTTCTAGCGACAATAACTCCATTATATGGGTAATAATGCATGTTATATTGATAATAATATAAGTAATAAGTATAATTATTACAGTTCTAGCGATAATAACTGCATAATATGGGTAATAATGCATGTTATATTGATAATAATAATAGTAATAAGTACATTTATTATAGTACTACCGATAATAACTGCATAATATGGGTAATAATGCATGTTATATTGATGATAATGAAAGTTGTAAGTATATTTATTACAGTTCTAGCGATAATAACTGCGTAATATGTGTAATAATGCATGTTATATTGATAATAATAATAGTAATAAGTATATTTATTATAGTTCTATCGATAATAACTGCATAATATGGGTAATAATGCATGTTATATTGATGATAATGAAAGTAGTGAGTATATTTATTATAGTCCTAGCGATAATAACTGCATAATGTGGGTAATAATGCATGTTATATTGATAATAATATAAGTAATAAGTATAATTATTACAGTTCAGCGACAATAACTGCATAATATGGGTAATAATGCATGTTACAATGATGATAATAAAAGTAATACGTATATTTATTACAGTTCTAGCGATAATATCTGCATAATATGGGTAATAATGCATGTTATATTGATGATAATGAAAGTTGTAAGTATATTTATTACAGTTCTAGCGATAATAACTGCGTAATATGAGTAATAATGCATGTTATATGGATAATAATAATAGTAATAAGTATATTTATTATAGTTCTATCGATAATAACTGCATAATATGGGCAATAATGCATGCTATATTGATGATAATGAAAGTAGTGAGTATATTTATTATAGTCCTAGCGATAATAACTGCATAATATGGGTAATAATGCATGTTATATTGATAATAATATAAGTAATAAGTTTAATTATTACAGTTCTATTTATAATAACTGCATAATATGGGTAATGATGCATGTTATATTGATAATAATATAAGTAATACGTATATTTATTATAGTTCTAGCGATTATAACTGCATTATATGCGTAATAATGCATGCTATATTGATAATATTGGGAGTAATAAGTATAATTATTATAGTTCTAGCGATAATGATAGTAAAACATGGCTAATAGTGCATGTGCTATTGATAATAATATAAGTAATAAGTATAATTATTACAGTTCTAGCGATAATAACTGCATAATATGGGTAATAATGCATGTTATATTGATGATAATGAAAGTTGTAGGTATATTTATTGCAGTTCTAGCGATAATAACTGCATAATATGGGTAATAATGCATGTTATATTGATAATAATAATAGTAATAAGTATATTTATTATAGTACTATCGATAATAACTGCATAATATGGGTAATAATGCATGTTATATTGATAATAATAATAGTAATAAGTATATTTATTATAGTTCTATCGATAATAACTGCATAATATTAGTAATAATGCATGTTATATTGATGATAATGAAAGTTGTAAGTATATTTATTACAGTTCTAGCGATAATAACTGCATTACATGCGTAATAATGCATGTTATATTGATAATATCGGGAGTAATAAGTATAATTATTATAGTTCTAGCGATAATAATAGTACAATATGGCTAATAGTGCATGTTATATTGATAATAATAAAAGTAATAAGTATATTTATTACAGTTCTATCGATAATAACTGATTAATATGGGTAATAATGCATGTTACAATGATGATAATAAAAGTAATACGTATATTTATAATAGTTCTAGCGATAATAACTGCATAATATGGGTAATAATGCATGTCATATTGATGATAATGAAAGTTGTAGGTATATTTATTACAGTTCTAGCGATAATAACTGCATAATATGGGTAATAATGCATGTTATATTGATAATAATAATAGTGATAAGTATATTTATTATAGTACTATCGATAATAACTGCACAATATGGGTAATAATGCATGTTATATTGATGATAATGAAAGTTGTAGGTATATTTATTACAGTTCTATCGATAATAACTGCATAATATGGGTAATAATGCATGTTATATTGATAATAATAATAGTAATAAGTATATTTATTATAGCTCTATCGATAATAACTGCATAATATTAGTAATAATGCATGTTATATTGATGATAATGAAAGTTGTAAGTATATTTATTACAGTTCTAGCGATAATAACTGCATTACATGCGTAATAATGCATGTTATATTGATAATATCGGGAGTAATATGTATAATTATTATAGTTCTAGCGATAATAATAGTACAATATGGCTAATAGTGCATGTTATATTGATAATAATAAAAGTAATAAGTATATTTATTACAGTTCTATCGATAATAACTGCATAATATTGGTAATAATGCATGCTATATTGATGATAATAAAAGTAATACGTATATTTATTATAGTTCTAGCGATAATAACTGCATAATATGGGTAATAATCCATGTTATATTGATAATAATAAAAGTAATAAGTATATTTATTATAGTTCTGTCGATAATAACTGCATAATATGGGCAATGATGCATGTTATATGGATGATAATGACAGTAGTGAGTATATTTATTACAGTTCTAGCGATAATAACCGCATTATTTCGGTAATAATGCATGTTATATTGATAATATCGGGAGTAATAAGTATAATTATTATAGTTCTAGCGATAATAATAGTAAAATATGGCTAATAGTGCATGTTATATTGATAATAATAAAAGTAATAAGTATATTTATTACAGTTCTATCGATAATAACTGCATAATATGGGTAATAATGCATGTTATATTGATGATAATAAAAGTAATACGTATATTTATTATAGTTCTAGCGATAATAACTGCATAATATGGGTAATAATGCATGTTATATTGATGATAATAAAAGTAATAAGTATATTTATTATACTTCTGTCGATAATAACTGCATAATATGGGTAATAATGCATGTTATATTGATAATAATATAAGTAATAAGTATATTTATTACAGTTCAGCGACAATAACTGCATAATATGGGTAATAATGCATGTTACAATGATGATAATAAAAGTAATACGTATATCTATTATAGTTCTAGCGATAATAACTGCATAATATGGGTAATAATGCATGTTATATTGGTAATAATATAAGTAATAAGTTTAATTATTACAGTTCTATGGATATTAACTGCATAAAATGGGTAATAATGCATGTTATATTGATAATAATAAAAGTAATAAGTATATTTATTATAGTTCTGTCGATAATAACTGCATAATATGGGCAATGATGCATGTTATATGGATGATAATGACAGTAGTGAGTATATTTATTACAGTTCTAGCGATAATAACTGCATTATTTCGGTAATAATGCATGTTATATTGATAATATCGGGAGTAATAAGTATAATTATTATAGTTCTAGCGATAATAATAGTAAAATATGGCTAATAGTGCATGTTATATTGATAATAATAAAAGTAATAAGTATATTTATTACAGTTCTATCGATAATAACTGCATAATATGGGTAATAATGCATGTTATATTGATGATAATAAAAGTAATACGTATATTTATTATAGTTCTAGCGATTATAACTGCATTATATGGGTAATAATGCACGTTATATTGATAATATTGGGATTAATAAGTATAATTATTATAGTTCCAGCAATAATAATAGTAAAATATGGCTAATAGTTCATGTTATATTGATAATAATAAAAGTAAGAAGTATATTTATTATACTTCTGTCGATAATAACTGCATTATATGGGTAATAATGCATGTTATATTGATATCAATATAAGTAATAAGTATAATTATTACAGTTCTAGCGATAATAACTGCATAATATGGGTAATAATGCATGTTATATTGATGATAATGAAAGTTGTAAGTATATTTATTACAGTTCTAGCGATAATAACTGCGTAATATGTGTAATAATGCATGTTATATTGATAATAATAATAGTAATAAGTATATTTATTACAGTTCTATCGATAATAACTGCATAATATGGGTAATAATGCATGTTATATTGATGATAATGAAAGTAGTGAGTATATTTATTATAGTCCTAGCGATAATAACTGCATAATGTGGGTAATAATGCATGTTATATTGATAATAATATAAGTAATAAGTATAATTATTACAGTTCAGCGACAATAACTGCATAATATGGGTAATAATGCATGTTACAATGATGATAATAAAAGTAATACGTATATCTATTATAGTTCTAGCGATAATAACTGCATAATATGGGTAATAATGCATGTTATATTGATAATAATATAAGTAATAAGTTTAATTATTACAGTTCTATGGATATTAACTGCATAATATGGGTAATAATGCATGTTATATTGATAATAATAAAAGTTATAAGTATATTTATTATAGTTCTGTCGATAATAACTGCATAATATGGGCAATGATGCATGTTATATCCATGATAATGACAGTAGTGAGTATATTTATTACAGTTCTAGCGATAATAACTGCATTATTTCGGTAATAATGCATGTTATATTGATAATATCGGGAGTAATAAGTATAATTATTATAGTTCTAGCGATAATAATAGTAAAACATGGCTAATAGAGCATGTTATATTGATAATAATAAAAGTAATAAGTATATTTATTACAGTTCTATCGATAATAACTGCATAATATGGGTAATAATGCATGTTATATTGATGATAATAAAAGTAATACGTATATTTATTATAGTTCTAGCGATAATAACTGCATAATATGGGTAATAATGCATGTTATATTGATGATAATAAAAGTAATAAGTATATTTATTATACTTCTGTCGATAATAACTGCATAATATGGGTAATAATGCATGTTATATTGATAATAATATAAGTAATAAGTATATTTATTACAGTTCAGCGACAATAACTGCATAATATGGGCAATAATGCATGTTACAATGATGATAATAAAAGTAATACGTATATCTATTATAGTTCTAGCGATAATAACTGCATAATATGGGTAATAATGCATGTTATATTGGTAATAATATAAGTAATAAGTTTAATTATTACAGTTCTATGGATATTAACTGCATAAAATGGGTAATAATGCATGTTATATTGATAATAATAAAAGTAATAAGTATATTTATTATAGTTCTGTCGATAATAACTGCATAATATGGGCAATGATGCATGTTATATGGATGATAATGACAGTAGTGAGTATATTTATTACAGTTCTAGCGATAATAACTGCATTATTTCGGTAATAATGCATGTTATATTGATAATATCGGGAGTAATAAGTATAATTATTATAGTTCTAGCGATAATAATAGTAAAATATGGCTAATAGTGCATGTTATATTGATAATAATAAAAGTAATAAGTATATTTATTACAGTTCTATCGATAATAACTGCATAATATGGGTAATAATGCATGTTATATTGATGATAATAAAAGTAATACGTATATTTATTATAGTTCTAGCGATTATAACTGCATTATATGGGTAATAATGCACGTTATATTGATAATATTGGGATTAATAAGTATAATTATTATAGTTCCAGCAATAATAATAGTAAAATATGGCTAATAGTTCATGTTATATTGATAATAATAAAAGTAAGAAGTATATTTATTATACTTCTGTCGATAATAACTGCATTATATGGGTAATAATGCATGTTATATTGATATCAATATAAGTAATAAGTATAATTATTACAGTTCTAGCGATAATAACTGCATAATATGGGTAATAATGCATGTTATATTGATGATAATGAAAGTTGTAAGTATATTTATTACAGTTCTAGCGATAATAACTGCGTAATATGTGTAATAATGCATGTTATATTGATAATAATAATAGTAATAAGTATATTTATTACAGTTCTATCGATAATAACTGCATAATATGGGTAATAATGCATGTTATATTGATGATAATGAAAGTAGTGAGTATATTTATTATAGTCCTAGCGATAATAACTGCATAATGTGGGTAATAATGCATGTTATATTGATAATAATATAAGTAATAAGTATAATTATTACAGTTCAGCGACAATAACTGCATAATATGGGTAATAATGCATGTTACAATGATGATAATAAAAGTAATACGTATATCTATTATAGTTCTAGCGATAATAACTGCATAATATGGGTAATAATGCATGTTATATTGATAATAATATAAGTAATAAGTTTAATTATTACAGTTCTATGGATATTAACTGCATAATATGGGTAATAATGCATGTTATATTGATAATAATAAAAGTTATAAGTATATTTATTATAGTTCTGTCGATAATAACTGCATAATATGGGCAATGATGCATGTTATATCGATGATAATGACAGTAGTGAGTATATTTATTACAGTTCTAGCGATAATAACTGCATTATTTCGGTAATAATGCATGTTATATTGATAATATCGGGAGTAATAAGTATAATTATTATAGTTCTAGCGATAATAATAGTAAAACATGGCTAATAGAGCATGTTATATTGATAATAATAAAAGTAATAAGTATATTTATTACAGTTCTATCGATAATAACTGCATAATATGGGTAATAATGCATGTTATATTGATGATAATAAAAGTAATACGTATATTTATTATAGTTCTAGCGATAATAACTGCATAATATGGGTAATAATGCATGTTATATTGATGATAATAAAAGTAATAAGTATATTTATTATACTTCTGTCGATAATAACTGCATAATATGGGTAATAATGCATGTTATATTGATAATAATATAAGTAATAAGTATATTTATTACAGTTCAGCGACAATAACTGCATAATATGGGTAATAATGCATGTTACAATGATGATAATAAAAGTAATACGTATATCTATTATAGTTCTAGCGATAATAACTGCATAATATGGGTAATAATGCATGTTATATTGGTAATAATATAAGTAATAAGTTTAATTATTACAGTTCTATGGATATTAACTGCATAAAATGGGTAATAATGCATGTTATATTGATAATAATAAAAGTAATAAGTATATTTATTATAGTTCTGTCGATAATAACTGCATAATATGGGCAATGATGCATGTTATATGGATGATAATGACAGTAGTGAGTATATTTATTACAGTTCTAGCGATAATAACTGCATTATTTCGGTAATAATGCATGTTATATTGATAATATCGGGAGTAATAAGTATAATTATTATAGTTCTAGCGATAATAATAGTAAAATATGGCTAATAGTGCATGTTATATTGATAATAATAAAAGTAATAAGTATATTTATTACAGTTCTATCGATAATAACTGCATAATATGGGTAATAATGCATGTTATATTGATGATAATAAAAGTAATACGTATATTTATTATAGTTCTAGCGATTATAACTGCATTATATGGGTAATAATGCACGTTATATTGATAATATTGGGATTAATAAGTATAATTATTATAGTTCCAGCAATAATAATAGTAAAATATGGCTAATAGTTCATGTTATATTGATAATAATAAAAGTAAGAAGTATATTTATTATACTTCTGTCGATAATAACTGCATTATATGGGTAATAATGCATGTTATATTGATATCAATATAAGTAATAAGTATAATTATTACAGTCCTAGCGATAATAACTGCATAATGTGGGTAATAATGCATGTTATATTGATAATAATATAAGTAATAAGTATAATTATTACAGTTCAGCGACAATAACTGCATAATATGGGTAATAATGCATGTTACAATGATGATAATAAAAGTAATACGTATATCTATTATAGTTCTAGCGATAATAACTGCATAATATGGGTAATAATGCATGTTATATTGATAATAATATAAGTAATAAGTTTAATTATTACAGTTCTATGGATATTAACTGCATAATATGGGTAATAATGCATGTTATATTGATAATAATAAAAGTTATAAGTATATTTATTATAGTTCTGTCGATAATAACTGCATAATATGGGCAATGATGCATGTTATATCGATGATAATGACAGTAGTGAGTATATTTATTACAGTTCTAGCGATAATAACTGCATTATTTCGGTAATAATGCATGTTATATTGATAATATCGGGAGTAATAAGTATAATTATTATAGTTCTAGCGATAATAATAGTAAAACATGGCTAATAGAGCATGTTATATTGATAATAATAAAAGTATTAAGTATATTTATTACAGTTCTATCGATAATAACTGCATAATATTGGTAATAATGCATGTTATATTGATGATAATAAAAGTAATACGTATATTTATTATAGTTCTAGCGATAATAACTGCATAATATGGGTAATAATGCATGTTATATTGATAATAATATAAGTAATAAGTATAATTATTACAGTTCAGCGACAATAACTGCATAATATGGGTAATAATGCATGTTACAATGATGATAATAAAAGTAATACGTATATCTATTATAGTTCTAGCGATAAAAACTGCATAATATGGGTAATAATGCATGTTATATTGGTAATAATATAAGTAATAAGTTTAATTATTACAGTTCTATGGATATTAACTGCATAAAATGGGTAATAATGCATGTTATATTGATAATAATAAAAGTAATAAGTATATTTATTATAGTTCTGTCGATAATAACTGCATAATATGGGCAATGATGCATGTTATATGGATGATAATGACAGTAGTGAGTATATTTATTACAGTTCTAGCGATAATAACTGCATTATTTCGGTAATAATGCATGTTATATTGATAATATCGGGAGTAATAAGTATAATTATTATAGTTCTATCGATAATAATAGTAAAATATGGCTAATAGTGCATGTTATATTGATAATAATAAAAGTAATAAGTATATTTATTACAGTTCTATCGATAATAACTGCATAATATGGGTAATAATGCATGTTATATTGATGATAATAAAAGTAATACGTATATTTATTATAGTTCTAGCCATTATAACTGCATTATATGGGTAATAATGCACGTTATATTGATAATATTGGGATTAATAAGTATAATTATTATAGTTCTAGCAATAATAATAGTAAAATATGGCTAATAGTTCATGTTATATTGATAATAATAAAAGTAAGAAGTATATTTATTATACTTCTGTCGATAATAACTGCATTATATGGGTAATAATGCATGTTATATTGATATCAATATAAGTAATAAGTATAATTATTACAGTTCTAGCGATAATAACTGCATAATATGGGTAATAATGCATGTTATATTGATGATAATGAAAGTTGTAAGTATATTTATTACAGTTCTAGCGATAATAACTGCGTAATATGTGTAATAATGCATGTTATATTGATAATAATAATAGTAATAAGTATATTTATTACAGTTCTATCGATAATAACTGCATAATATGGGTAATAATGCATGTTATATTGATGATAATGAAAGTAGTGAGTATATTTATTATAGTCCTAGCGATAATAACTGCATAATGTGGGTAATAATGCATGTTATATTGATAATAATATAAGAAATAAGTATAATTATTACAGTTCAGCGACAATAACTGCATAATATGGGTAATAATGCATGTTACAATGATGATAATAAAAGTAATACGTATATCTATTATAGTTCTAGCGATAATAACTGCATAATATGGGTAATAATGCATGTTATATTGATAATAATATCAGTAATAAGTTTAATTATTACAGTTCTATCGATAATAACTGCATAATATTGGTAATAATGCATGCTATATTGATGATAATAAAAGTAATACGTATATTTATTATAGTTCTAGCGATAATAACTGCATAATATGGGTAATAATCCATGTTATATTGATAATAATAAAAGTAATAAGTATATTTATTATAGTTCTGTCGATAATAACTGCATAATATGGGCAATGATGCATGTTATATGGATGATAATGACAGTAGTGAGTATATTTATTACAGTTCTAGCGATAATAACCGCATTATTTCGGTAATAATGCATGTTATATTGATAATATCGGGAGTAATAAGTATAATTATTATAGTTCTAGCGATAATAATAGTAAAATATGGCTAATAGTGCATGTTATATTGATAATAATAAAAGTAATAAGTATATTTATTACAGTTCTATCGATAATAACTGCATAATATGGGTAATAATGCATGTTATATTGATGATAATAAAAGTAATACGTATATTTATTATAGTTCTAGCGATAATAACTGCATAATATGGGTAATAATGCATGTTATATTGATGATAATAAAAGTAATAAGTATATTTATTATACTTCTGTCGATAATAACTGCATAATATGGGTAATAATGCATGTTATATTGATAATAATATAAGTAATAAGTATATTTATTACAGTTCAGCGACAATAACTGCATAATATGGGTAATAATGCATGTTACAATGATGATAATAAAAGTAATACGTATATTTATTATAGTTCTAGCGATAATAACTGCATAATATGGGTAATAATGCATGTTATATTGATAATAATATAAGTAATAAGTTTAATTATTACAGTTCTATGGATAATAACTGCATAATATGGGTAATAATGCATGTTATATTGATAATAATAAAAGTAATAGGTATATTTATTATAGTTCTATCGATAATAACTGCATAATATGGGCAATAATGCATGTTATATTGATGATAATAACAGTAATACGTATATTTATTATAGTTCTAGAGATAATAACTGCATAATATTGGTAATAATGCATGTTATATTGATAATAATAAAAGTAATAAGTATATTTATTATAGTTCTATCGATAATAACTGCATAATATGGGTAATAATGCATGTTATATTGATGATAATGAAAGTACTGAGTATATTTATTACAGTTCTAGCGATAATAACTGCATTATATGCGTAATAATGCATGCTATATTGATAATATTGGGAGTAATAAGTATAATTATTATAGTTCTAGCAATAATAATAGTAAAATATGGCTAATAGTTCATGCTATATTGATAATAATAAAAGTAATAAGTATATTTATTATACTTCTGTCGATAATAACTGCATTATATGGGTAATAATGCATGTTATATTGATGATATCGGGATTAATAAGTATAATTATTATAGTTCTAGCAATAATAATAGTAAAATATGGCTAATAGTTCATGCTATATTGATAATAATAAAAGTAATAAGTATATTTATTATACTTCTGTCGATAATAACTGCATTATATGGGTAATAGTGCATGTTATATTCATAATAATATAAGTAATAAGTATAATTATTACAGTTATAGCGATAATAACTGCATTATATGGATAATAATGCATGTTATATTGATGATATCGGGATTAATAAGTATAATTATTATAGTTCTAGCAATAATAATAGTAAAATATGGCTAATAGTTCATGCTATATTGATAATAATAAAAGTAATAAGTATATTTATTATACTTCTGTCGATAATAACAGCATTATATGGGTAATAATGCATGTTATATTGATAATAATATAAGTAATATGTATAATTATTACAGTTCTAGCGACAATAACTCCATTATATGGGTAATAATGCATGTTATATTGATAATAATATAAGTAATAAGTATAATTATTACAGTTCTAGCGATAATAACTGCATAATATGGGTAATAATGCATGTTATATTGATAATAATAATAGTAATAAGTATATTTATTATAGTACTACCGATAATAACTGCATAATATGGGTAATAATGCATGTTATATTGATGATAATGAAAGTTGTAAGTATATTTATTACAGTTCTAGCGATAAT
This sequence comes from Megachile leachella, assembly GCA_963576845.1. Lineage (NCBI taxonomy): Eukaryota > Metazoa > Arthropoda > Insecta > Hymenoptera > Megachilidae > Megachile > Megachile leachella. The sequence goes on along the minus strand of CAUYWW010000200.1, from coordinate 1,114,480 downwards.
AACTGCGTAATATGTGTAATAATGCATGTTATATTGATAATAATAATAGTAATAAGTATATTTATTATAGTTCTATCGATAATAACTGCATAATATGGGTAATAATGCATGTTATATTGATGATAATGAAAGTAGTGAGTATATTTATTATAGTCCTAGCGATAATAACTGCATAATGTGGGTAATAATGCATGTTATATTGATAATAATATAAGTAATAAGTATAATTATTACAGTTCAGCGACAATAACTGCATAATATGGGTAATAATGCATGTTACAATGATGATAATAAAAGTAATACGTATATTTATTACAGTTCTAGCGATAATAACTGCATAATATGGGTAATAATGCATGTTATATTGATGATAATAATAGTAATAAGTATATTTATTATAGTACTACCGATAATAACTGCATAATATGGGTAATAATGCATGTTATATTGATGATAATGAAAGTAGTGAGTATATTTATTACAGTTCTAGCGATAATAACTGCGTAATATGAGTAATAATGCATGTTATATGGATAATAATAATAGTAATAAGTATATTTATTATAGTTCTATCGATAATAACTGCATAATATGGGCAATAATGCATGCTATATTGATGATAATGAAAGTAGTGAGTATATTTATTATAGTCCTAGCGATAATAACTGCATAATATGGGTAATAATGCATGTTATATTGATAATAATATAAGTAATAAGTTTAATTATTACAGTTCTATTTATAATAACTGCATAATATGGGTAATGATGCATGTTATATTGATAATAATATAAGTAATACGTATATTTATTATAGTTCTAGCGATTATAACTGCATTATATGCGTAATAATGCATGCTATATTGATAATATTGGGAGTAATAAGTATAATTATTATAGTTCTAGCGATAATGATAGTAAAACATGGCTAATAGTGCATGTGCTATTGATAATAATATAAGTAATAAGTATAATTATTACAGTTATAGCGATAATAACTGCATAATATGGGTAACAATGCATGTTATATTGATAATAATAAAAGTAATAAGTATATTTATTATACTTCTGTCGATAATAACTGCATTATATGGGTAATAATGCATGTTATATTGATAATAATATAAGTAATATGTATAATTATTACAGTTCTAGCGACAATAACTCCATTATATGGGTAATAATGCATGTTATATTGATAATAATATAAGTAATAAGTATAATTATTACAGTTCTAGCGATAATAACTGCATAATATGGGTAATAATGCATGTTATATTGATGATAATGAAAGTTGTAGGTATATTTATTGCAGTTCTAGCGATAATAACTGCATAATATGGGTAATAATGCATGTTATATTGATAATAATAATAGTAATAAGTATATTTATTATAGTTCTATCGATAATAACTGCATAATATGGGTAATAATGCATGTTATATTGATGATAATGAAAGTAGTGAGTATATTTATTATAGTCCTAGCGATAATAACTGCATAATGTGGGTAATAATGCATGTTATATTGATAATAATATAAGTAATAAGTATAATTATTACAGTTCAGCGACAATAACTGCATAATATGGGTAATAATGCATGTTACAATGATGATAATAAAAGTAATACGTATATTTATTACAGTTCTAGCGATAATAACTGCATAATATGGGTAATAATGCATGTTATATTGATGATAATAATAGTAATAAGTATATTTATTATAGTACTACCGATAATAACTGCATAATATGGGTAATAATGCATGTTATATTGATGACAATGAAAGTTGTAAGTATATTTATTACAGTTCTAGCGATAATAACTGCGTAATATGTGTAATAATGCATGTTATATTGATAATAATAATAGTAATAAGTATATTTATTATAGTTCTATCGATAATAACTGCATAATATGGGTAATAATGCATGTTATATTGATGATAATGAAAGTAGTGAGTATATTTATTACAGTTCTAGCGATAATAACTGCGTAATATGAGTAATAATGCATGTTATATGGATAATAATAATAGTAATAAGTATATTTATTATAGTTCTATCGATAATAACTGCATAATATGGGCAATAATGCATGCTATATTGATGATAATGAAAGTAGTGAGTATATTTATTATAGTCCTAGCGATAATAACTGCATAATATGGGTAATAATGCATGTTATATTGATAATAATATAAGTAATAAGTTTAATTATTACAGTTCTATTTATAATAACTGCATAATATGGGTAATGATGCATGTTATATTGATAATAATATAAGTAATACGTATATTTATTATAGTTCTAGCGATTATAACTGCATTATATGCGTAATAATGCATGCTATATTGATAATATTGGGAGTAATAAGTATAATTATTATAGTTCTAGCGATAATGATAGTAAAACATGGCTAATAGTGCATGTGCTATTGATAATAATATAAGTAATAAGTATAATTATTACAGTTATAGCGATAATAACTGCATAATATGGGTAACAATGCATGTTATATTGATAATAATAAAAGTAATAAGTATATTTATTATACTTCTGTCGATAATAACTGCATTATATGGGTAATAATGCATGTTATATTGATAATAATATAAGTAATATGTATAATTATTACAGTTCTAGCGACAATAACTCCATTATATGGGTAATAATGCATGTTATATTGATAATAATATAAGTAATAAGTATAATTATTACAGTTCTAGCGATAATAACTGCATAATATGGGTAATAATGCATGTTATATTGATGATAATGAAAGTTGTAGGTATATTTATTGCAGTTCTAGCGATAATAACTGCATAATATGGGTAATAATGCATGTTATATTGATAATAATAATAGTAATAAGTATATTTATTATAGTACTATCGATAATAACTGCATAATATGGGTAATAATGCATGTTATATTGATAATAATAATAGTAATAAGTATATTTATTATAGTTCTATCGATAATAACTGCATAATATTAGTAATAATGCATGTTATATTGATGATAATGAAAGTTGTAAGTATATTTATTACAGTTCTAGCGATAATAACTGCATTACATGCGTAATAATGCATGTTATATTGATAATATCGGGAGTAATAAGTATAATTATTATAGTTCTAGCGATAATAATAGTACAATATGGCTAATAGTGCATGTTATATTGATAATAATAAAAGTAATAAGTATATTTATTACAGTTCTATCGATAATAACTGATTAATATGGGTAATAATGCATGTTACAATGATGATAATAAAAGTAATACGTATATTTATAATAGTTCTAGCGATAATAACTGCATAATATGGGTAATAATGCATGTCATATTGATGATAATGAAAGTTGTAGGTATATTTATTACAGTTCTAGCGATAATAACTGCATAATATGGGTAATAATGCATGTTATATTGATAATAATAATAGTGATAAGTATATTTATTATAGTACTATCGATAATAACTGCACAATATGGGTAATAATGCATGTTATATTGATGATAATGAAAGTTGTAAGTATATTTATTACAGTTCTATCGATAATAACTGCATAATATGGGTAATAATGCATGTTATATTGATAATAATAATAGTAATAAGTATATTTATTATAGTTCTATCGATAATAACTGCATAATATTAGTAATAATGCATGTTATATTGATGATAATGAAAGTTGTAAGTATATTTATTACAGTTCTAGCGATAATAACTGCATTACATGCGTAATAATGCATGTTATATTGATAATATCGGGAGTAATATGTATAATTATTATAGTTCTAGCGATAATAATAGTACAATATGGCTAATAGTGCATGTTATATTGATAATAATAAAAGTAATAAGTATATTTATTACAGTTCTATCGATAATAACTGCATAATATTGGTAATAATGCATGCTATATTGATGATAATAAAAGTAATACGTATATTTATTATAGTTCTAGCGATAATAACTGCATAATATGGGTAATAATCCATGTTATATTGATAATAATAAAAGTAATAAGTATATTTATTATAGTTCTGTCGATAATAACTGCATAATATGGGCAATGATGCATGTTATATGGATGATAATGACAGTAGTGAGTATATTTATTACAGTTCTAGCGATAATAACCGCATTATTTCGGTAATAATGCATGTTATATTGATAATATCGGGAGTAATAAGTATAATTATTATAGTTCTAGCGATAATAATAGTAAAATATGGCTAATAGTGCATGTTATATTGATAATAATAAAAGTAATAAGTATATTTATTACAGTTCTATCGATAATAACTGCATAATATGGGTAATAATGCATGTTATATTGATGATAATAAAAGTGATACGTATATTTATTATAGTTCTAGCGATAATAACTGCATAATATGGGTAATAATGCATGTTATATTGATGATAATAAAAGTAATAAGTATATTTATTATACTTCTGTCGATAATAACTGCATAATATGGGTAATAATGCATGTTATATTGATAATAATATAAGTAATAAGTATATTTATTACAGTTCAGCGACAATAACTGCATAATATGGGTAATAATGCATGTTACAATGATGATAATAAAAGTAATACGTATATTTATTATAGTTCTAGCGATAATAACTGCATAATATGGGTAATAATGCATGTTATATTGATAATAATATAAGTAATAAGTTTAATTATTACAGTTCTATGGATAATAACTGCATAATATGGGTAATAATGCATGTTATATTGATAATAATAAAAGTAATAGGTATATTTATTATAGTTCTATCGATAATAACTGCATAATATGGGCAATAATGCATGTTATATTGATGATAATAACAGTAATACGTATATTTATTATAGTTCTAGAGATAATAACTGCATAATATTGGTAATAATGCATGTTATATTGATAATAATAAAAGTAATAAGTATATTTATTATAGTTCTATCGATAATAACTGCATAATATGGGTAATAATGCATGTTATATTGATGATAATGAAAGTACTGAGTATATTTATTACAGTTCTAGCGATAATAACTGCATTATATGCGTAATAATGCATGCTATATTGATAATATTGGGAGTAATAAGTATAATTATTATAGTTCTAGCAATAATAATAGTAAAATATGGCTAATAGTTCATGCTATATTGATAATAATAAAAGTAATAAGTATATTTATAATACTTCTGTCGATAATAACTGCATTATATGGGTAATAATGCATGTTATATTGATGATATCGGGATTAATAAGTATAATTATTATAGTTCTAGCAATAATAATAGTAAAATATGGCTAATAGTTCATGCTATATTGATAATAATAAAAGTAATAAGTATATTTATTATACTTCTGTCGATAATAACTGCATTATATGGGTAATAATGCATGTTATATTGATAATAATATAAGTAATATGTATAATTATTACAGTTCTAGCGACAATAACTCCATTATATGGGTAATAATGCATGTTATATTGATAATAATATAAGTAATAAGTATAATTATTACAGTTCTAGCGATAATAACTGCATAATATGGGTAATAATGCATGTTACAATGATGATAATAAAAGTAATACGTATATCTATTATAGTTCTAGCTATAATAACTGCATAATATGGGTAATAATGCATGTTATATTGGTAATAATATAAGTAATAAGTTTAATTATTACAGTTCTATGTATATTAACTGCATAATATGGGTAATAATGCATGTTATATTGATAATAATAAAAGTAATAAGTATATTTATTATAGTTCTATCGATAATAACTGCATAATATGGGCAATAATGCATGTTATATTGATGATAATAAAAGTAATACGTATATTTATTATAGTTCTAGCGATTATAACTGTATAGTATGGGTAATAATGCATGTTATATTGATAATAATAAAAGTAATAAGTATATTTATTATAGTTCTGTCGATAATAACTGCATAATATGGGCAATGATGCATGTTATATGGATGATAATGACAGTAGTGAGTATATTTATTACAGTTCTAGCGATAATTACTGCATTATTTCGGTAATAATGCATGTTATATTGATAATATCGGGAGTAATAAGTATAATTATTATAGTTCTAGCGATAATAATAGTAAAATATGGCTAATAGTGCATGTTATATTGATAATAATAAAAGTAATAAGTATATTTATTACAGATCTATCGATAATAACTGCATAATATGGGTAATAATGCATGTTATATTGATGATAATAAAAGTAATACGTATATTTATTATAGTTCTAGCGATTATAACTGCATTATATGGGTAATAATGCACGTTATATTGATAATAATATAAGTAATAAGTATAATTATTACAGTTCTAGCGATAATAACTGCATAATATGGGTAATAATGCATGTTATATTGATAATAATAATAGTAATAAGTATATTTATTATAGTACTATCGATAATAACTGCACAATATGGGTAATAATGCATGTTATATTGATGATAATGAAAGTTGTAAGTATATTTATTACAGTTCTATCGATAATAACTGCATAATATGGGTAATAATGCATGTTATATTGATAATAATAATAGTAATAAGTATATTTATTATAGTTCTATCGATAATAACTGCATTACATGCGTAATAATGCATGTTATATTGATAATATCGGGAGTAATATGTATAATTATTATAGTTCTAGCGATAATAATAGTACAATATGGCTAATAGTGCATGTTATATTGATAATAATAAAAGTAATAAGTATATTTATACAGTTCTATCGATAATAACTGCATAATATTGGTAATAATGCATGTTATATTGATGATAATAAAAGTAATACGTATATTTATTATAGTTATAGCGATAATAACTGCATAATATGGGTAATAATCCATGTTATATTGATAATAATATAAGTATAATTATTATAGTTCTATCGATAATAACTGCATAATATGGGCAATAATGCATGTTATATTGATGATAATAAAAGTAATACGTATATTTATTATAGTTCTAGCGATTATAACTGCATTATATGGGTAATAGTGCATGTTATATTGATAATAATATAAGTAATAAGTATAATTATTACAGTTCTAGCGATAATAACTGCATAATATGGGTAATAATGCATGTTATATTGATAATAATAATAGTAATAAGTATATTTATTATAGTACTATCGATAATAACTGCACAATATGGGTAATAATGCATGTTATATTGATGATAATGAAAGTTGTAAGTATATTTATTACAGTTCTATCGATAATAACTGCATAATATGGGTAATAATGCATGTTATATTGATAATAATAATAGTAATAAGTATATTTATTATAGTTCTATCGATAATAACTGCATAATATTAGTAATAATGCATGTTATATTGATGATAATGAAAGTTGTAAGTATATTTATTACAGTTCTAGCGATAATAACTGCATTACATGCGTAATAATGCATGTTATATTGATAATATCGGGAGTAATATGTATAATTATTATAGTTCTAGCGATAATAATAGTACAATATGGCTAATAGTGCATGTTATATTGATAATAATAAAAGTAATAAGTATATTTATACAGTTCTATCGATAATAACTGCATAATATTGGTAATAATGCATGTTATATTGATGATAAGAAAAGTAATACGTATATTTATTATAGTTCTAGCGATAATAACTGCATAATATGGGTAATAATCCATGTTATATTGATAATAATATAAGTAATAAGTATAATTATTACAGTTCAGCGACAATAACTGCATAATATGGGTAATAATGCAGGTTACAATGATGATAATAAAAGTAATACGTATATCTATTATAGTTCTAGCTATAATAACTGCATAATATGGGTAATAATGCATGTTATATTGGTAATAATATAAGTAGTAAGTTTAATTATTACAGTTCTATGGATATTAACTGCATAATATGGGTAATAATGCATGTTATATTGATAATAATAAAAGTAATAAGTATATTTATTATAGTTCTATCGATAATAACTGCATAATATGGGCAATAATGCATATTATATTGATGATAATAAAAGTAATACGTATATTTATTATAGTTCTAGCGATTATAACTGCATAGTATGGGTAATAATGCATGTTATATTGATAATAATAAAAGTAATAAGTATATTTATTATAGTTCTGTCGATAATAACTGCATAATATGGGCAATGATGCATGTTATATGGATGATAATGGCAGTAGTGAGTATATTTATTACAGTTCTAGCGATAATAACTGCATTATTTCGGTAATAATGCATGTTATATTGATAATATCGGGAGTAATAAGTATAATTATTATAGTTCTAGCGATAATAATAGTAAAATATGGCTAATAGTGCATGTTATATTGATAATAATAAAAGTAATAAGTATATTTATTACAGTTCTATCGATAATAACTGCATAATATGGGTAATAATGCATGTTATATTGATGATAATAAAAGTAATACGTATATTTATTATAGTTCTAGCGATTATAACTGCATTATATGGGTAATAATGCACGTTATATTGATAATATTGGGATTAATAAGTATAATTATTATAGTTCTAGCAATAATAATAGTAAAATATGGCTAATAGTTCATGCTATATTGATAATAATAAAAGTAATAAGTATATTTATTATACTTCTGTCGATAATAACTGCATTATATGGGTAATAGTGCATGTTATATTCATAATAATATAAGTAATAAGTATAATTATTACAGTTATAGCGATAATTACTGCATTATATAAATAATAATGCATGTTATATTGATGATATCGGGATTAATAAGTATAATTATTATAGTTCTAGCAATAATAATAGTAAAATATGGCTAATAGTTCATGCTATATAGATAATAATAAAAGTAATAAGTATATTTATTATACTTCTGTCGATAATAACAGCATTATATGGGTAATAATGCATGTTATATTGATAATAATATAAGTAATATGTATAATTATTACAGTTCTAGCGACAATAACTCCATTATATGGGTAATAATGCATGTTATATTGATAATAATATAAGTAATAAGTATAATTATTACAGTTCTAGCGATAATAACTGCATAATATGGGTAATAATGCATGTTATATTGATAATAATAATAGTAATAAGTATATTTATTATAGTACTACCGATAATAACTGCATAATATGGGTAATAATGCATGTTATATTGATGATAATGAAAGTTGTAAGTATATTTATTACAGTTCTAGCGATAATAACTGCGTAATATGTGTAATAATGCATGTTATATGGATAATAATAATAGTAATAAGTATATTTATTATAGTTCTATCGATAATAACTGCATAATATGGGCAATAATGCATGTTATATTGATGATAATGAAAGTAGTGAGTATATTTATTATAGTCCTAGCGATAATAACTGCATAATATGGGTAATAATGCATGTTATATTGATAATAATATAAGTAATAAGTTTAATTATTACAGTTCTATTTATAATAACTGCATAATATGGGTAATGATGCATGTTATATTGATAATAATATAAATAATAAGTTTAATTATTACAGTTCTATGGATATTAACTGCATAATATGGGTAATAATGCATGTTATATTGATGATAATAAAAGTAATACGTATATTTATTATAGTTCTAGCGATTATAACTGCATTATATGCGTAATAATGCATGCTATATTGATAATATTGGGAGTAATAAGTATAATTATTATAGTTCTAGCGATAATGATAGTAAAACATGGCTAATAGTGCATGTGCTATTGATAATAATATAAGTAATAAGTATAATTATAACAGTTATAGCGATAATAACTGCATAATATGGGTAACAATGCATGTTATATTGATAATAATAAAAGTAATAAGTATATTTATTATACTTCTGTCGATAATAACTGCATTATATGGGTAATAATGCATGTTATATTGATAATAATATAAGTAATATGTATAATTATTACAGTTCTAGCGACAATAACTCCATTATATGGGTAATAATGCATGTTATATTGATAATAATATAAGTAATAAGTATAATTATTACAGTTCTAGCGATAATAACTGCATAATATGGGTAATAATGCATGTTATATTGATGATAATGAAAGTTGTAGGTATATTTATTGCAGTTCTAGCGATAATAACTGCATAATATGGGTAATAATGCATGTTATATTGATAATAATAATAGTAATAAGTATATTTATTATAGTACTATCGATAATAACTGCATAATATGGGTAATAATGCATGTTATATTGATAATAATAATAGTAATAAGTATATTTATTATAGTTCTATCGATAATAACTGCATAATATTAGTAATAATGCATGTTATATTGCTGATAATGAAAGTTGTAAGTATATTTATTACAGTTCTAGCGATAATAACTGCATTACATGCGTAATAATGCATGTTATATTGATAATATCGGGAGTAATAAGTATAATTATTATAGTTCTAGCGATAATAATAGTACAATATGGCTAATAGTGCATGTTATATTGATAATAATAAAAGTAATAAGTATATTTATTACAGTTCTATCGATAATAACTGATTAATATGGGTAATAATGCATGTTACAATGATGATAATAAAAGTAATACGTATATTTATAATAGTTCTAGCGATAATAACTGCATAATATGGGTAATAATGCATGTCATATTGATGATAATGAAAGTTGTAGGTATATTTATTACAGTTCTAGCGATAATAACTGCATAATATGGGTAATAATGCATGTTATATTGATAATAATAATAGTGATAAGTGTATTTATTATAGTACTATCGATAATAACTGCACAATATGGGTAATAATGCATGTTATATTGATGATAATGAAAGTTGTAAGTATATTTATTACAGTTCTATCGATAATAACTGCATAATATGGGTAATAATGCATGTTATATTGATAATAATAATAGTAATAAGTATATTTATTATAGTTCTATCGATAATAACTGCATAATATTAGTAATAATGCATGTTATATTGATGATAATGAAAGTTGTAAGTATATTTATTACAGTTCTAGCGATAATAACTGCATTACATGCGTAATAATGCATGTTATATTGATAATATCGGGAGTAATATGTATAATTATTATAGTTCTAGCGATAATAATAGTACAATATGGCTAATAGTGCATGTTATATTGATAATAATAAAAGTAATAAGTATATTTATTACAGTTCTATCGATAATAACTGCATAATATTGGTAATAATGCATGCTATATTGATGATAATAAAAGTAATACGTATATTTATTATAGTTCTAGCGATAATAACTGCATAATATGGGTAATAATCCATGTTATATTGATAATAATATAAGTAATAAGTATAATTATTACAGTTCAGCGACAATAACTGCATAATATGGGTAATAATGCATGTTACAATGATGATAATAAAAGTAATACGTATATCTATTATAGTTCTAGCTATAATAACTGCATAATATGGGTAATAATGCATGTTATATTGGTAATAATATAAGTAATAAGTTTAATTATTACAGTTCTATGGATATTAACTGCATAATATGGGTAATAATGCATGATATATTGATAATAATAAAAGTAATAAGTATATTTATTATAGTTCTATCGATAATAACTGCATAATATGGGCAATAATGCATGTTATATTGATGATAATAAAAGTAATACGTATATTTATTATAGTTCTAGCGATTATAACTGCATAGTATGGGTAATAATGCATGTTATATTGATAATAATAAAAGTAATAAGTATATTTATTATAGTTCTGTCGATAATAACTGCATAATATGGGCAATGATGCATGTTATATGGATGATAATGACAGTAGTGAGTATATTTATTACAGTTCTAGCGATAATAACCGCATTATTTCGGTAATAATGCATGTTATATTGATAATATCGGGAGTAATAAGTATAATTATTATAGTTCTAGCGATAATAATAGTAAAATATGGCTAATAGTGCATGTTATATTGATAATAATAAAAGTAATAAGTATATTTATTACAGTTCTATCGATAATAACTGCATAATATGGGTAATAATGCATGTTATATTGATGATAATAAAAGTAATACGTATATTTATTATAGTTCTAGCGATAATAACTGCATAATATGGGTAATAATGCATGTTATATTGATGATAATAAAAGTAATAAGTATATTTATTATACTTCTGTCGATAATAACTGCATAATATGGGTGATAATGCATGTTATATTGATAATAATATAAGTAATAAGTATATTTATTACAGTTCAGCGACAATAACTGCATAATATGGGTAATAATGCATGTTACAATGATGATAATAAAAGTAATACGTATATTTATTATAGTTCTAGCGATAATAACTGCATAATATGGGTAATAATGCATGTTATATTGATAATAATATAAGTAATAAGTATAATTATTACAGTTCTAGCGATAATAACTGCATAATATGGGTAATAATGCATGTTACAATGATGATAATAAAAGTAATACGTATATCTATTATAGTTCTAGCTATAATAACTGCATAATATGGGTAATAATGCATGTTATATTGGTAATAATATAAGTAATAAGTTTAATTATTACAGTTCTATGTATATTAACTGCATAATATGGGTAATAATGCATGTTATATTGATAATAATAAAAGTAATAAGTATATTTATTATAGTTCTATCGATAATAACTGCATAATATGGGCAATAATGCATGTTATATTGATGATAATAAAAGTAATACGTATATTTATTATAGTTCTAGCGATTATAACTGTATAGTATGGGTAATAATGCATGTTATATTGATAATAATAAAAGTAATAAGTATATTTATTATAGTTCTGTCGATAATAACTGCATAATATGGGCAATGATGCATGTTATATGGATGATAATGACAGTAGTGAGTATATTTATTACAGTTCTAGCGATAATAACTGCATTATTTCGGTAATAATGCATGTTATATTGATAATATCGGGAGTAATACGTATAATTATTATAGTTCTAGCGATAATGATAGTAAAACATGGCTAATAGTGCATGTGCTATTGATAATAATATAAGTAATAAGTATAATTATAACAGTTATAGCGATAATAACTGCATAATATGGGTAACAATGCATGTTATATTGATAATAATAAAAGTAATAAGTATATTTATTATACTTCTGTCGATAATAACTGCATTATATGGGTAATAATGCATGTTATATTGATAATAATATAAGTAATATGTATAATTATTACAGTTCTAGCGACAATAACTCCATTATATGGGTAATAATGCATGTTATATTGATAATAATATAAGTAATAAGTATAATTATTACAGTTCTAGCGATAATAACTGCATAATATGGGTAATAATGCATGTTATATTGATGATAATGAAAGTTGTAGGTATATTTATTGCAGTTCTAGCGATAATAACTGCATAATATGGGTAATAATGCATGTTATATTGATAATAATAATAGTAATAAGTATATTTATTATAGTACTATCGATAATAACTGCATAATATGGGTAATAATGCATGTTATATTGATAATAATAATAGTAATAAGTATATTTATTATAGTTCTATCGATAATAACTGCATAATATTAGTAATAATGCATGTTATATTGATGATAATGAAAGTTGTAAGTATATTTATTACAGTTCTAGCGATAATAACTGCATTACATGCGTAATAATGCATGTTATATTGATAATATCGGGAGTAATAAGTATAATTATTATAGTTCTAGCGATAATAATAGTACAATATGGCTAATAGTGCATGTTATATTGATAATAATAAAAGTAATAAGTATATTTATTACAGTTCTATCGATAATAACTGATTAATATGGGTAATAATGCATGTTACAATGATGATAATAAAAGTAATACGTATATTTATAATAGTTCTAGCGATAATAACTGCATAATATGGGTAATAATGCATGTCATATTGATGATAATGAAAGTTGTAGGTATATTTATTACAGTTCTAGCGATAATAACTGCATAATATGGGTAATAATGCATGTTATATTGATAATAATAATAGTGATAAGTGTATTTATTATAGTACTATCGATAATAACTGCACAATATGGGTAATAATGCATGTTATATTGATGATAATGAAAGTTGTAAGTATATTTATTACAGTTCTATCGATAATAACTGCATAATATGGGTAATAATGCATGTTATATTGATAATAATAATAGTAATAAGTATATTTATTATAGTTCTATCGATAATAACTGCATAATATTAGTAATAATGCATGTTATATTGATGATAATGAAAGTTGTAAGTATATTTATTACAGTTCTAGCGATAATAACTGCATTACATGCGTAATAATGCATGTTATATTGATAATATCGGGAGTAATATGTATAATTATTATAGTTCTAGCGATAATAATAGTACAATATGGCTAATAGTGCATGTTATATTGATAATAATAAAAGTAATAAGTATATTTATTACAGTTCTATCGATAATAACTGCATAATATTGGTAATAATGCATGCTATATTGATGATAATAAAAGTAATACGTATATTTATTATAGTTCTAGCGATAATAACTGCATAATATGGGTAATAATCCATGTTATATTGATAATAATATAAGTAATAAGTATAATTATTACAGTTCAGCGACAATAACTGCATAATATGGGTAATAATGCATGTTACAATGATGATAATAAAAGTAATACGTATATCTATTATAGTTCTAGCTATAATAACTGCATAATATGGGTAATAATGCATGTTATATTGGTAATAATATAAGTAATAAGTTTAATTATTACAGTTCTATGGATATTAACTGCATAATATGGGTAATAATGCATGATATATTGATAATAATAAAAGTAATAAGTATATTTATTATAGTTCTATCGATAATAACTGCATAATATGGGCAATAATGCATGTTATATTGATGATAATAAAAGTAATACGTATATTTATTATAGTTCTAGCGATTATAACTGCATAGTATGGGTAATAATGCATGTTATATTGATAATAATAAAAGTAATAAGTATATTTATTATAGTTCTGTCGATAATAACTGCATAATATGGGCAATGATGCATGTTATATGGATGATAATGACAGTAGTGAGTATATTTATTACAGTTCTAGCGATAATAACCGCATTATTTCGGTAATAATGCATGTTATATTGATAATATCGGGAGTAATAAGTATAATTATTATAGTTCTAGCGATAATAATAGTAAAATATGGCTAATAGTGCATGTTATATTGATAATAATAAAAGTAATAAGTATATTTATTACAGTTCTATCGATAATAACTGCATAATATGGGTAATAATGCATGTTATATTGATGATAATAAAAGTAATACGTATATTTATTATAGTTCTAGCGATAATAACTGCATAATATGGGTAATAATGCATGTTATATTGATGATAATAAAAGTAATAAGTATATTTATTATACTTCTGTCGATAATAACTGCATAATATGGGTAATAATGCATGTTATATTGATAATAATATAAGTAATAAGTATATTTATTACAGTTCAGCGACAATAACTGCATAATATGGGTAATAATGCATGTTACAATGATGATAATAAAAGTAATACGTATATTTATTATAGTTCTAGCGATAATAACTGCATAATATGGGTAATAATGCATGTTATATTGATAATAATATAAGTAATAAGTATAATTATTACAGTTCTAGCGATAATAACTGCATAATATGGGTAATAATGCATGTTACAATGATGATAATAAAAGTAATACGTATATCTATTATAGTTCTAGCTATAATAACTGCATAATATGGGTAATAATGCATGTTATATTGGTAATAATATAAGTAATAAGTTTAATTATTACAGTTCTATGTATATTAACTGCATAATATGGGTAATAATGCATGTTATATTGATAATAATAAAAGTAATAAGTATATTTATTATAGTTCTATCGATAATAACTGCATAATATGGGCAATAATGCATGTTATATTGATGATAATAAAAGTAATACGTATATTTATTATAGTTCTAGCGATTATAACTGTATAGTATGGGTAATAATGCATGTTATATTGATAATAATAAAAGTAATAAGTATATTTATTACAGATCTATCGATAATAACTGCATAATATGGGTAATAATGCATGTTATATTGATGATAATAAAAGTAATACGTATATTTATTATAGTTCTAGCGATTATAACTGCATTATATGGGTAATAATGCACGTTATATTGATAATAATATAAGTAATAAGTATAATTATTACAGTTCTAGCGATAATAACTGCATAATATGGGTAATAATGCATGTTATATTGATAATAATAATAGTAATAAGTATATTTATTATAGTACTATCGATAATAACTGCACAATATGGGTAATAATGCATGTTATATTGATGATAATGAAAGTTGTAAGTATATTTATTACAGTTCTATCGATAATAACTGCATAATATGGGTAATAATGCATGTTATATTGATAATAATAATAGTAATAAGTATATTTATTATAGGTCTATCGATAATAACTGCATAATATTAGTAATAATGCATGTTATATTGATGATAATGAAAGTTGTAAGTATATTTATTACAGTTCTAGCGATAATAACTGCATTACATGCGTAATAATGCATGTTATATTGATAATATCGGGAGTAATATGTATAATTATTATAGTTCTAGCGATAATAATAGTACAATATGGCTAATAGTGCATGTTATATTGATAATAATAAAAGTAATAAGTATATTTATACAGTTCTATCGATAATAACTGCATAATATTGGTAATAATGCATGTTATATTGATGATAATAAAAGTAATACGTATATTTATTATAGTTCTAGCGATAATAACTGCATAATATGGGTAATAATGCATGTTATATTGATGATAGTAAAAGTAATAAGTATATTTATTATACTTCTGTCGATAATAACTGCATAATATGGGTAATAATGCATGTTATATTGTTAATAATATAAGTAATAAGTATATTTATTACAGTTCAGCGACAATAACTGCATAATATGGGTAATAATGCATGTTACAATGATGATAATAAAAGTAATACGTATATTTATTATAGTTCTAGCGATAATAACTGCATAATATGGGTAATAATGCATGTTATATTGATAATAATATAAGTAATAAGTTTAATTATTACAGTTCTATGGATGATAACTGCATAATATGGGTAATAATGCATGTTATATTGATAATAATAAAAGTAATAGGTATATTTATTATAGTTCTATCGATAATAACTGCATAATATGGGCAATAATGCATGTTATATTGATGATAATAACAGTAATACGTATATTTATTATAGTTCTAGAGATAATAACTGCATAATATTGGTAATAATGCATGTTATATTGATAATAATAAAAGTAATAAGTATATTTATTATAGTTCTATCGATAATAACTGCATAATATGGGTAATAATGCATGTTATATTGATGATAATGAAAGTACTGAGTATATTTATTACAGTTCTCGCGATAATAACTGCATTATATGCGTAATAATGCATGCTATATTGATAATATTGGGAGTAATAAGTATAATTATTATAGTTCTAGCAATAATAATAGTAAAATATGGCTAATAGTTCATGCTATATTGATAATAATAAAAGTAATAAGTATATTTATTATACTTCTGTCGATAATAACTGCATTATATGGCTAATAATGCATGTTATATTGATGATATCGGGATTAATAAGTATAATTATTATAGTTCTAGCAATAATAATAGTAAAATATGGCTAATAGTTCATGCTATATTGATAATAATAAAAGTAATAAGTATATTTATTATAGTTCTGTCGATAATAACTGCATAATATGGGCAATGATGCATGTTATATGGATGATAATGACAGTAGTGAGTATATTTATTACAGTTCTAGCGATAATAACTGCATTATTTCGGTAATAATGCATGTTATATTGATAATATCGGGAGTAATAAGTATAATTATTATAGTTCTAGCGATAATAATAGTAAAATATGGCTAATAGTGCATGTTATATTGATAATAATAAAAGTAATAAGTATATTTATTACAGATCTATCGATAATAACTGCATAATATGGGTAATAATGCATGTTATATTGATGATAATAAAAGTAATACGTATATTTATTATAGTTCTAGCGATTATAACTGCATTATATGGGTAATAATGCACGTTATATTGATAATAATATAAGTAATAAGTATAATTATTACAGTTCTAGCGATAATAACTGCATAATATGGGTAATAATGCATGTTATATTGATAATAATAATAGTAATAAGTATATTTATTATAGTACTATCGATAATAACTGCACAATATGGGTAATAATGCATGTTATATTGATGATAATGAAAGTTGTAAGTATATTTATTACAGTTCTATCGATAATAACTGCATAATATGGGTAATAATGCATGTTATATTGATAATAATAATAGTAATAAGTACATTTATTATAGTTCTATCGATAATAACTGCATTACATGCGTAATAATGCATGTTATATTGATAATATCGGGAGTAATATGTATAATTATTATAGTTCTAGCGATAATAATAGTACAATATGGCTAATAGTGCATGTTATATTGATAATAATAAAAGTAATAAGTATATTTATACAGTTCTATCGATAATAACTGCATAATATTGGTAATAATGCATTTTATATTGATGATAATAAAAGTAATACGTATATTTATTATAGTTATAGCGATAATAACTGCATAATATGGGTAATAATCCATGTTATATTGATAATAATATAAGTATAATTATTATAGTTCTATCGATAATAACTGCATAATATGGGCAATAATGCATGTTATATTGATGATAATAAAAGTAATACGTATATTTATTATAGTTCTAGCGATTATAACTGCATTATATGGGTAATAGTGCATGTTATATTGATAATAATATAAGTAATAAGTATAATTATTACAGTTCTAGCGATAATAACTGCATAATATGGGTAATAATGCATGTTATATTGATAATAATAATAGTAATAAGTATATTTATTATAGTACTACCGATAATAACTGCATAATATGGGTAATAATGCATGTTATATTGATGATAATGAAAGTTGTAAGTATATTTATTACAGTTCTAGCGATAATAACTGCGTAATATGTGTAATAATGCATGTTATATTGATAATAATAATAGTAATAAGTATATTTATTATAGTTCTATCGATAATAACTGCATAATATGGGTAATAATGCATGTTATATTGATGATAATGAAAGTAGTGAGTATATTTATTATAGTCCTAGCGATAATAACTGCATAATGTGGGTAATAATGCATGTTATATTGATAATAATATAAGTAATAAGTATAATTATTACAGTTCAGCGACAATAACTGCATAATATGGGTAATAATGCATGTTACAATGATGATAATAAAAGTAATACGTATATTTATTACAGTTCTAGCGATAATAACTGCATAATATGGGTAATAATGCATGTTATATTGATGATAATGAAAGTTGTAAGTATATTTATTACAGTTCTAGCGATAATAACTGCGTAATATGAGTAATAATGCATGTTATATGGATAATAATAATAGTAATAAGTATATTTATTATAGTTCTATCGATAATAACTGCATAATATGGGCAATAATGCATGTTATATTGATGATAATGAAAGTAGTGAGTATATTTATTATAGTCCTAGCGATAATAACTGCATAATATGGGTAATAATGCATGTTATATTGATAATAATATAAGTAATAAGTTTAATTATTACAGTTCTATTTATAATAACTGCATAATATGGGTAATGATGCATGTTATATTGATAATAATAATAGTAATAAGTATATTTATTATAGTACTATCGATAATAACTGCATAATATGGGTAATAATGCATGTTATATTGATAATAATAATAGTAATAAGTATATTTATTATAGTTCTATCGATAATAACTGCATAATATTAGTAATAATGCATGTTATATTGATGATAATGAAAGTTGTAAGTATATTTATTACAGTTCTAGCGATAATAATAGTACAATATGGCTAATAGTGCATGTTATATTGATAATAATAAAAGTAATAAGTATATTTATTACAGTTCTATCGATAATAACTGATTAATATGGGTAATAATGCATGTTACAATGATGATAATAAAAGTAATACGTATATTTATAATAGTTCTAGCGATAATAACTGCATAATATGGGTAATAATGCATGTCATATTGATGATAATGAAAGTTGTAGGTATATTTATTACAGTTCTAGCGATAATAACTGCATAATATGGGTAATAATGCATGTTATATTGATAATAATAATAGTGATAAGTATATTTATTATAGTACTATCGATAATAACTGCACAATATGGGTAATAATGCATGTTATATTGATGATAATGAAAGTTGTAAGTATATTTATTACAGTTCTATCGATAATAACTGCATAATATGGGTAATAATGCATGTTATATTGATAATAATAATAGTAATAAGTATATTTATTATAGTTCTATCGATAATAACTGCATAATATTAGTAATAATGCATGTTATATTGATGATAATGAAAGTTGTAAGTATATTTATTACAGTTCTAGCGATAATAACTGCATTACATGCGTAATAATGCATGTTATATTGATAATATCGGGAGTAATATGTATAATTATTATAGTTCTAGCGATAATAATAGTACAATATGGCTAATAGTGCATGTTATATTGATAATAATAAAAGTAATAAGTATGTTTATTACAGTTCTATCGATAATAACTGCATAATATTGGTAATAATGCATGCTATATTGATGATAATAAAAGTAATACGTATATTTATTATAGTTCTAGCGATAATAACTGCATAATATGGGTAATAATGCATGTTATATTGGTAATAATATAAGTAATAAGTTTAATTATTACAGTTCTATGTATATTAACTGCATAATATGGGTAATAATGCATGTTATATTGATAATAATAAAAGTAATAAGTATATTTATTATAGTTCTATCGATAATAACTGCATAATATGGGCAATAATGCATGTTATATTGATGATAATAAAAGTAATACGTATATTTATTATAGTTCTAGCGATTATAACTGTATAGTATGGGTAATAATGCATGTTATATTGATAATAATAAAAGTAATAAGTATATTTATTATAGTTCTGTCGATAATAACTGCATAATATGGGCAATGATGCATGTTATATGGATGATAATGACAGTAGTGAGTATATTTATTACAGTTCTAGCGATAATAACTGCATTATTTCGGTAATAATGCATGTTATATTGATAATATCGGGAGTAATAAGTATAATTATTATAGTTCTAGCGATAATAATAGTAAAATATGGCTAATAGTGCATGTTATATTGATAATAATAAAAGTAATAAGTATATTTATTACAGATCTATCGATAATAACTGCATAATATGGGTAATAATGCATGTTATATTGATGATAATAAAAGTAATACGTATATTTATTATAGTTCTAGCGATTATAACTGCATTATATGGGTAATAATGCACGTTATATTGATAATAATATAAGTAATAAGTATAATTATTACAGTTCTAGCGATAATAACTGCATAATATGGGTAATAATGCATGTTATATTGATAATAATAATAGTAATAAGTATATTTATTATAGTACTATCGATAATAACTGCACAATATGGGTAATAATGCATGTTATATTGATGATAATGAAAGTTGTAAGTATATTTATTACAGTTCTATCGATAATAACTGCATAATATGGGTAATAATGCATGTTATATTGATAATAATAATAGTAATAAGTATATTTATTATAGTTCTATCGATAATAACTGCATTACATGCGTAATAATGCATGTTATATTGATAATATCGGGAGTAATATGTATAATTATTATAGTTCTAGCGATAATAATAGTACAATATGGCTAATAGTGCATGTTATATTGATAATAATAAAAGTAATAAGTATATTTATACAGTTCTATCGATAATAACTGCATAATATTGGTAATAATGCATGTTATATTGATGATAATAAAAGTAATACGTATATTTATTATAGTTATAGCGATAATAACTGCATAATATGGGTAATAATCCATGTTATATTGATAATAATATAAGTATAATTATTATAGTTCTATCGATAATAACTGCATAATATGGGCAATAATGCATGTTATATTGATGATAATAAAAGTAATACGTATATTTATTATAGTTCTAGCGATTATAACTGCATTATATGGGTAATAGTGCATGTTATATTGATAATAATATAAGTAATAAGTATAATTATTACAGTTCTAGCGATAATAACTGCATAATATGGGTAATAATGCATGTTATATTGATAATAATAATAGTAATAAGTATATTTATTATAGTACTATCGATAATAACTGCACAATATGGGTAATAATGCATGTTATATTGATGATAATGAAAGTTGTAAGTATATTTATTACAGTTCTATCGATAATAACTGCATAATATGGGTAATAATGCATGTTTTATTGATAATAATAATAGTAATAAGTATATTTATTATAGTTCTATCGATAATAACTGCATAATATTAGTAATAATGCATGTTATATTGATCATAATGAAAGTTGTAAGTATATTTATTACAGTTCTAGCGATAATAACTGCATTACATGCGTAATAATGCATGTTATATTGATAATATCGGGAGTAATATGTATAATTATTATAGTTCTAGCAATAATAATAGTAAAATATGGCTAATAGTTCATGCTATATTGATAATAATAAAAGTAATAAGTATATTTATTATACTTCTGTCGATAATAACAGCATTATATGGGTAATAATGCATGTTATATTGATAATAATATAAGTAATATGTATAATTATTACAGTTCTAGCGACAATAACTCCATTATATGGGTAATAATGCATGTTATATTGATAATAATATAAGTAATAAGTATAATTATTACAGTTCTAGCGATAATAACTGCATAATATGGGTAATAATGCATGTTATATTGATAATAATAATAGTAATAAGTATATTTATTATAGTACTACCGATAATAACTGCATAATATGGGTAATAATGCATGTTATATTGATGATAATGAAAGTTGTAAGTATATTTATTACAGTTCTAGCGATAATAACTGCGTAATATGTGTAATAATGCATGTTATATTGATAATAATAATAGTAATAAGTATATTTATTATAGTTCTATCGATAATAACTGCATAATATGGGTAATAATGCATGTTATATTGATGATAATGAAAGTAGTGAGTATATTTATTATAGTCCTAGCGATAATAACTGCATAATGTGGGTAATAATGCATGTTATATTGATAATAATATAAGTAATAAGTATAATTATTACAGTTCAGCGACAATAACTGCATAATATGGGTAATAATGCATGTTACAATGATGATAATAAAAGTAATACGTATATCTATTATAGTTCTAGCTATAATAACTGCATAATATGGGTAATAATGCATGTTATATTGGTAATAATATAAGTAATAAGTTTAATTATTACAGTTCTATGGATATTAACTGCATAATATGGGTAATAATGCATGATATATTGATAATAATAAAAGTAATAAGTATATTTATTATAGTTCTATCGATAATAACTGCATAATATGGGCAATAATGCATGTTATATTGATGATAATAAAAGTAATACGTATATTTATTATAGTTCTAGCGATTATAACTGCATAGTATGGGTAATAATGCATGTTATATTGATAATAATAAAAGTAATAAGTATATTTATTATAGTTCTGTCGATAATAACTGCATAATATGGGCAATGATGCATGTTATATGGATGATAATGACAGTAGTGAGTATATTTATTACAGTTCTAGCGATAATAACCGCATTATTTCGGTAATAATGCATGTTATATTGATAATATCGGGAGTAATAAGTATAATTATTATAGTTCTAGCGATAATAATAGTAAAATATGGCTAATAGTGCATGTTATATTGATAATAATAAAAGTAATAAGTATATTTATTACAGTTCTATCGATAATAACTGCATAATATGGGTAATAATGCATGTTATATTGATGATAATAAAAGTAATACGTATATTTATTATAGTTCTAGCGATAATAACTGCATAATATGGGTAATAATGCATGTTATATTGATGATAATAAAAGTAATAAGTATATTTATTATACTTCTGTCGATAATAACTGCATAATATGGGTAATAATGCATGTTATATTGATAATAATATAAGTAATAAGTATATTTATTACAGTTCAGCGACAATAACTGCATAATATGGGTAATAATGCATGCTACAATGATGATAATAAAAGTAATACGTATATTTATTATAGTTCTAGCGATAATAACTGCATAATATGGGTAATAATGCATGTTATATTGATAATAATATAAGTAATAAGTTTAATTATTACAGTTCTATGGATAATAACTGCATAATATGGGTAATAATGCATGTTATATTGATAATAATAAAAGTAATAGGTATATTTATTATAGTTCTATCGATAATAACTGCATAATATGGGCAATAATGCATGTTATATTGATGATAATAACAGTAATACGTATATTTATTATAGTTCTAGAGATAATAACTGCATAATATTGGTAATAATGCATGTTATATTGATAATAATAAAAGTAATAAGTATATTTATTATAGTTCTATCGATAATAACTGCATAATATGGGTAATAATGCATGTTATATTGATGATAATGAAAGTACTGAGTATATTTATTACAGTTCTAGCGATAATAACTGCATAATATGGGTAATAATGCATGTTATATTGATGATAATAAAAGTAATAAGTATATTTATTATACTTCTGTCGATAATAACTGCATAATATGGGTAATAATGCATGTTATATTGATAATAATATAAGTAATAAGTATATTTATTACAGTTCAGCGACAATAACTGCATAATATGGGTAATAATGCATGCTAAAATGATGATAATAAAAGTAATACGTATATTTATTATAGTTCTAGCGATAATAACTGCATAATATGGGTAATAATGCATGTTATATTGATAATAATATAAGTAATAAGTTTAATTATTACAGTTCTATGGATAATAACTGCATAATATGGGTAATAATGCATGTTATATTGATAATAATAAAAGTAATAGGTATATTTATTATAGTTCTATCGATAATAACTGCATAATATGGGCAATAATGCATGTTATATTGATGATAATAACAGTAATACGTATATTTATTATAGTTCTAGAGATAATAACTGCATAATATTGGTAATAATGCATGTTATATTGATAATAATAAAAGTAATAAGTATATTTATTATAGTTCTATCGATAATAACTGCATAATATGGGTAATAATGCATGTTATATTGATGATAATGAAAGTACTGAGTATATTTATTACAGTTCTAGCGATAATAACTGCATTATATGCGTAATAATGCATGCTATATTGATAATATTGGGAGTAATAAGTATAATTATTATAGTTCTAGCAATAATAATAGTAAAATATGGCTAATAGTTCATGCTATATTGATAATAATAAAAGTAATAAGTATATTTATTATACTTCTGTCGATAATAACTGCATTATATGGGTAATAATGCATGTTATATTGATGATATCGGGATTAATAAGTATAATTATTATAGTTCTAGCAATAATAATAGTAAAATATGGCTAATAGTTCATGCTATATTGATAATAATAAAAGTAATAAGTATATTTATTATACTTCTGTCGATAATAACTGCATTATATGGGTAATAATGCATGTTATATTGATAATAATATAAGTAATATGTATAATTATTACAGTTCTAGCGACAATAACTCCATTATATGGGTAATAATGCATGTTATATTGATAATAATATAAGTAATAAGTATAATTATTACAGTTCTAGCGATAATAACTGCATAATATGGGTAATAATGCATGTTACAATGATGATAATAAAAGTAATACGTATATCTATTATAGTTCTAGCTATAATAACTGCATAATATGGGTAATAATGCATGTTATATTGGTAATAATATAAGTAATAAGTTTAATTATTACAGTTCTATGTATATTAACTGCATAATATGGGTAATAATGCATGTTATATTGATAATAATAAAAGTAATAAGTATATTTATTATAGTTCTATCGATAATAACTGCATAATATGGGCAATAATGCATGTTATATTGATGATAATAAAAGTAATACGTATATTTATTATAGTTCTAGCGATTATAACTGCATAGTATGGGTAATAATGCATGTTATATTGATAATAATAAAAGTAATAAGTATATTTATTATAGTTCTGTCGATAATAACTGCATAATATGGGCAATGATGCATGTTATATGGATGATAATGACAGTAGTGAGTATATTTATTACAGTTCTAGCGATAATAACTGCATTATTTCGGTAATAATGCATGTTATATTGATAATATCGGGAGTAATAAGTATAATTATTATAGTTCTAGCGATAATAATAGTAAAATATGGCTAATAGTGCATGTTATATTGATAATAATAAAAGTAATAAGTATATTTATTACAGATCTATCGATAATAACTGCATAATATGGGTAATAATGCATGTTATATTGATGATAATAAAAGTAATACGTATATTTATTATAGTTCTAGCGATTATACCTGCATTATATGGGTAATAATGCACGTTATATTGATAATAATATAAGTAATAAGTATAATTATTACAGTTCTAGCGATAATAACTGCATAATATGGGTAATAATGCATGTTATATTGATAATAATAATAGTAATAAGTATATTTATTATAGTACTATCGATAATAACTGCACAATATGGGTAATAATGCATGTTATATTGATGATAATGAAAGTTGTAAGTATATTTATTACAGTTCTATCGATAATAACTGCATAATATGGGTAATAATGCATGTTATATTGATAATAATAATAGTAATAAGTATATTTATTATAGTTCTATCGATAATAACTGCATAATATTAGTAATAATGCATGTTATATTGATGATAATGAAAGTTGTAAGTATATTTATTACAGTTCTAGCGATAATAACTGCATTACATGCGTAATAATGCATGTTATATTGATAATATCGGGAGTAATATGTATAATTATTATAGTTCTAGCGATAATAATAGTACAATATGGCTAATAGTGCATGTTATATTGATAATAATAAAAGTAATAAGTATATTTATACAGTTCTATCGATAATAACTGCATAATATTGGTAATAATGCATGTTATATTGATGATAATAAAAGTAATACGTATATTTATTATAGTTCTAGCGATAATAACTGCATAATATGGGTAATAATCCATGTTATATTGATAATAATATAAGTAATAAGTATAATTATTATAGTTCTATCGATAATAACTGCATAATATGGGCAATAATGCATGTTATATTGATGATAATAAAAGTAATACGTATATTTATTATAGTTCTAGCGATTATAACTGCATTATATGGGTAATAGTGCATGTTATATTGATAATAATATAAGTAATAAGTATAATTATTACAGTTCTAGCGATAATAACTGCATAATATGGGTAATAATGCATGTTATATTGATAATAATAATAGTAATAAGTATATTTATTATAGTACTATCGATAATAACTGCACAATATGGGTAATAATGCATGTTATATTGATGATAATGAAAGTTGTAAGTATATTTATTACAGTTCTATCGATAATAACTGCATAATATGGGTAATAATGCATGTTATATTGATAATAATAATAGTAATAAGTATATTTATTATAGTTCTATCGATAATAACTGCATAATATTAGTAATAATGCATGTTATCTTGATGATAATGAAAGTTGTAACTATATTTATTACAGTTCTAGCGATAATAACTGCATTACATGCGTAATAATGCATGTTATATTGATAATATCGGGAGTAATATGTATAATTATTATAGTTCTAGCGATAATAATAGTACAATATGGCTAATAGTGCATGTTATATTGATAATAATAAAAGTAATAAGTATATTTATACAGTTCTATCGATAATAACTGCATAATATTGGTAATAATGCATGTTATATTGATGATAATAAAAGTAATACGTATATTTATTATAGTTCTAGCGATAATAACTGCATAATATGGGTAATAATCCATGTTATATTGATAATAATATAAGTAATAAGTATAATTATTACAGTTCAGCGACAATAACTGCATAATATGGGTAATAATGCAGGTTACAATGATGATAATAAAAGTAATACGTATATCTATTATAGTTCTAGCTATAATAACTGCATAATATGGGTAATAATGCATGTTATATTGGTAATAATATAAGTAATAAGTTTAATTATTACAGTTCTATGGATATTAACTGCATAATATGGGTAATAATGCATGTTATATTGATAATAATAAAAGTAATAAGTATATTTATTATAGTTCTATCGATAATAACTGCATAATATGGGCAATAATGCATGTTATATTGATGATAATAAAAGTAATACGTATATTTATTATAGTTCTAGCGATTATAACTGCATAGTATGGGTAATAATGCATGTTATATTGATAATAATAAAAGTAATAAGTATATTTATTATAGTTCTGTCGATAATAACTGCATAATATGGGCAATGATGCATGTTATATGGATGATAATGACAGTAGTGAGTATATTTATTACAGTTCTAGCGATAATAACTGCATTATTTCGGTAATAATGCATGTTATATTGATAATATCGGGAGTAATAAGTATAATTATTATAGTTCTAGCGATAATAATAGTAAAATATGGCTAATAGTGCATGTTATATTGATAATAATAAAAGTAATAAGTATATTTATTACAGTTCTATCGATAATAACTGCATAATATGGGTAATAATGCATGTTATATTGATGATAATAAAAGTAATACGTATATTTATTATAGTTCTAGCGATTATAACTGCATTATATGGGTAATAATGCACGTTATATTGATAATATTGGGATTAATAAGTATAATTATTATAGTTCTAGCGATAATAATAGTAAAATATGGCTAATAGTTCATGTTATATTGATAATAATGAAAGTAATAAGTATATTTATTATACTTCTGTCGATAATAACTGCATTATATGGGTAATAATGCATGTTATATTGATAATAATATAAGTAATATGTATAGTTATTACAGTTCTAGCGACAATAACTCCATTATATTGGTAATAATGCATGTTATATTGATATCAATATAAGTAATAAGTATAATTATTACAGTTCTAGCGATAATAACTGCATAATATGGGTAATAATGCATGTTATATTGATGATAATGAAAGTTGTAAGTATATTTATTACAGTTCTAGAGATAATAACTGCATAATATGGGTAATAAGCATGTTATATTGATAATAATAATAGTAATAAGTATATTTATTATAGTTCTATCGATAATAACTGCATAATATGGGAATAATACATGTTATTCTGATGATAATGAAAGTAGTGAGTATATTTATTACAGTTCAGCGACAATAACTGCATAATATGGGTAATAATGCATGTTACAATGATGATAATAAAAGTAATACGTATATTTATTATAGTTCTAGCGATAATAACTGCATAATATGGGTAATAATGCATGTTATATTGATAATAATATAAGTAATAAGTTTAATTATTACAGTTCTATGGATAATAACTGCATAATATGGGTAATAATGCATGTTATATTGATAATAATAAAAGCAATAGGTATATTTATTATAGTTCTATCGATAATAACTGCATAATATGGGCAATAATGCATGTTATATTGATGATAATAACAGTAATACGTATATTTATTATAGTTCTAGCGATAATAACTGCATAATATTGGTAATAATGCATGTTATATTGATAATAATAAAAGTAATAAGTATATTTATTATAGTTCTATCGATAATAACTGCATAATATGGGTAATAATGCATGTTATATTGATGATAATGAAAGTACTGAGTATATTTATTACAGTTCTAGCGATAATAACTGCATTATATGCGTAATAATGCATGCTATATTGATAATATTGGGAGTAATAAGTATAATTATTATAGATCTAGCAATAATAATAGTAAAATATGGCTAATAGTTCATGCTATATTGATAATAATAAAAGTAATAAGTATATTTATTATACTTCTGTCGATAATAACTGCATTATATGGGTAATAGTGCATGTTATATTCATAATAATATAAGTAATAAGTATAATTATTACAGTTATAGCGATAATAACTGCATTATATGGGTAATAATGCATGTTATATTGATGATATCGGGATTAATAAGTATAATTATTATAGTTCTAGCAATAATAATAGTAAAATATGGCTAATAGCTCATGCTATATTGATAATAATAAAAGTAATAAGTATATTTATTATACTTCTGTCGATAATAACTGCATTATATGGGTAATAATGCATGTTATATTGATAATAATATAAGTAATATGTATAATTATTACAGTTCAGCGACAATAACTGCATAATATGGGTAATAATGCATGTTACAATGATGATAATAAAAGTAATACGTATATTTATTATAGTTCTAGCGATAATAACTGCATAATATGGGTAATAATGCATGTCATATTGATGATAATGAAAGTTGTAGGTATATTTATTACAGTTCTAGCGATAATAACTGCATAATATGGGTAATAATGCATGTTATATTGATAAAAATAATAGTAATAAGTATATTTATTATAGTACTATCGATAATAACTGCACAATATGGGTAATAATGCATGTTATATTGATGATAATGAAAGTTGTAAGTATATTTATTACAGTTCTATCGATAATAACTGCATAATATGGGTAATAATGCATGTTATATTGATAATAATAATAGTAATAAGTATATTTATTATAGTTCTATCGATAATAACTGCATAATATTAGTAATAATGCATGTTATATTGATGATAATGAAAGTTGTAAGTATATTTATTACAGTTCTAGCGATAATAACTGCATTACATGCGTAATAATGCATGTTATATTGATAATATCGGGAGTAATATGTATAATTATTATAGTTCTAGCGATAATAATAGTACAATATGGCTAATAGTGCATGTTATATTGATAATAATAAAAGTAATAAGTATATTTATACAGTTCTATCGATAATAACTGCATAATATTGGTAATAATGCATGTTATATTGATGATAATAAAAGTAATACGTATATTTATTATAGTTCTAGCGATAATAACTGCATAATATGGGTAATAATCCATGTTATATTGATAATAATATAAGTAATAAGTATAATTATTACAGTTCAGCGACAATAACTGCATAATATGGGTAATAATGCATGTTATATTGATGATATCGGGATTAATAAGTATAATTATTATAGTTCTAGCAATAATAATAGTAAAATATGGCTAATAGCTCATGCTATATTGATAATAATAAAAGTAATAAGTATATTTATTATACTTCTGTCGATAATAACTGCATTATATGGGTAATAATGCATGTTATATTGATAATAATATAAGTAATATGTATAATTATTACAGTTCTAGCGACAATAACTCCATTATATGGGTAATAATGCATGTTATATTGATAATAATATAAGTAATAAGTATAATTATTACAGTTCTAGCGATAATAACTGCATAATATGGGTAATAATGCATGTTATATTGATGATAATGAAAGTTGTAAGTATATTTATTACAGTTCTAGCGATAATAACTGCATTACATGCGTAATAATGCATGTTATATTGATAATATCGGGAGTAATATGTATAATTATTATAGTTCTAGCGATAATAATAGTACAATATGGCTAATAGTGCATGTTATATTGATAATAATAAAAGTAATAAGTATATTTATACAGTTCTATCGATAATAACTGCATAATATTGGTAATAATGCATGTTATATTGATGATAATAAAAGTAATACGTATATTTATTATAGTTCTAGCGATAATAACTGCATAATATGGGTAATAATCCATGTTATATTGATAATAATATAAGTAATAAGTATAATTATTACAGTTCAGCGACAATAACTGCATAATATGGGTAATAATGCATGTTACAATCATGATAATAAAAGTAATACGTATATCTATTATAGTTCTAGCTATAATAACTGCATAATATGGGTAATAATGCATGTTATATTGGTAATAATATAAGTAATAAGTTTAATTATTACAGTTCTATGTATATTAACTGCATAATATGGGTAATAATGCATGTTATATTGATAATAATAAAAGTAATAAGTATATTTATTATAGTTCTATCGATAATAACTGCATAATATGGGCAATAATGCATGTTATATTGATGATAATAAAAGTAATACGTATATTTATTATAGTTCTAGCGATTATAACTGTATAGTATGGGTAATAATGCATGTTATATTGATAATAATAAAAGTAATAAGTATATTTATTATAGTTCTGTCGATAATAACTGCATAATATGGGCAATGATGCATGTTATATGGATGATAATGACAGTAGTGAGTATATTTATTACAGTTCTATCGATAATAACTGCATAATATGGGTAATAATGCATGTTACATTGATGATAATAAAAGTAATACGTATATTTATTATAGTTCTAGCGATTATAACTGCATTACATGCGTAATAATGCATGTTATATTGATAATATCGGGAGTAATATGTATAATTATTATAGTTCTAGCGATAATAATAGTACAATATGGCTAATAGTGCATGTTATATTGATAATAATAAAAGTAATAAGTATATTTATTACAGTTCTATCGATAATAACTGCATAATATTGGTAATAATGCATGCTATATTGATGATAATAAAAGTAATACGTATATTTATTATAGTTCAGCGACAATAACTGCATAATATGGGTAATAATGCATGTTACAATGATGATAATAAAAGTAATACGTATATCTATTATAGTTCTAGCTATAATAACTGCATAATATGGGTAATAATGCATGTTATATTGGTAATAATATAAGTAATAAGTTTAATTATTACAGTTCTATGGATATTAACTGCATAATATGGGTAATAATGCATGCTATATTGATAATAATAAAAGTAATAAGTATATTTATTATAGTTCTATCGATAATAACTGCATAATATGGGCAATAATGCATGTTATATTGATGATAATAAAAGTAATACGTATATTTATTATAGTTCTAGCGATTATAACTGCATAGTATGGGTAATAATGCATGTTATATTGATAATAATAAAAGTAATAAGTATATTTATTATAGTTCTGTCGATAATAACTGCATAATATGGGCAATGATGCATGTTATATGGATGATAATGACAGTAGTGAGTATATTTATTACAGTTCTAGCGATAATAACCGCATTATTTCGGTAATAATGCATGTTATATTGATAATATCGGGAGTAATAAGTATAATTATTATAGTTCTAGCGATAATAATAGTAAAATATGGCTAATAGTGCATGTTATATTGATAATAATAAAAGTAATAAGTATATTTATTACAGTTCTATCGATAATAACTGCATAATATGGGTAATAATGCATGTTATATTGATGATAATAAAAGTAATACGTATATTTATTATAGTTCTAGCGATAATAACTGCATAATATGGGTAATAATGCATGTTATATTGATGATAATAAAAGTAATAAGTATATTTATTATACTTCTGTCGATAATAACTGCATAATATGGGTAATAATGCATGTTATATTGATAATAATATAAGTAATAAGTATATTTATTACAGTTCAGCGACAATAACTGCATAATATGGGTAATAATGCATGTTACAATGATGATAATAAAAGTAATACGTATATTTATTATAGTTCTAGCGATAATAACTGCATAATATGGGTAATAATGCATGTTATATTGATAATAATATAAGTAATAAGTTTAATTATTACAGTTCTATGGATAATAACTGCATAATATGGGTAATAATGCATGTTATATTGATAATAATAAAAGTAATAGGTATATTTATTATAGTTCTATCGGTAATAACTGCATAATATGGGCAATAATGCATGTTATATTGATGATAATAACAGTAATACGTATATTTATTATAGTTCTAGAGATAATAACTGCATAATATTGGTAATAATGCATGTTATATTGATAATAATAAAAGTAATAAGTATATTTGTTATAGTTCTATCGATAATAACTGCATAATATGGGTAATAATGCATGTTATATTGATGATAATGAAAGTACTGAGTATATTTATTACAGTTCTGGCGATAATAACTGCATTATATGCGTAATAATGCATGTTATATTGATAATATTGGGAGTAATAAGTATAATTATTATAGTTCTAGCAATAATAATAGTAAAATATGGCTAATAGTTCATGCTATATTGATAATAATAAAAGTAATAAGTATATTTATTATACTTCTGTCGATAATAACTGCATTATATGGGTAATAGTGCATGTTATATTGATAATAATATAAGTAATATGTATAATTATTACAGTTCTAGCGACAATAACTCCATTATATGGGTAATAATGCATGTTATATTGATAATAATATAAGTAATAAGTATAATTATTACAGTTCTAGCGATAATAACTGCATAATATGGGTAATAATGCATGTTACAATGATGATAATAAAAGTAATACGTATATCTATTATAGTTCTAGCTATAATAACTGCATAATATGGGTAATAATGCATGTTATATTGGTAATAATATAAGTAATAAGTTTAATTATTACAGTTCTATGTATATTAACTGCATAATATGGGTAATAATGCATGTTATATTGATAATAATAAAAGTAATAAGTATATTTATTATAGTTCTATCGATAATAACTGCATAATATGGGCAATAATGCATGTTATATTGATGATAATAAAAGTAATACGTATATTTATTATAGTTCTAGCGATTATAACTGCATTATATGGGTAATAATGCACGTTATATTGATAATAATATAAGTAATAAGTATAATTATTACAGTTCTAGCGATAATAACTGCATAATATGGGTAATAATGCATGTTATATTGATAATAATAATAGTAATAAGTATATTTATTATAGTACTATCGATAATAACTGCACAATATGGGTAATAATGCATGTTATATTGATGATAATGAAAGTTGTAAGTATATTTATTACAGTTCTATCGATAATAACTGCATAATATGGGTAATAATGCATGTTATATTGATAATAATAATAGTAATAAGTATATTTATTATAGTTCTATCGATAATAACTGCATAATATTAGTAATAATGCATGTTATATTGATGATAATGAAAGTTGTAAGTATATTTATTACAGTTCTAGCGATAATAACTGCATTACATGCGTAATAATGCATGTTATATTGATAATATCGGGAGTAATATGTATAATTATTATAGTTCTAGCGATAATAATAGTACAATATGGCTAATAGTGCATGTTATATTGATAATAATAAAAGTAATAAGAATATTTATACAGTTCTATCGATAATAACTGCATAATATTGGTAATAATGCATGTTATATTGATGATAATAAAAGTAATACGTATATTTATTATAGTTCTAGCGATAATAACCGCATAATATGGGTAATAATCCATGTTATATTGATAATAATATAAGTAATAAGTATAATTATTACAGTTCAGCGACAATAACTGCATAATATGGGTAATAATGCATGTTACAATGATGATAATAAAAGTAATACGTATATCTATTATAGTTCTAGCTATAATAACTGCATAATATGGGTAATAATGCATGTTATATTGGTAATAATATAAGTAATAAGTTTAATTATTACAGTTCTATGGATATTAACTGCATAATATGGGTAATAATGCATGTTATATTGATAATAATAAAAGTAATAAGTATATTTATTATAGTTCTATCGATAATAACTGCATAATATGGGCAATAATGCATGTTATATTGATGATAATAAAAGTAATACGTATATTTATTATAGTTCTAGCGATTATAACTGTATAGTATGGGTAATAATGCATGTTATATTGATAATAATAAAAGTAATAAGTATATTTATTATAGTTCTGTCGATAATAACTGCATAATATGGGCAATGATGCATGTTATATGGATGATAATGACAGTAGTGAGTATATTTATTACAGTTCTAGCGATAATAACTGCTTTATTTCGGTAATAATGCATGTTATATTGATAATATCGGGAGTAATAAGTATAATTATTATAGTTCTAGCGATAATAATAGTAAAATATGGCTAATAGTGCATGTTATATTGATAATAATAAAAGTAATAAGTATATTTATTATAGTTCTATCGATAATAACTGCATAATATGGGCAATAATGCATGTTATATTGATGATAATAAAAGTAATACGTATATTTATTATAGTTCTAGCGATTATAACTGTATAGTATGGGTAATAATGCATGTTATATTGATAATAATAAAAGTAATAAGTATATTTATTATAGTTCTGTCGATAATAACTGCATAATATGGGCAATGATGCATGTTATATGGATGATAATGACAGTAGTGAGTATATTTATTACAGTTCTAGCGATAATAACTGCATTATTTCGGTAATAATGCATGTTATATTGATAATATCGGGAGTAATAAGTATAATTATTATAGTTCTAGCGATAATAATAGTAAAATATGGCTAATAGTGCATGTTATATTGATAATAATAAAAGTAATAAGTATATTTATTACAGATCTATCGATAATAACTGCATAATATGGGTAATAATGCATGTTATATTGATGATAATAAAAGTAATACGTATATTTATTATAGTTCTAGCGATTATAACTGCATTATATGGGTAATAATGCACGTTATATTGATAATAATATAAGTAATAAGTATAATTATTACAGTTCTAGCGATAATAACTGCATAATATGGGTAATAATGCATGTTATATTGATAATAATAATAGTAATAAGTATATTTATTATAGTACTATCGATAATAACTGCACAATATGGGTAATAATGCATGTTATATTGATGATAATGAAAGTTGTAAGTATATTTATTACAGTTCTATCGATAATAACTGCATAATATGGGTAATAATGCATGTTATATTGATAATAATAATAGTAATAAGTATATTTATTATAGTTCTATCGATAATAACTGCATAATATTAGTAATAATGCATGTTATATTGATGATAATGAAAGTTGTAAGTATATTTATTACAGTTCTAGCGATAATAACTGCATTACATGCGTAATAATGGATGTTATATTGATAATATCGGGAGTAATATGTATAATTATTATAGTTCTAGCGATAATAATAGTACAATATGGCTAATAGTGCATGTTATATTGATAATAATAAAAGTAATAAGTATATTTATACAGTTCTATCGATAATAACTGCATAATATTGGTAATAATGCATGTTATATTGATGATAATAAAAGTAATACGTATATTTATTATAGTTCTAGCGATAATAACTGCATAATATGGGTAATAATCCATGTTATATTGATAATAATATAAGTAATAAGTATAATTATTACAGTTCAGCGACAATAACTGCATAATATGGGTAATAATGCATGTTACAATGATGATAATAAAAGTAATACGTATATCTATTATAGTTCTAGCTATAATAACTGCATAATATGGGTAATAATGCATGTTATATTGGTAATAATATAAGTAATAAGTTTAATTATTACAGTTCTATGGATATTAACTGCATAATATGGGTAATAATGCATGTTATATTGATAATAATAAAAGTAATAAGTATATTTATTATAGTTCTATCGATAATAACTGCATAATATGGGCAATAATGCATGTTATATTGATGATAATAAAAGTAATACGTATATTTATTATAGTTCTAGCGATTATAACTGCATAGTATGGGTAATAATGCATGTTATATTGATAATAATAAAAGTAATAAGTATATTTATTATAGTTCTGTCGATAATAACTGCATAATATGGGCAATGATGCATGTTATATGGATGATAATGACAGTAGTGAGTATATTTATTACAGTTCTAGCGATAATAACTGCATTATTTCGGTAATAATGCATGTTATATTTATAATATCGGGAGTAATAAGTATAATTATTATAGTTCTAGCGATAATAATAGTAAAATATGGCTAATAGTGCATGTTATATTGATAATAATAAAAGTAATAAGTATATTTATTACAGTTCTATCGATAATAACTGCATAA
This sequence comes from Megachile leachella, assembly GCA_963576845.1. Taxonomy (NCBI): domain Eukaryota; kingdom Metazoa; phylum Arthropoda; class Insecta; order Hymenoptera; family Megachilidae; genus Megachile; species Megachile leachella. Next base: position 1,075,848 of record CAUYWW010000200.1, on the reverse strand, counting down.
TATGGGTAATAATGCATGTTATATTGATGATAATAAAAGTAATACGTATATTTATTATAGTTCTAGCGATTATAACTGCATTATATGGGTAATAATGCACGTTATATTGATAATATTGGGATTAATAAGTATAATTATTATAGTTCTAGCAATAATAATAGTAAAATATGGCTAATAGTTCATGTTATATTGATAATAATGAAAGTAATAAGTATATTTATTATACTTCTGTCGATAATAACTGCATTATATGGGTAATAATGCATGTTATATTGATAACAATATAAGTAATATGTATAATTATTACAGTTCTAGCGACAATAACTCCATTATATGGGTAATAATGCATGTTATATTGATATCAATATAAGTAATAAGTATAATTATTACAGTTCTAGCGATAATAACTGCATAATATGGGTAATAATGCATGTTATATTGATGATAATGAAAGTTGTAAGTATATTTATTACAGTTCTAGAGATAATAACTGCATAATATGGGTAATAAGCATGTTATATTGATAATAATAATAGTAATAAGTATATTTATTATAGTTCTATCGATAATAACTGCATAATATGGGAAATAATACATGTTATTCTGATGATAATGAAAGTAGTGAGTATATTTATTATAGTTCTAGCGATAATAACTGCATAATATGGGTAATAATGCATGTTATATTGATAATAATATAAGTAATAAGTATATTTATTACAGTTCAGCGACAATAACTGCATAATATGGGTAATAATGCATGTTACAATGATGATAATAAAAGTAATACGTATATTTATTATAGATCTAGCGATAATAACTGCATAATATGGGTAATAATGCATGTTATATTGATAATAATATAAGTAATAAGTTTAATTATTACAGTTCTATGGATAATAACTGCATAATATGGGTAATAATGCATGTTATATTGATAATAATAAAAGTAATAGGTATATTTATTATAGTTCTATCGATAATAACTGCATAATATGGGCAATAATGCATGTTATATTGATGATAATAACAGTAATACGTATATTTATTATAGTTCTAGCGATAATAACTGCATAACATGGGCAATGATGCATGTTATATGGATGATAATGACAGTAGTGAGTATATTTATTACAGTTCTAGCGATAATAACTGCATTATTTCGGTAATAATGCATGTTATATTTATAATATCGGGAGTAATAAGTATAATTATTATAGTTCTAGCGATAATAATAGTAAAATATGGCTAATAGTGCATGTTATATTGATAATAATAAAAGTAATAAGTATATTTATTACAGTTCTATCGATAATAACTGCATAATATGGGTAATAATGCATGTTATATTGATGATAATAAAAGTAATACGTATATTTATTATAGTTCTAGCGATTATAACTGCATTATATGGGTAATAATGCACGTTATATTGATAATATTGGGATTAATAAGTATAATTATTATAGTTCTAGCAATAATAATAGTAAAATATGGGTAATAGTTCATGTTATATTGATAATAATGAAAGTAATAAGTATATTTATTATACTTCTGTCGATAATAACTGCATTATATGGGTAATAATGCATGTTATATTGATAATAATATAAGTAATATGTATAATTATTACAGTTCTAGCGACAATAACTCCATTATATGGGTAATAATGCATGTTATATTGATATCAATATAAGTAATAAGTATAATTATTACAGTTCTAGCGATAATAACTGCATAATATGGGTAATAATGCATGTTATATTGATGATAATGAAAGTTGTAAGTATATTTATTACAGTTCTAGAGATAATAACTGCATAATATGGGTAATAAGCATGTTATATTGATAATAATAATAGTAATAAGTATATTTATTATAGTTCTATCGATAATAACTGCATAATATGGGAAATAATACATGTTATTCTGATGATAATGAAAGTAGTGAGTATATTTATTATAGTTCTAGCGATAATAACTGCATAATATGGGTAATAATGCATGTTATATTGATAATAATATAAGTAATAAGTATATTTATTACAGTTCAGCGACAATAACTGCATAATATGGGTAATAATGCATGTTACAATGATGATAATAAAAGTAATACGTATATTTATTATAGATCTAGCGATAATAACTGCATAATATGGGTAATAATGCATGTTATATTGATAATAATATAAGTAATAAGTTTAATTATTACAGTTCTATGGATAATAACTGCATAATATGGGTAATAATGCATGTTATATTGATAATAATAAAAGTAATAGGTATATTTATTATAGTTCTATCGATAATAACTGCATAATATGGGCAATAATGCATGTTATATTGATGATAATAACAGTAATACGTATATTTATTATAGTTCTAGCGATAATAACTGCATAATATTGGTAATAATGCATGTTATATTGATAATAATAAAAGTAATACGTATATTTATTATAGTTCTATCGATAATAACTGCATAATATGGGTAATAATGCATGTTATATTGATGATAATGAAAGTACTGAGTATATTTATTACAGTTCTAGCGATAATAACTGCATTATATGCGTAATAATGCATGCTATATTGATAATATTGGGAGTAATAAGTATAATTATTATAGTTCTAGCAATAATAATAGTAAAATATGGCTAATAGTTCATGCTATATTGATAATAATAAAAGTAATAAGTATATTTATTATACTTCTGTCGATAATAACTGCATTATATGCGTAATAGTGCATGTTATATTCATAATAATATAAGTAATAAGTATAATTATTACAGTTATAGCGATAATAACTGCATCATATGGGTAATAATGCATGTTATATTGATGATATCGGGATTAATAAGTATAATTATTATAGTTCTAGCAATAATAATAGTAAAAATATGGCTAATAGCTCATGCTATATTGATAATAATAAAAGTAATAAGTATATTTATTATACTTCTGTCGATAATAACTGCATTATATGGGTAATAATGCATGTTATATTGATAATAATATAAGTAATATGTATAATTATTACAGTTCTAGCGACAATAACTCCATTATATGGGTAATAATGCATGTTATATTGATATCAATATAAGTAATAAGTATAATTATTACAGTTCTAGCGATAATAACTGCATAATATGGGTAATAATGCATGTTATATTGATGATAATGAAAGTTGTAAGTATATTTATTACAGTTCTAGAGATAATAACTGCATAATATGGGTAATAAGCATGTTATATTGATAATAATAATAGTAATAAGTATATTTATTATAGTTCTATTGATAATAACTGCATAATATGGGAAATAATACATGTTATTCTGATGATAATGAAAGTAGTGAGTATATTTATTATAGTTCTAGCGATAATAACTGCATAATATGGGTAATAATGCATGTTATATTGATAATAATATAAGTAATAAGTTTAATTATTACAGTTCTATGGATAATAACTGCATAATATGGGTAATAATGCATGTTATATTGATAATAATAAAAGTAATAGGTATATTTATTATAGTTCTATCGATAATAACTGCATAATATGGGCAATAATGCATGTTATATTGATGATAATAACAGTAATACGTATATTTATTATAGTTCTAGCGATAATAACTGCATAACATGGGCAATGATGCATGTTATATGGATGATAATGACAGTAGTGAGTATATTTATTACAGTTCTAGCGATAATAACTGCATTATTTCGGTAATAATGCATGTTATATTTATAATATCGGGAGTAATAAGTATAATTATTATAGTTCTAGCGATAATAATAGTAAAATATGGCTAATAGTGCATGTTATATTGATAATAATAAAAGTAATAAGTATATTTATTACAGTTCTATCGATAATAACTGCATAATATGGGTAATAATGCATGTTATATTGATGATAATAAAAGTAATACGTATATTTATTATAGTTCTAGCGATTATAACTGCATTATATGGGTAATAATGCACGTTATATTGATAATATTGGGATTAATAAGTATAATTATTATAGTTCTAGCAATAATAATAGTAAAATATGGGTAATAGTTCATGTTATATTGATAATAATGAAAGTAATAAGTATATTTATTATACTTCTGTCGATAATAACTGCATTATATGGGTAATAATGCATGTTATATTGATAATAATATAAGTAATATGTATAATTATTACAGTTCTAGCGACAATAACTCCATTATATGGGTAATAATGCATGTTATATTGATATCAATATAAGTAATAAGTATAATTATTACAGTTCTAGCGATAATAACTGCATAATATGGGTAATAATGCATGTTATATTGATGATAATGAAAGTTGTAAGTATATTTATTACAGTTCTAGAGATAATAACTGCATAATATGGGTAATAAGCATGTTATATTGATAATAATAATAGTAATAAGTATATTTATTATAGTTCTATCGATAATAACTGCATAATATGGGAAATAATACATGTTATTCTGATGATAATGAAAGTAGTGAGTATATTTATTATAGTTCTAGCGATAATAACTGCATAATATGGGTAATAATGCATGTTATATTGATAATAATATAAGTAATAAGTATATTTATTACAGTTCAGCGACAATAACTGCATAATATGGGTAATAATGCATGTTACAATGATGATAATAAAAGTAATACGTATATTTATTATAGATCTAGCGATAATAACTGCATAATATGGGTAATAATGCATGTTATATTGATATCAATATAAGTAATAAGTATAATTATTACAGTTCTAGCGATAATAACTGCATAATATGGGTAATAATGCATGTTATATTGATGATAATGAAAGTTGTAAGTATATTTATTACAGTTCTAGAGATAATAACTGCATAATATGGGTAATAAGCATGTTATATTGATAATAATAATAGTAATAAGTATATTTATTATAGTTCTATCGATAATAACTGCATAATATGGGAAATAATACATGTTATTCTGATGATAATGAAAGTAGTGAGTATATTTATTATAGTTCTAGCGATAATAACTGCATAATATGGGTAATAATGCATGTTATATTGATAATAATAATAGTAATAAGTATATTTATTATAGTTCTATCGATAATAACTGCATAATATTAGTAATAATGCATGTTATATTGATGATAATGAAAGTTGTAAGTATATTTATTACAGTTCTAGCGATAATAACTGCATTACATGCGTAATAATGCATGTTATATTGATAATATCGGGAGTAATATGTATAATTATTATAGTTCTAGCGATAATAATAGTACAATATGGCTAATAGTGCATGTTATATTGATAATAATAAAAGTAATAAGTATATTTATACAGTTCTATCGATAATAACTGCATAATATTGGTAATAATGCATGTTATATTGATGATAATAAAAGTAATACGTATATTTATTATAGTTCTAGCGATAATAACTGCATAATATGGGTAATAATCCATGTTATATTGATAATAATATAAGTAATAAGTATAATTATTACAGTTCAGCGACAATAACTGCATAATATGGGTAATAATGCATGTTACAATGATGATAATAAAAGTAATACGTATATCTATTATAGTTCTAGCTATAATAACTGCATAATATGGGTAATAATGCATGTTATATTGGTAATAATATAAGTAATAAGTTTAATTATTACAGTTCTATGGATATTAACTGCATAATATGGGTAATAATGCATGTTATATTGATAATAATAAAAGTAATAAGTATATTTATTATAGTTCTATCGATAATAACTGCATAATATGGGCAATAATGCATGTTATATTGATGATAATAAAAGTAATACGTATATTTATTATAGTTCTAGCGATTATAACTGCATAGTATGGGTAATAATGCATGTTATATTGATAATAATAAAAGTAATAAGTATATTTATTATAGTTCTGTCGATAATAACTGCATAATATGGGCAATGATGCATGTTATATGGATGATAATGACAGTAGTGAGTATATTTATTACAGTTCTAGCGATAATAACTGCATTATTTCGGTAATAATGCATGTTATATTTATAATATCGGGAGTAATAAGTATAATTATTATAGTTCTAGCGATAATAATAGTAACATATGGCTAATAGTGCATGTTATATTGATAATAATAAAAGTAATAAGTATATTTATTACAGTTCTATCGATAATAACTGCATAATATGGGTAATAATGCATGTTATATTGATGATAATAAAAGTAATACGTATATTTATTATAGTTCTAGCGATTATAACTGCATTATATGGGTAATAATGCACGTTATATTGATAATATTGGGATTAATAAGTATAATTATTATAGTTCTAGCAATAATAATAGTAAAATATGGCTAATAGTTCATGTTATATTGATAATAATGAAAGTAATAAGTATATTTATTATACTTCTGTCGATAATAACTGCATTATATGGGTAATAATGCATGTTATATTGATAATAATATAAGCAATAAGTATAATTATTACAGTTCTAGCGATAATAACTGCATAATATGGGTAATAATGCATGTTATATTGATGATAATGAAAGTTGTAAGTATATTTATTACAGTTCTAGAGATAATAACTGCATAATATGGGTAATAAGCATGTTATATTGATAATAATAATAGTAATAAGTATATTTATTATAGTTCTATCGATAATAACTGCATAATATGGGAAATAATACATGTTATTCTGATGATAATGAAAGTAGTGAGTATATTTATTATAGTTCTAGCGATAATAACTGCATAATATGGGTAATAATGCATGTTATATTGATAATAATATAAGTAATAAGTATATTTATTACAGTTCAGCGACAATAACTGCATAATATGGGTAATAATGCATGTTACAATGATGATAATAAAAGTAATACGTATATTTATTATAGATCTAGCGATAATAACTGCATAATATGGGTAATAATGCATGTTATATTGATAATAATATAAGTAATAAGTTTAATTATTACAGTTCTATGGATAATAACTGCATAATATGGGTAATAATGCATGTTATATTGATAATAATAAAAGTAATAGGTATATTTATTATAGTTCTATCGATAATAACTGCATAATATGGGCAATAATGCATGTTATATTGATGATAATAACAGTAATACGTATATTTATTATAGTTCTAGCGATAATAACTGCATAACATGGGCAATGATGCATGTTATATGGATGATAATGACAGTAGTGAGTATATTTATTACAGTTCTAGCGATAATAACTGCATTATTTCGGTAATAATGCATGTTATATTTATAATATCGGGAGTAATAAGTATAATTATTATAGTTCTAGCGATAATAATAGTAAAATATGGCTAATAGTGCATGTTATATTGATAATAATAAAAGTAATAAGTATATTTATTACAGTTCTATCGATAATAACTGCATAATATGGGTAATAATGCATGTTATATTGATGATAATAAAAGTAATACGTATATTTATTATAGTTCTAGCGATTATAACTGCATTATATGGGTAATAATGCACGTTATATTGATAATATTGGGATTAATAAGTATAATTATTATAGTTCTAGCAATAATAATAGTAAAATATGGGTAATAGTTCATGTTATATTGATAATAATGAAAGTAATAAGTATATTTATTATACTTCTGTCGATAATAACTGCATTATATGGGTAATAATGCATGTTATATTGATAATAATATAAGTAATATGTATAATTATTACAGTTCTAGCGACAATAACTCCATTATATGGGTAATAATGCATGTTATATTGATAATAATATAAGTAATAAGTATAATTATTACGGTTCTAGCGATAATAACTGCATAATATGGGTAATAATGCATGTTATATTGATGATAATGAAAGTTGTAAGTATATTTATTACAGTTCTAGCGATAATAACTGCATTACATGCGTAATAATGCATGTTATATTGATAATATCGGGAGTAATATGTATAATTATTATAGTTCTAGCGATAATAATAGTACAATATGGCTAATAGTGCATGTTATATTGATAATAATAAAAGTAATAAGTATATTTATACAGTTCTATCGATAATAACTGCATAATATTGGTAATAATGCATGTTATATTGATGATAATAAAAGTAATACGTATATTTATTATAGTTCTAGCGATAATAACTGCATAATATGGGTAATAATCCATGTTATATTGATAATAATATAAGTAATAAGTATAATTATTACAGTTCAGCGACAATAACTGCATAATATGGGAAATAATGCATGTTACAATGATGATAATAAAAGTAATACGTATATTTATTATAGTTCTAGCGATTATAACTGCATAGTATGGGTAATAATGCATGTTATATTGATAATAATAAAAGTAATAAGTATATTTATTATAGTTCTGTCGATAATAACTGCATAATATGGGCAATGATGCATGTTATATGGATGATAATGACAGTAGTGAGTATATTTATTACAGTTCTAGCGATAATAACTGCATTATTTCGGTAATAATGCATGTTATATTTATAATATCGGGAGTAATAAGTATAATTATTATAGTTCTAGCGATAATAATAGTAAAATATGGCTAATAGTGCATGTTATATTGATAATAATAAAAGTAATAAGTATATTTATTATAGTTCTATCGATAATAACTGCATAATATGGGCAATAATGCATGTTATATTGATGATAATAAAAGTAATACGTATATTTATTATAGTTCTAGCGATTATACCTGTATAGTATGGGTAATAATGCATGTTATATTGATAATAATAAAAGTAATAAGTATATTTATTACAGATCTATCGATAATAACTGCATAATATGGGTAATAATGCATGTTATATTGATGATAATAAAAGTAATACGTATATTTATTATAGTTCTAGCGATTATAACTGCATTATATGGGTAATAATGCACGTTATATTGATAATAATATAAGTAATAAGTATAATTATTACAGTTCTAGCGATTATAACTGCATAATATGGGTAATAATGCATGTTATATTGATAATAATAATAGTAATAAGTATATTTATTATAGTACTATCGATAATAACTGCACAATATGGGTAATAATGCATGTTATATTGATGATAATGAAAGTTGTAAGTATATTTATTACAGTTCTATCGATAATAACTGCATAATATGGGTAATAATGCATGTTATATTGATAATAATAATAGTAATAAGTATATTTATTATAGTTCTATCGATAATAACTGCATAATATTAGTAATAATGCATGTTATATTGATGATAATGAAAGTTGTAAGTATATTTATTACAGTTCTAGCGATAATAACTGCATTACATGCGTAATAATGCATGTTATATTGATAATATCGGGAGTAATATGTATAATTATTATAGTTCTAGCGATAATAATAGTACAATATGGCTAATAGTGCATGTTATATTGATAATAATAAAAGTAATAAGTATATTTATACAGTTCTATCGATAATAACTGCATAATATTGGTAATCATGCATGTTATATTGATGATAATAAAAGTAATACGTATATTTATTATAGTTCTAGCGATAATAACTGCATAATATGGGTAATAATCCATGTTATATTGATAATAATATAAGTAATAAGTATAATTATTACAGTTCAGCGACAATAACTGCATAATATGGGTAATAATGCATGTTACAATGATGATAATAAAAGTAATACGTATATCTATTATAGTTCTAGCTATAATAACTGCATAATATGGGTAATAATGCATGTTATATTGGTAATAATATAAGTAATAAGTTTAATTATTACAGTTCTATGGATATTAACTGCATAATATGGGTAATAATGCATGTTATATTGATAATAATAAAAGTAATAAGTATATTTATTATAGTTCTATCGATAATAACTGCATAATATGGGCAATAATGCATGTTATATTGATGATAATAAAAGTAATACGTATATTTATTATAGTTCTAGCGATTATAACTGCATAGTATGGGTAATAATGCATGTTATATTGATAATATTGGGATTAATAAGTATAATTATTATAGTTCTAGCAATAATAATAGTAAAATATGGCTAATAGTTCATGTTATATTGATAATAATGAAAGTAATAAGTATATTTATTATACTTCTGTCGATAATAACTGCATTATATGGGTAATAATGCATGTTATATTGATAATAATATAAGTAATATGTATAATTATTACAGTTCTACCGACAATAACTCCATTATATGGGTAATAATGCATGTTATATTGATATCAATATAAGTAATAAGTATAATTATTACAGTTCTAGCGATAATAACTGCATAATATGGGTAATAATGCATGTTATATTGATGATAATGAAAGTTGTAAGTATATTTATTACAGTTCTAGAGATAATAACTGCATAATATGGGTAATAAGCATGTTACAATGATGATAATAAAAGTAATACGTATATTTATTATAGATCTAGCGATAATAACTGCATAATATGGGTAATAATGCATGTTATATTGATAATAATATAAGTAATAAGTTTAATTATTACAGTTCTAGCGATAATAACTGCATAATATGGGAAATAATACATGTTATTCTGATGATAATGAAAGTAGTGAGTATATTTATTATAGTTCTAGCGATAATAACTGCATAATATGGGTAATAATGCATGTTATATTGATAATAATATAAGTAATAAGTATATTTATTACAGTTCAGCGACAATAACTGCATAATATGGGTAATAATGCATGTTACAATGATGATAATAAAAGTAATACGTATATTTATTATAGATCTAGCGATAATAACTGCATAATATGGGTAATAATGCATGTTATATTGATAATAATATAAGTAATAAGTTTAATTATTACAGTTCTATGGATATTAACTGCATAATATGGGCAATAATGCATGTTATATTGATGATAATAACAGTAATACGTATATTTATTATAGTTCTAGCGATAATAACTGCATAATATTGGTAATAATGCATGTTATATTGATAATAATAAAAGTAATACGTATATTTATTATAGTTCTATCGATAATAACTGCATAATATGGGTAATAATGCATGTTATATTGATGATAATGAAAGTACTGAGTATATTTATTACAGTTCTAGCGATAATAACTGCATTATATGCGTAATAATGCATGCTATATTGATAATATTGGGAGTAATAAGTATAATTATTATAGTTCTAGCAATAATAATAGTAAAATATGGCTAATAGTTCATGCTATATTGATAATAATAAAAGTAATAAGTATATTTATTATACTTCTGTCGATAATAACTGCATTATATGGGTAATAGTGCATGTTATATTCATAATAATATAAGTAATAAGTATAATTATTACAGTTATAGCGATAATAACTGCATCATATGGGTAATAATGCATGTTATATTGATGATATCGGGATTAATAAGTATAATTATTATAGTTCTAGCAATAATAATAGTAAAATATGGCTAATAGCTCATGCTATATTGATAATAATAAAAGTAATAAGTATATTTATTATACTTCTGTCGATAATAACTGCATTATATGGGTAATAATGCATGTTATATTGATAATAATATAAGTAATATGTATAATTATTACAGTTCTAGCGACAATAACTCCATTATATGGGTAATAATGCATGTTATATTGATAATAATATAAGTAATAAGTATAATTATTACAGTTCTAGCGATAATAACTGCATAATATGTGTAATAATGCATGTTATATTGATGATAATGAAAGTTGTAAGTATATTTATTACAGTTCTAGCGATAATAACTGCATTACATGCGTAATAATGCATGTTATATTGATAATATCGGGAGTAATATGTATAATTATTATAGTTCTAGCGATAATAATAGTACAATATGGCTAATAGTGCATGTTATATTGATAATAATAAAAGTAATAAGTATATTTATACAGTTCTATCGATAATAACTGCATAATATTGGTAATAATGCATGTTATATTGATGATAATAAAAGTAATGCGTATATTTATTATAGTTCTAGCGATAATAACTGCATAATATGGGTAATAATCCATGTTATATTGATAATAATATAAGTAATAAGTATAATTATTACAGTTCAGCGACAATAACTGCATAATATGGGTAATAATGCATGTTACAATGATGATAATAAAAGTAATACGTATATCTATTATAGTTCTAGCTATAATAACTGCATAATATGGGTAATAATGCATGTTATATTGGTAATAATATAAGTAATAAGTTTAATTATTACAGTTCTATGGATATTAACTGCATAATATGGGTAATAATGCATGTTATATTGATAATAATAAAAGTAATAAGTATATTTATTATAGTTCTATCGATAATAACTGCATAATATGGGCAATAATGCATGTTATATTGATGATAATAAAAGTAATACGTATATTTATTATAGTTCTAGCGATTATAACTGCATAGTATGGGTAATAATGCATGTTATATTGATAATAATAAAAGTAATAAGTATATTTATTATAGTTCTGTCGATAATAACTGCATAATATGGGCAATGATGCATGTTATATGGATGATAATGACAGTAGTGAGTATATTTATTACAGTTCTAGCGATAATAACTGCATTATTTCGGTAATAATGCATGTTATATTTATAATATCGGGAGTAATAAGTATAATTATTATAGTTCTAGCGATAATAATAGTAAAATATGGCTAATAGTGCATGTTATATTGATAATAATAAAAGTAATAAGTATATTTATTATAGTTCTATCGATAATAACTGCATAATATGGGCAATAATGCATGTTATATTGATGATAATAAAAGTAATACGTATATTTATTATAGTTCTAGCGATTATACCTGTATAGTATGGGTAATAATGCATGTTATATTGATAATAATAAAAGTAATAAGTATATTTATTACAGATCTATCGATAATAACTGCATAATATGGGTAATAATGCATGTTATATTGATGATAATAAAAGTAATACGTATATTTATTATAGTTCTAGCGATTATAACTGCATTATATGGGTAATAATGCACGTTATATTGATAATAATATAAGTAATAAGTATAATTATTACAGTTCTAGCGATTATAACTGCATAATATGGGTAATAATGCATGTTATATTGATAATATCGGGAGTAATATGTATAATTATTATAGTTCTAGCGATAATAATAGTACAATATGGCTAATAGTGCATGTTATATTGATAATAATATAAGTAATAAGTATAATTATTACAGTTCTAGCGCTAATAACTGCATAATATGGGTAATAATGCATGTTATATTGATAATAATAATAGTAATAAGTATATTTATTATAGTACTATCGATAATAACTGCACAATATGGGTAATAATGCATGTTATATTGATGATAATGAAAGTTGTAAGTATATTTATTACAGTTCTATCGATAATAACTGCATAATATGGGTAATAATGCATGTTATATTGATAATAATAATAGTAATAAGTATATTTATTATAGTTCTATCGATAATAACTGCATTACATGCGTAATAATGCATGTTATATTGATAATATCGGGAGTAATATGTATAATTATTATAGTTCTAGCGATAATAATAGTACAATATGGCTAATAGTGCATGTTATATTGATAATAATAAAAGTAATAAGTATATTTATACAGTTCTATCGATAATAACTGCATAATATTGGTAATAATGCATGTTATATTGATGATAATAAAAGTAATACGTATATTTATTATAGTTATAGCGATAATAACTGCATAATATGGGTAATAATCCATGTTATATTGATAATAATATAAGTATAATTATTATAGTTCTATCGATAATAACTGCATAATATGGGCAATAATGCATGTTATATTGATGATAATAAAAGTAATACGTATATTTATTATAGTTCTAGCGATTATAACTGCATTATATGGGTAATAGTGCATGTTATATTGATAATAATATAAGTAATAAGTATAATTATTACAGTTCTAGCGATAATAACTGCATAATATGGGTAATAATGCATGTTATATTGATAATAATAATAGTAATAAGTATATTTATTATAGTACTATCGATAATAACTGCACAATATGGGTAATAATGCATGTTATATTGATGATAATGAAAGTTGTAAGTATATTTATTACAGTTCTATCGATAATAACTGCATAATATGGGTAATAATGCATGTTATATTGATAATAATAATAGTAATAAGTATATTTATTATAGTTCTATCGATAATAACTGCATAATATTAGTAATAATGCATGTTATATTGATGATAATGAAAGTTGTAAGTATATTTATTACAGTTCTAGCGATAATAACTGCATTACATGCGTAATAATGCATGTTATATTGATAATATCGGGAGTAATATGTATAATTATTATAGTTCTAGCGATAATAATAGTACAATATGGCTAATAGTGCATGTTATATTGATAATAATAAAAGTAATAAGTATATTTATACAGTTCTATCGATAATAACTGCATAATATTGGTAATAATGCATGTTATATTGATGATAATAAAAGTAATACGTATATTTATTATAGTTCTAGCGATAATAACTGCATAATATGGGTAATAATCCATGTTATATTGATAATAATATAAGTAATAAGTATAATTATTACAGTTCAGCGACAATAACTGCATAATATGGGTAATAATGCATGTTACAATGATGATAATAAAAGTAATACGTATATTTATTATAGATCTAGCGATAATAACTGCATAATATGGGTAATAATGCATGTTATATTGATAATAATATAAGTAATAAGTTTAATTATTACAGTTCTATGGATATTAACTGCATAATATGGGCAATAATGCATGTTATATTGATGATAATAACAGTAATACGTATATTTATTATAGTTCTAGCGATAATAACTGCATAATATTGGTAATAATGCATGTTATATTGATAATAATAAAAGTAATACGTATATTTATTATAGTTCTATCGATAATAACTGCATAATATGGGTAATAATGCATGTTATATTGATGATAATGAAAGTACTGAGTATATTTATTACAGTTCTAGCGATAATAACTGCATTATATGCGTAATAATGCATGCTATATTGATAATATTGGGAGTAATAAGTATAATTATTATAGTTCTAGCAATAATAATAGTAAAATATGGCTAATAGTTCATGCTATATTGATAATAATAAAAGTAATAAGTATATTTATTATACTTCTGTCGATAATAACTGCATTATATGGGTAATAGTGCATGTTATATTCATAATAATATAAGTAATAAGTATAATTATTACAGTTATAGCGATAATAACTGCATCATATGGGTAATAATGCATGTTATATTGATGATATCGGGATTAATAAGTATAATTATTATAGTTCTAGCAATAATAATAGTAAAATATGGCTAATAGCTCATGCTATATTGATAATAATAAAAGTAATAAGTATATTTATTATACTTCTGTCGATAATAACTGCATTATATGGGTAATAATGCATGTTATATTGATAATAATATAAGTAATATGTATAATTATTACAGTTCTAGCGACAATAACTCCATTATATGGGTAATAATGCATGTTATATTGATAATAATATAAGTAATAAGTATAATTATTACAGTTCTAGCGATAATAACTGCATAATATGTGTAATAATGCATGTTATATTGATGATAATGAAAGTTGTAAGTATATTTATTACAGTTCTAGCGATAATAACTGCATTACATGCGTAATAATGCATGTTATATTGATAATATCGGGAGTAATATGTATAATTATTATAGTTCTAGCGATAATAATAGTACAATATGGCTAATAGTGCATGTTATATTGATAATAATAAAAGTAATAAGTATATTTATACAGTTCTATCGATAATAACTGCATAATATTGGTAATAATGCATGTTATATTGATGATAATAAAAGTAATGCGTATATTTATTATAGTTCTAGCGATAATAACTGCATAATATGGGTAATAATCCATGTTATATTGATAATAATATAAGTAATAAGTATAATTATTACAGTTCAGCGACAATAACTGCATAATATGGGTAATAATGCATGTTACAATGATGATAATAAAAGTAATACGTATATCTATTATAGTTCTAGCTATAATAACTGCATAATATGGGTAATAATGCATGTTATATTGGTAATAATATAAGTAATAAGTTTAATTATTACAGTTCTATGGATATTAACTGCATAATATGGGTAATAATGCATGTTATATTGATAATAATAAAAGTAATAAGTATATTTATTATAGTTCTATCGATAATAACTGCATAATATGGGCAATAATGCATGTTATATTGATGATAATAAAAGTAATACGTATATTTATTATAGTTCTAGCGATTATAACTGCATAGTATGGGTAATAATGCATGTTATATTGATAATAATAAAAGTAATAAGTATATTTATTATAGTTCTGTCGATAATAACTGCATAATATGGGCAATGATGCATGTTATATGGATGATAATGACAGTAGTGAGTATATTTATTACAGTTCTAGCGATAATAACTGCATTATTTCGGTAATAATGCATGTTATATTTATAATATCGGGAGTAATAAGTATAATTATTATAGTTCTAGCGATAATAATAGTAAAATATGGCTAATAGTGCATGTTATATTGATAATAATAAAAGTAATAAGTATATTTATTATAGTTCTATCGATAATAACTGCATAATATGGGCAATAATGCATGTTATATTGATGATAATAAAAGTAATACGTATATTTATTATAGTTCTAGCGATTATACCTGTATAGTATGGGTAATAATGCATGTTATATTGATAATAATAAAAGTAATAAGTATATTTATTACAGATCTATCGATAATAACTGCATAATATGGGTAATAATGCATGTTATATTGATGATAATAAAAGTAATACGTATATTTATTATAGTTCTAGCGATTATAACTGCATTATATGGGTAATAATGCACGTTATATTGATAATAATATAAGTAATAAGTATAATTATTACAGTTCTAGCGATTATAACTGCATAATATGGGTAATAATGCATGTTATATTGATAATAATAATAGTAATAAGTATATTTATTATAGTACTATCGATAATAACTGCACAATATGGGTAATAATGCATGTTATATTGATGATAATGAAAGTTGTAAGTATATTTATTACAGTTCTATCGATAATAACTGCATAATATGGGTAATAATGCATGTTATATTGATAATAATAATAGTAATAAGTATATTTATTATAGTTCTATCGATAATAACTGCATAATATTAGTAATAATGCATGTTATATTGATGATAATGAAAGTTGTAAGTATATTTATTACAGTTCTAGCGATAATAACTGCATTACATGCGTAATAATGCATGTTATATTGATAATATCGGGAGTAATATGTATAATTATTATAGTTCTAGCGATAATAATAGTACAATATGGCTAATAGTGCATGTTATATTGATAATAATAAAAGTAATAAGTATATTTATACAGTTCTATCGATAATAACTGCATAATATTGGTAATAATGCATGTTATATTGATGATAATAAAAGTAATACGTATATTTATTATAGTTCTAGCGATAATAACTGCATAATATGGGTAATAATCCATGTTATATTGATAATAATATAAGTAATAAGTATAATTATTACAGTTCAGCGACAATAACTGCATAATATGGGTAATAATGCATGTTACAATGATGATAATAAAAGTAATACGTATATCTATTATAGTTCTAGCTATAATAACTGCATAATATGGGTAATAATGCATGTTATATTGGTAATAATATAAGTAATAAGTTTAATTATTACAGTTCTATGGATATTAACTGCATAATATGGGTAATAATGCATGTTATATTGATAATAATAAAAGTAATAAGTATATTTATTATAGTTCTATCGATAATAACTGCATAATATGGGCAATAATGCATGTTATATTGATGATAATAAAAGTAATACGTATATTTATTATAGTTCTAGCGATTATAACTGCATAGTATGGGTAATAATGCATGTTATATTGATAATAATAAAAGTAATAAGTATATTTATTATAGTTCTGTCGATAATAACTGCATAATATGGGCAATGATGCATGTTATATGGATGATAATGACAGTAGTGAGTATATTTATTACAGTTCTAGCGATAATAACTGCATTATTTCGGTAATAATGCATGTTATATTTATAATATCGGGAGTAATAAGTATAATTATTATAGTTCTAGCGATAATAATAGTAAAATATGGCTAATAGTGCATGTTATATTGATAATAATAAAAGTAATAAGTATATTTATTACAGTTCTATCGATAATAACTGCATAATATGGGTAATAATGCATGTTATATTGATGATAATAAAAGTAATAGGTATATTTATTATAGTTCTAGCGATTATAACTGCATTATATGGGTAATAATGCACGTTATATTGATAATATTGGGATTAATAAGTATAATTATTATAGTTCTAGCAATAATAATAGTAAAATATGGCTAATAGTTCATGTTATATTGATAATAATGAAAGTAATAAGTATATTTATTATACTTCTGTCGATAATAACTGCATTATATGGGTAATAATGCATGTTATATTGATAATAATATAAGTAATATGTATAATTATTACAGTTCTACCGACAATAACTCCATTATATGGGTAATAATGCATGTTATATTGATATCAATATAAGTAATAAGTATAATTATTACAGTTCTAGCGATAATAACTGCATAATATGGGTAATAATGCATGTTATATTGATGATAATGAAAGTTGTAAGTATATTTATTACAGTTCTAGAGATAATAACTGCATAATATGGGTAATAAGCATGTTACAATGATGATAATAAAAGTAATACGTATATTTATTATAGATCTAGCGATAATAACTGCATAATATGGGTAATAATGCATGTTATATTGATAATAATATAAGTAATAAGTTTAATTATTACAGTTCTAGCGATAATAACTGCATAATATGGGAAATAATACATGTTATTCTGATGATAATGAAAGTAGTGAGTATATTTATTATAGTTCTAGCGATAATAACTGCATAATATGGGTAATAATGCATGTTATATTGATAATAATATAAGTAATAAGTATATTTATTACAGTTCAGCGACAATAACTGCATAATATGGGTAATAATGCATGTTACAATGATGATAATAAAAGTAATACGTATATTTATTATAGATCTAGCGATAATAACTGCATAATATGGGTAATAATGCATGTTATATTGATAATAATATAAGTAATAAGTTTAATTATTACAGTTCTATGGATATTAACTGCATAATATGGGCAATAATGCATGTTATATTGATGATAATAACAGTAATACGTATATTTATTATAGTTCTAGCGATAATAACTGCATAATATTGGTAATAATGCATGTTATATTGATAATAATAAAAGTAATACGTATATTTATTATAGTTCTATCGATAATAACTGCATAATATGGGTAATAATGCATGTTATATTGATGATAATGAAAGTACTGAGTATATTTATTACAGTTCTAGCGATAATAACTGCATTATATGCGTAATAATGCATGCTATATTGATAATATTGGGAGTAATAAGTATAATTATTATAGTTCTAGCAATAATAATAGTAAAATATGGCTAATAGTTCATGCTATATTGATAATAATAAAAGTAATAAGTATATTTATTATACTTCTGTCGATAATAACTGCATTATATGGGTAATAGTGCATGTTATATTCATAATAATATAAGTAATAAGTATAATTATTACAGTTATAGCGATAATAACTGCATCATATGGGTAATAATGCATGTTATATTGATGATATCGGGATTAATAAGTATAATTATTATAGTTCTAGCAATAATAATAGTAAAATATGGCTAATAGCTCATGCTATATTGATAATAATAAAAGTAATAAGTATATTTATTATACTTCTGTCGATAATAACTGCATTATATGGGTAATAATGCATGTTATATTGATAATAATATAAGTAATATGTATAATTATTACAGTTCTAGCGACAATAACTCCATTATATGGGTAATAATGCATGTTATATTGATAATAATATAAGTAATAAGTATAATTATTACAGTTCTAGCGATAATAACTGCATAATATGTGTAATAATGCATGTTATATTGATGATAATGAAAGTTGTAAGTATATTTATTACAGTTCTAGCGATAATAACTGCATTACATGCGTAATAATGCATGTTATATTGATAATATCGGGAGTAATATGTATAATTATTATAGTTCTAGCGATAATAATAGTACAATATGGCTAATAGTGCATGTTATATTGATAATAATAAAAGTAATAAGTATATTTATACAGTTCTATCGATAATAACTGCATAATATTGGTAATAATGCATGTTATATTGATGATAATAAAAGTAATGCGTATATTTATTATAGTTCTAGCGATAATAACTGCATAATATGGGTAATAATCCATGTTATATTGATAATAATATAAGTAATAAGTATAATTATTACAGTTCAGCGACAATAACTGCATAATATGGGTAATAATGCATGTTACAATGATGATAATAAAAGTAATACGTATATCTATTATAGTTCTAGCTATAATAACTGCATAATATGGGTAATAATGCATGTTATATTGGTAATAATATAAGTAATAAGTTTAATTATTACAGTTCTATGGATATTAACTGCATAATATGGGTAATAATGCATGTTATATTGATAATAATAAAAGTAATAAGTATATTTATTATAGTTCTATCGATAATAACTGCATAATATGGGCAATAATGCATGTTATATTGATGATAATAAAAGTAATACGTATATTTATTATAGTTCTAGCGATTATAACTGCATAGTATGGGTAATAATGCATGTTATATTGATAATAATAAAAGTAATAAGTATATTTATTATAGTTCTGTCGATAATAACTGCATAATATGGGCAATGATGCATGTTATATGGATGATAATGACAGTAGTGAGTATATTTATTACAGTTCTAGCGATAATAACTGCATTATTTCGGTAATAATGCATGTTATATTTATAATATCGGGAGTAATAAGTATAATTATTATAGTTCTAGCGATAATAATAGTAAAATATGGCTAATAGTGCATGTTATATTGATAATAATAAAAGTAATAAGTATATTTATTATAGTTCTATCGATAATAACTGCATAATATGGGCAATAATGCATGTTATATTGATGATAATAAAAGTAATACGTATATTTATTATAGTTCTAGCGATTATACCTGTATAGTATGGGTAATAATGCATGTTATATTGATAATAATAAAAGTAATAAGTATATTTATTACAGATCTATCGATAATAACTGCATAATATGGGTAATAATGCATGTTATATTGATGATAATAAAAGTAATACGTATATTTATTATAGTTCTAGCGATTATAACTGCATTATATGGGTAATAATGCACGTTATATTGATAATAATATAAGTAATAAGTATAATTATTACAGTTCTAGCGATTATAACTGCATAATATGGGTAATAATGCATGTTATATTGATAATATCGGGAGTAATATGTATAATTATTATAGTTCTAGCGATAATAATAGTACAATATGGCTAATAGTGCATGTTATATTGATAATAATATAAGTAATAAGTATAATTATTACAGTTCTAGCGATAATAACTGCATAATATGGGTAATAATGCATGTTATATTGATAATAATAATAGTAATAAGTATATTTATTATAGTACTATCGATAATAACTGCACAATATGGGTAATAATGCATGTTATATTGATGATAATGAAAGTTGTAAGTATATTTATTACAGTTCTATCGATAATAACTGCATAATATGGGTAATAATGCATGTTATATTGATAATAATAATAGTAATAAGTATATTTATTATAGTTCTATCGATAATAACTGCATTACATGCGTAATAATGCATGTTATATTGATAATATCGGGAGTAATATGTATAATTATTATAGTTCTAGCGATAATAATAGTACAATATGGCTAATAGTGCATGTTATATTGATAATAATAAAAGTAATAAGTATATTTATACAGTTCTATCGATAATAACTGCATAATATTGGTAATAATGCATGTTATATTGATGATAATAAAAGTAATACGTATATTTATTATAGTTATAGCGATAATAACTGCATAATATGGGTAATAATCCATGTTATATTGATAATAATATAAGTATAATTATTATAGTTCTATCGATAATAACTGCATAATATGGGCAATAATGCATGTTATATTGATGATAATAAAAGTAATACGTATATTTATTATAGTTCTAGCGATTATAACTGCATTATATGGGTAATAGTGCATGTTATATTGATAATAATATAAGTAATAAGTATAATTATTACAGTTCTAGCGATAATAACTGCATAATATGGGTAATAATGCATGTTATATTGATAATAATAATAGTAATAAGTATATTTATTATAGTACTATCGATAATAACTGCACAATATGGGTAATAATGCATGTTATATTGATGATAATGAAAGTTGTAAGTATATTTATTACAGTTCTATCGATAATAACTGCATAATATGGGTAATAATGCATGTTATATTGATAATAATAATAGTAATAAGTATATTTATTATAGTTCTATCGATAATAACTGCATAATATTAGTAATAATGCATGTTATATTGATGATAATGAAAGTTGTAAGTATATTTATTACAGTTCTAGCGATAATAACTGCATTACATGCGTAATAATGCATGTTATATTGATAATATCGGGAGTAATATGTATAATTATTATAGTTCTAGCGATAATAATAGTACAATATGGCTAATAGTGCATGTTATATTGATAATAATAAAAGTAATAAGTATATTTATACAGTTCTATCGATAATAACTGCATAATATTGGTAATAATGCATGTTATATTGATGATAATAAAAGTAATACGTATATTTATTATAGTTCTAGCGATAATAACTGCATAATATGGGTAATAATCCATGTTATATTGATAATAATATAAGTAATAAGTATAATTATTACAGTTCAGCGACAATAACTGCATAATATGGGTAATAATGCATGTTACAATGATGATAATAAAAGTAATACGTATATTTATTATAGATCTAGCGATAATAACTGCATAATATGGGTAATAATGCATGTTATATTGATAATAATATAAGTAATAAGTTTAATTATTACAGTTCTATGGATATTAACTGCATAATATGGGCAATAATGCATGTTATATTGATGATAATAACAGTAATACGTATATTTATTATAGTTCTAGCGATAATAACTGCATAATATTGGTAATAATGCATGTTATATTGATAATAATAAAAGTAATACGTATATTTATTATAGTTCTATCGATAATAACTGCATAATATGGGTAATAATGCATGTTATATTGATGATAATGAAAGTACTGAGTATATTTATTACAGTTCTAGCGATAATAACTGCATTATATGCGTAATAATGCATGCTATATTGATAATATTGGGAGTAATAAGTATAATTATTATAGTTCTAGCAATAATAATAGTAAAATATGGCTAATAGTTCATGCTATATTGATAATAATAAAAGTAATAAGTATATTTATTATACTTCTGTCGATAATAACTGCATTATATGGGTAATAGTGCATGTTATATTCATAATAATATAAGTAATAAGTATAATTATTACAGTTATAGCGATAATAACTGCATCATATGGGTAATAATGCATGTTATATTGATGATATCGGGATTAATAAGTATAATTATTATAGTTCTAGCAATAATAATAGTAAAATATGGCTAATAGCTCATGCTATATTGATAATAATAAAAGTAATAAGTATATTTATTATACTTCTGTCGATAATAACTGCATTATATGGGTAATAATGCATGTTATATTGATAATAATATAAGTAATATGTATAATTATTACAGTTCTAGCGACAATAACTCCATTATATGGGTAATAATGCATGTTATATTGATAATAATATAAGTAATAAGTATAATTATTACAGTTCTAGCGATAATAACTGCATAATATGTGTAATAATGCATGTTATATTGATGATAATGAAAGTTGTAAGTATATTTATTACAGTTCTAGCGATAATAACTGCATTACATGCGTAATAATGCATGTTATATTGATAATATCGGGAGTAATATGTATAATTATTATAGTTCTAGCGATAATAATAGTACAATATGGCTAATAGTGCATGTTATATTGATAATAATAAAAGTAATAAGTATATTTATACAGTTCTATCGATAATAACTGCATAATATTGGTAATAATGCATGTTATATTGATGATAATAAAAGTAATGCGTATATTTATTATAGTTCTAGCGATAATAACTGCATAATATGGGTAATAATCCATGTTATATTGATAATAATATAAGTAATAAGTATAATTATTACAGTTCAGCGACAATAACTGCATAATATGGGTAATAATGCATGTTACAATGATGATAATAAAAGTAATACGTATATCTATTATAGTTCTAGCTATAATAACTGCATAATATGGGTAATAATGCATGTTATATTGGTAATAATATAAGTAATAAGTTTAATTATTACAGTTCTATGGATATTAACTGCATAATATGGGTAATAATGCATGTTATATTGATAATAATAAAAGTAATAAGTATATTTATTATAGTTCTATCGATAATAACTGCATAATATGGGCAATAATGCATGTTATATTGATGATAATAAAAGTAATACGTATATTTATTATAGTTCTAGCGATTATAACTGCATAGTATGGGTAATAATGCATGTTATATTGATAATAATAAAAGTAATAAGTATATTTATTATAGTTCTGTCGATAATAACTGCATAATATGGGCAATGATGCATGTCATATGGATGATAATGACAGTAGTGAGTATATTTATTACAGTTCTAGCGATAATAACTGCATTATTTCGGTAATAATGCATGTTATATTTATAATATCGGGAGTAATAAGTATAATTATTATAGTTCTAGCGATAATAATAGTAAAATATGGCTAATAGTGCATGTTATATTGATAATAATAAAAGTAATAAGTATATTTATTATAGTTCTATCGATAATAACTGCATAATATGGGCAATAATGCATGTTATATTGATGATAATAAAAGTAATACGTATATTTATTATAGTTCTAGCGATTATACCTGTATAGTATGGGTAATAATGCATGTTATATTGATAATAATAAAAGTAATAAGTATATTTATTACAGATCTATCGATAATAACTGCATAATATGGGTAATAATGCATGTTATATTGATGATAATAAAAGTAATACGTATATTTATTATAGTTCTAGCGATTATAACTGCATTATATGGGTAATAATGCACGTTATATTGATAATAATATAAGTAATAAGTATAATTATTACAGTTCTAGCGATTATAACTGCATAATATGGGTAATAATGCATGTTATATTGATAATATCGGGAGTAATATGTATAATTATTATAGTTCTAGCGATAATAATAGTACAATATGGCTAATAGTGCATGTTATATTGATAATAATATAAGTAATAAGTATAATTATTACAGTTCTAGCGATAATAACTGCATAATATGGGTAATAATGCATGTTATATTGATAATAATAATAGTAATAAGTATATTTATTATAGTACTATCGATAATAACTGCACAATATGGGTAATAATGCATGTTATATTGATGATAATGAAAGTTGTAAGTATATTTATTACAGTTCTATCGATAATAACTGCATAATATGGGTAATAATGCATGTTATATTGATAATAATAATAGTAATAAGTATATTTATTATAGTTCTATCGATAATAACTGCATTACATGCGTAATAATGCATGTTATATTGATAATATCGGGAGTAATATGTATAATTATTATAGTTCTAGCGATAATAATAGTACAATATGGCTAATAGTGCATGTTATATTGATAATAATAAAAGTAATAAGTATATTTATACAGTTCTATCGATAATAACTGCATAATATTGGTAATAATGCATGTTATATTGATGATAATAAAAGTAATACGTATATTTATTATAGTTATAGCGATAATAACTGCATAATATGGGTAATAATCCATGTTATATTGATAATAATATAAGTATAATTATTATAGTTCTATCGATAATAACTGCATAATATGGGCAATAATGCATGTTATATTGATGATAATAAAAGTAATACGTATATTTATTATAGTTCTAGCGATTATAACTGCATTATATGGGTAATAGTGCATGTTATATTGATAATAATATAAGTAATAAGTATAATTATTACAGTTCTAGCGATAATAACTGCATAATATGGGTAATAATGCATGTTATATTGATAATAATAATAGTAATAAGTATATTTATTATAGTACTATCGATAATAACTGCACAATATGGGTAATAATGCATGTTATATTGATGATAATGAAAGTTGTAAGTATATTTATTACAGTTCTATCGATAATAACTGCATAATATGGGTAATAATGCATGTTTTATTGATAATAATAATAGTAATAAGTATATTTATTATAGTTCTATCGATAATAACTGCATAATATTAGTAATAATGCATGTTATATTGATGATAATGAAAGTTGTAAGTATATTTATTACAGTTCTAGCGATAATAACTGCATTACATGCGTAATAATGCATGTTATATTGATAATATCGGGAGTAATAAGTATAATTATTATAGTTCTAGCGATAATAATAGTAAAATATGGCTAATAGTGCATGTTATATTGATAATAATAAAAGTAATAAGTATATTTATTACAGTTCTATCAATAATAACTGCATAATATGGGTAATAATGCATGTTATATTGATGATAATAAAAGTAATACGTATATTTATTATAGTTCTAGCGATTATAACTGCATTATATGGGTAATAATGCACGTTATATTGATAATATTGGGATTAATAAGTATAATTATTATAGTTCTAGCAATAATAATAGTAAAATATGGCTAATAGTTCATGCTATATTGATAATAATAAAAGTAATAAGTATATTTATTATACTTCTGTCGATAATAACTGCATTATATGGGTAATAGTGCATGTTATATTCATAATAATATAAGTAATAAGTATAATTATTACAGTTATAGCGATAATAACTGCATTATATGGATAATAATGCATGTTATATTGATGATATCGGGATTAATAAGTATAATTATTATAGTTCTAGCAATAATAATAGTAAAATATGGCTAATAGTTCATGCTATATTGATAATAATAAAAGTAATAAGTATATTTATTATACTTCTGTCGATAATAACAGCATTATATGGGTAATAATGCATGTTATATTGATAATAATATAAGTAATATGTATAATTATTACAGTTCTAGCGACAATAACTCCATTATATGGGTAATAATGCATGTTATATTGATAATAATATAAGTAATAAGTATAATTATTACAGTTCTAGCGATAATAACTGCATAATATGGGTAATAATGCATGTTATATTGATAATAATAATAGTAATAAGTATATTTATTATAGTACTACCGATAATAACTGCATAATATGGGTAATAATGCATGTTATATTGATGATAATGAAAGTTGTAAGTATATTTATTACAGTTCTAGCGATAATAACTGCGTAATATGTGTAATAATGCATGTTATATTGATAATAATAATAGTAATAAGTATATTTATTATAGTTCTATCGATAATAACTGCATAATATGGGTAATAATGCATGTTATATTGATGATAATGAAAGTAGTGAGTATATTTATTATAGTCCTAGCGATAATAACTGCATAATGTGGGTAATAATGCATGTTATATTGATAATAATATAAGTAATAAGTATAATTATTACAGTTCAGCGACAATAACTGCATAATATGGGTAATAATGCATGTTACAATGATGATAATAAAAGTAATACGTATATTTATTACAGTTCTAGCGATAATAACTGCATAATATGGGTAATAATGCATGTTATATTGATGATAATGAAAGTTGTAAGTATATTTATTACAGTTCTAGCGATAATAACTGCGTAATATGAGTAATAATGCATGTTATATGGATAATAATAATAGTAATAAGTATATTTATTATAGTTCTATCGATAATAACTGCATAATATGGGCAATAATGCATGTTATATTGATGATAATGAAAGTAGTGAGTATATTTATTATAGTCCTAGCGATAATAACTGCATAATATGGGTAATAATGCATGTTATATTGATAATAATATAAGTAATAAGTTTAATTATTACAGTTCTATTTATAATAACTGCATAATATGGGTAATGATGCATGTTATATTGATAATAATATAAGTAATAAGTTTAATTATTACAGTTCTATGGATATTAACTGCATAATATGGGTAATAATGCATGTTATATTGATGATAATAAAAGTAATACGTATATTTATTATAGTTCTAGCGATTATAACTGCATTATATGCGTAATAATGCATGCTATATTGATAATATTGGGAGTAATAAGTATAATTATTATAGTTCTAGCGATAATGATAGTAAAACATGGCTAATAGTGCATGTGCTATTGATAATAATATAAGTAATAAGTATAATTATAACAGTTATAGCGATAATAACTGCATAATATGGGTAACAATGCATGTTATATTGATAATAATAAAAGTAATAAGTATATTTATTATACTTCTGTCGATAATAACTGCATTATATGGGTAATAATGCATGTTATATTGATAATAATATAAGTAATATGTATAATTATTACAGTTCTAGCGACAATAACTCCATTATATGGGTAATAATGCATGTTATATTGATAATAATATAAGTAATAAGTATAATTATTACAGTTCTAGCGATAATAACTGCATAATATGGGTAATAATGCATGTTATATTGATGATAATGAAAGTTGTAGGTATATTTATTGCAGTTCTAGCGATAATAACTGCATAATATGGGTAATAACGCATGTTATATTGATAATAATAATAGTAATAAGTATATTTATTATAGTACTATCGATAATAACTGCATAATATGGGTAATAATGCATGTTATATTGATAATAATAATAGTAATAAGTATATTTATTATAGTTCTATCGATAATAACTGCATAATATTAGTAATAATGCATGTTATATTGATGATAATGAAAGTTGTAAGTATATTTATTACAGTTCTAGCGATAATAACTGCATTACATGCGTAATAATGCATGTTATATTGATAATATCGGGAGTAATAAGTATAATTATTATAGTTCTAGCGATAATAATAGTACAATATGGCTAATAGTGCATGTTATATTGATAATAATAAAAGTAATAAGTATATTTATTACAGTTCTATCGATAATAACTGATTAATATGGGTAATAATGCATGTTACAATGATGATAATAAAAGTAATACGTATATTTATAATAGTTCTAGCGATAATAACTGCATAATATGGGTAATAATGCATGTCATATTGATGATAATGAAAGTTGTAGGTATATTTATTACAGTTCTAGCGATAATAACTGCATAATATGGGTAATAATGCATGTTATATTGATAATAATAATAGTGATAAGTATATTTATTATGAGTGATGCCCACTTGGACGCCGACCGTTTGGACGCGTCCCGATTGGACGGTCCCGATTCGACTCGTTCCATTTCGAAGCGGTGCCGATTGGACGCGTTCCAATTCTAAGCAGGGCTTATAGAACCTAACCTAACCAAATCTAACCTCTTCGAATTGGGACGCGTCGAATCGGCACCGCTTCGAATTGGAACGCGTCGAATCGGGACCGTCCAAACGGAACGCGTCCAATCGGTCGACGTCCAAGTGGGACACCCCCTTTATTATAGTACTATCGATAATAACTGCACAATATGGGTAATAATGCATGTTATATTGATGATAATGAAAGTTGTAAGTATATTTATTACAGTTCTATCGATAATAACTGCATAATATGGGTAATAATGCATGTTATATTGATAATAATAATAGTAATAAGTATATTTATTATAGTTCTATCGATAATAACTGCATAATATTAGTAATAATGCATGTTATATTGATGATAATGAAAGTTGTAAGTATATTTATTACAGTTCTAGCGATAATAACTGCATTACATGCGTAATAATGCATGTTATATTGATAATATCGGGAGTAATATGTATAATTATTATAGTTCTAGCGATAATAATAGTACAATATGGCTAATAGTGCATGTTATATTGGTAATAATATAAGTAATAAGTTTAATTATTACAGTTCTATGTATATTAACTGCATAATATGGGTAATAATGCATGTTATATTGATAATAATAAAAGTAATAAGTATATTTATTATAGTTCTATCGATAATAACTGCATAATATGGGCAATAATGCATGTTATATTGATGATAATAAAAGTAATACGTATATTTATTATAGTTCTAGCGATTATAACTGTATAGTATGGGTAATAATGCATGTTATATTGATAATAATAAAAGTAATAAGTATATTTATTATAGTTCTGTCGATAATAACTGCATAATATGGGCAATGATGCATGTTATATGGATGATAATGACAGTAGTGAGTATATTTATTACAGTTCTAGCGATAATAACTGCATTATTTCGGTAATAATGCATGTTATATTGATAATATCGGGAGTAATAAGTATAATTATTATAGTTCTAGCGATAATAATAGTAAAATATGGCTAATAGTGCATGTTATATTGATAATAATAAAAGTAATAAGTATATTTATTACAGATCTATCGATAATAACTGCATAATATGGGTAATAATGCATGTTATATTGATGATAATAAAAGTAATACGTATATTTATTATAGTTCTAGCGATTATAACTGCATTATATGGGTAATAATGCACGTTATATTGATAATAATATAAGTAATAAGTATAATTATTACAGTTCTAGCGATAATAACTGCATAATATGGGTAATAATGCATGTTATATTGATAATAATAATAGTAATAAGTATATTTATTATAGTACTATCGATAATAACTGCACAATATGGGTAATAATGCATGTTATATTGATGATAATGAAAGTTGTAAGTATATTTATTACAGTTCTATCGATAATAACTGCATAATATGGGTAATAATGCATGTTATATGGATAATAATAATAGTAATAAGTATATTTATTATAGTTCTATCGATAATAACTGCATTACATGCGTAATAATGCATGTTATATTGATAATATCGGGAGTAATATGTATAATTATTATAGTTCTAGCGATAATAATAGTACAATATGGCTAATAGTGCATGTTATATTGATAATAATAAAAGTAATAAGTATATTTATACAGTTCTATCGATAATAACTGCATAATATTGGTAATAATGCATGTTATATTGATGATAATAAAAGTAATACGTATATTTATTATAGTTATAGCGATAATAACTGCATAATATGGGTAATAATCCATGTTATATTGATAATAATATAAGTATAATTATTATAGTTCTATCGATAATAACTGCATAATATGGGCAATAATGCATGTTATATTGATGATAATAAAAGTAATACGTATATTTATTATAGTTCTAGCGATTATAACTGCATTATATGGGTAATAGTGCATGTTATATTGATAATAATATAAGTAATAAGTATAATTATTACAGTTCTAGCGATAATAACTGCATAATATGGGTAATAATGCATGTTATATTGATAATAATAATAGTAATAAGTATATTTATTATAGTACTATCGATAATAACTGCACAATATGGGTAATAATGCATGTTATATTGATGATAATGAAAGTTGTAAGTATATTTATTACAGTTCTATCGATAATAACTGCATAATATGGGTAATAATGCATGTTTTATTGATAATAATAATAGTAATAAGTATATTTATTATAGTTCTATCGATAATAACTGCATAATATTAGTAATAATGCATGTTATATTGATGATAATGAAAGTTGTAAGTATATTTATTACAGTTCTAGCGATAATAACTGCATTACATGCGTAATAATGCATGTTATATTGATAATATCGGGAGTAATATGTATAATTATTATAGTTCTAGCGATAATAATAGTACAATATGGCTAATAGTGCATGTTATATTGATAATAATAAAAGTAATAAGTATATTTATACAGTTCTATCGATAATAACTGCATAATATTGGTAATAATGCATGTTATATTGATGATAATAAAAGTAATACATATATTTATTATAGTTCTAGCGATAATAACTGCATAATATGGGTAATAATCCATGTTATATTGATAATAATATAAGTAATAAGTATAATTATTACAGTTCAGCGACAATAACTGCATAATATGGGTAATAATGCAGGTTACAATGATGATAATAAAAGTAATACGTATATCTATTATAGTTCTAGCTATAATAACTGCATAATATGGGTAATAATGCATGTTATATTGGTAATAATATAAGTAATAAGTTTAATTATTACAGTTCTATGGATATTAACTGCATAA
This sequence comes from Megachile leachella, assembly GCA_963576845.1. Taxonomy (NCBI): domain Eukaryota; kingdom Metazoa; phylum Arthropoda; class Insecta; order Hymenoptera; family Megachilidae; genus Megachile; species Megachile leachella. Next base: position 1,043,032 of record CAUYWW010000200.1, on the reverse strand, counting down.
TATGGGTAATAATGCATGTTATATTGATAATAATAAAAGTAATAAGTATATTTATTATAGTTCTATCGATAATAACTGCATAATATGGGCAATAATGCATGTTATATTGATGATAATAAAAGTAATACGTATATTTATTATAGTTCTAGCGATTATAACTGCATAGTATGGGTAATAATGCATGTTATATTGATAATAATAAAAGTAATAAGTATATTTATTATAGTTCTGTCGATAATAACTGCATAATATGGGCAATGATGCATGTTATATGGATGATAATGACAGTAGTGAGTATATTTATTACAGTTCTAGCGATAATAACTGCATTATTTCGGTAATAATGCATGTTATATTGATAATATCGGGAGTAATAAGTATAATTATTATAGTTCTAGCGATAATAATAGTAAAATATGGCTAATAGTGCATGTTATATTGATAATAATAAAAGTAATAAGTATATTTATTACAGTTCTATCAATAATAACTGCATAATATGGGTAATAATGCATGTTATATTGATGATAATAAAAGTAATACGTATATTTATTATAGTTCTAGCGATTATAACTGCATTATATGGGTAATAATGCACGTTATATTGATAATATTGGGATTAATAAGTATAATTATTATAGTTCTAGCAATAATAATAGTAAAATATGGCTAATAGTTCATGCTATATTGATAATAATAAAAGTAATAAGTATATTTATTATACTTCTGTCGATAATAACTGCATTATATGGGTAATAGTGCATGTTATATTCATAATAATATAAGTAATAAGTATAATTATTACAGTTATAGCGATAATAACTGCAGTATATGGATAATAATGCATGTTATATTGATGATATCGGGATTAATAAGTATAATTATTATAGTTCTAGCAATAATAATAGTAAAATATGGCTAATAGTTCATGCTATATTGATAATAATAAAAGTAATAAGTATATTTATTATACTTCTGTCGATAATAACAGCATTATATGGGTAATAATGCATGTTATATTGATAATAATATAAGTAATATGTATAATTATTACAGTTCTAGCGACAATAACTCCATTATATGGGTAATAATGCATGTTATATTGATAATAATATAAGTAATAAGTATAATTATTACAGTTCTAGCGATAATAACTGCATAATATGGGTAATAATGCATGTTATATTGATAATAATAATAGTAATAAGTATATTTATTATAGTACTACCGATAATAACTGCATAATATGGGTAATAATGCATGTTATATTGATGATAATGAAAGTTGTAAGTATATTTATTACAGTTCTAGCGATAATAACTGCGTAATATGTGTAATAATGCATGTTATATTGATAATAATAATAGTAATAAGTATATTTATTATAGTTCTATCGATAATAACTGCATAATATGGGTAATAATGCATGTTATATTGATGATAATGAAAGTAGTGAGTATATTTATTATAGTCCTAGCGATAATAACTGCATAATGTGGGTAATAATGCATGTTATATTGATAATAATATAAGTAATAAGTATAATTATTACAGTTCAGCGACAATAACTGCATAATATGGGTAATAATGCATGTTACAATGATGATAATAAAAGTAATACGTATATCTATTATAGTTCTAGCTATAATAACTGCATAATATGGGTAATAATGCATGTTATATTGGTAATAATATAAGTAATAAGTATAATTATTACAGTTCTAGCGATAATAACTGCATAATATGGGTAATAATGCATGTTATATTGATAATAATAATAGTAATAAGTATATTTATTATAGTACTACCGATAATAACTGCATAATATGGGTAATAATGCATGTTATATTGATGATAATGAAAGTTGTAAGTATATTTATTACAGTTCTAGCGATAATAACTGCGTAATATGTGTAATAATGCATGTTATATTGATAATAATAATAGTAATAAGTATATTTATTATAGTTCTATCGATAATAACTGCATAATATGGGTAATAATGCATGTTATATTGATGATAATGAAAGTAGTGAGTATATTTATTATAGTCCTAGCGATAATAACTGCATAATGTGGGTAATAATGCATGTTATATTGATAATAATATAAGTAATAAGTATAATTATTACAGTTCAGCGACAATAACTGCATAATATGGGTAATAATGCATGTTACAATGATGATAATAAAAGTAATACGTATATCTATTATAGTTCTAGCTATAATAACTGCATAATATGGGTAATAATGCATGTTATATTGGTAATAATATAAGTAATAAGTATAATTATTACAGTTCTAGCGATAATAACTGCATAATATGGGTAATAATGCATGTTATATTGATAATAATAATAGTAATAAGTATATTTATTATAGTACTACCGATAATAACTGCATAATATGGGTAATAATGCATGTTATATTGATGATAATGAAAGTTGTAAGTATATTTATTACAGTTCTAGCGATAATAACTGCGTAATATGTGTAATAATGCATGTTATATTGATAATAATAATAGTAATAAGTATATTTATTATAGTTCTATCGATAATAACTGCATAATATGGGTAATAATGCATGTTATATTGATGATAATGAAAGTAGTGAGTATATTTATTATAGTCCTAGCGATAATAACTGCATAATGTGGGTAATAATGCATGTTATATTGATAATAATATAAGTAATAAGTATAATTATTACAGTTCAGCGACAATAACTGCATAATATGGGTAATAATGCATGTTACAATGATGATAATAAAAGTAATACGTATATCTATTATAGTTCTAGCTATAATAACTGCATAATATGGGTAATAATGCATGTTATATTGGTAATAATATAAGTAATAAGTTTAATTATTACAGTTCTATGGATATTAACTGCATAATATGGGTAATAATGCATGATATATTGATAATAATAAAAGTAATAAGTATATTTATTATAGTTCTATCGATAATAACTGTATAATATGGGCAATAATGCATGTTATATTGATGATAATAAAAGTAATACGTATATTTATTATAGTTCTAGCGATTATAACTGCATAGTATGGGTAATAATGCATGTTATATTGATAATAATAAAAGTAATAAGTATATTTATTATAGTTCTGTCGATAATAACTGCATAATATGGGCAATGATGCATGTTATATGGATGATAATGACAGTAGTGAGTATATTTATGACAGTTCTAGCGATAATAACCGCATTATTTCGGTAATAATGCATGTTATATTGATAATATCGGGAGTAATAAGTATAATTATTATAGTTCTAGCGATAATAATAGTAAAATATGGCTAATAGTGCATGTTATATTGATAATAATAAAAGTAATAAGTATATTTATTACAGTTCTATCGATAATAACTGCATAATATGGGTAATAATGCATGTTATATTGATGATAATAAAAGTAATACGTATATTTATTATAGTTCTAGCGATAATAACTGCATAATATGGGTAATAATGCATGTTATATTGATGATAATAAAAGTAATAAGTATATTTATTATACTTCTGTCGATAATAACTGCATAATATGGGTAATAATGCATGTTATATTGATAATAATATAAGTAATAAGTATATTTATTACAGTTCAGCGACAATAACTGCATAATATGGGTAATAATGCATGCTACAATGATGATAATAAAAGTAATACGTATATTTATTATAGTTCTAGCGATAATAACTGCATAATATGGGTAATAATGCATGTTATATTGATAATAATATAAGTAATAAGTTTAATTATTACAGTTCTATGGATAATAACTGCATAATATGGGTAATAATGCATGTTATATTGATAATAATAAAAGTAATAGGTATATTTATTATAGTTCTATCGATAATAACTGCATAATATGGGCAATAATGCATGTTATATTGATGATAATAACAGTAATACGTATATTTATTATAGTTCTAGAGATAATAACTGCATAATATTGGTAATAATGCATGTTATATTGATAATAATAAAAGTAATAAGTATATTTATTATAGTTCTATCGATAATAACTGCATAATATGGGTAATAATGCATGTTATATTGATGATAATGAAAGTACTGAGTATATTTATTACAGTTCTAGCGATAATAACTGCATTATATGCGTAATAATGCATGCTATATTGATAATATTGGGAGTAATAAGTATAATTATTATAGTTCTAGCAATAATAATAGTAAAATATGGCTAATAGTTCATGCTATATTGATAATAATAAAAGTAATAAGTATATTTATTATACTTCTGTCGATAATAACTGCATTATATGGGTAATAATGCATGTTATATTGATGATATCGGGATTAATAAGTATAATTATTATAGTTCTAGCAATAATAATAGTAAAATATGGCTAATAGTTCATGCTATATTGATAATAATAAAAGTAATAAGTATATTTATTATACTTCTGTCGATAATAACTGCATTATATGGGTAATAATGCATGTTATATTGATAATATCGGGAGTAATAAGTATAATTATTATAGTTCTAGCGATAATAATAGTAAAATATGGCTAATAGTGCATGTTATATTGATAATAATAAAAGTAATAAGTATATTTATTACAGATCTATCGATAATAACTGCATAATATGGGTAATAATGCATGTTATATTGATGATAATAAAAGTAATACGTATATTTATTATAGTTCTAGCGATTATACCTGCATTATATGGGTAATAATGCACGTTATATTGATAATAATATAAGTAATAAGTATAATTATTACAGTTCTAGCGATAATAACTGCATAATATGGGTAATAATGCATGTTATATTCATAATAATAATAGTAATAAGTATATTTATTATAGTACTATCGATAATAACTGCACAATATGGGTAATAATGCATGTTATATTGATGATAATGAAAGTTGTAAGTATATTTATTACAGTTCTATCGATAATAACTGCATAATATGGGTAATAATGCATGTTATATTGATAATAATAATAGTAATAAGTATATTTATTATAGTTCTATCGATAATAACTGCATAATATTAGTAATAATGCATGTTATATTGATGATAATGAAAGTTGTAAGTATATTTATTACAGTTCTAGCGATAATAACTGCATTACATGCGTAATAATGCATGTTATATTGATAATATCGGGAGTAATATGTATAATTATTATAGTTCTAGCGATAATAATAGTACAATATGGCTAATAGTGCATGTTATATTGATAATAATAAAAGTAATAAGTATATTTATACAGTTCTATCGATAATAACTGCATAATATTGGTAATAATGCATGTTATATTGATGATAATAAAAGTAATACGTATATTTATTATAGTTCTAGCGATAATAACTGCATAATATGGGTAATAATCCATGTTATATTGATAATAATATAAGTAATAAGTATAATTATTATAGTTCTATCGATAATAACTGCATAATATGGGCAATAATGCATGTTATATTGATGATAATAAAAGTAATACGTATATTTATTATAGTTCTAGCGATTATAACTGCATTATATGGGTAATAGTGCATGTTATATTGATAATAATATAAGTAATAAGTATAATTATTACAGTTCTAGCGATAATAACTGCATAATATGGGTAATAATGCATGTTATATTGATAATAATAATAGTAATAAGTATATTTATTATAGTACTATCGATAATAACTGCACAATATGGGTAATAATGCATGTTATATTGATGATAATGAAAGTTGTAAGTATATTTATTACAGTTCTATCGATAATAACTGCATAATATGGGTAATAATGCATGTTTTATTGATAATAATAATAGTAATAAGTATATTTATTATAGTTCTATCGATAATAACTGCATAATATTAGTAATAATGCATGTTATATTGATGATAATGAAAGTTGTAAGTATATTTATTACAGTTCTAGCGATAATAACTGCATTACATGCGTAATAATGCATGTTATATTGATAATATCGGGAGTAATATGTATAATTATTATAGTTCTAGCGATAATAATAGTACAATATGGCTAATAGTGCATGTTATATTGATAATAATAAAAGTAATAAGTATATTTATACAGTTCTATCGATAATAACTGCATAATATTGGTAATAATGCATGTTATATTGATGATAATAAAAGTAATACATATATTTATTATAGTTCAGCGACAATAACTGCATAATATGGGTAATAATGCATGTTACAATGATGATAATAAAAGTAATACGTATATCTATTATAGTTCTAGCTATAATAACTGCATAATATGGGTAATAATGCATGTTATATTGGTAATAATATAAGTAATAAGTTTAATTATTACAGTTCTATGGATATTAACTGCATAATATGGGTAATAATGCATGATATATTGATAATAATAAAAGTAATAAGTATATTTATTATAGTTCTATCGATAATAACTGCATAATATGGGCAATAATGCATGTTATATTGATGATAATAAAAGTAATACGTATATTTATTATAGTTCTAGCGATTATAACTGCATAGTATGGGTAATAATGCATGTTATATTGATAATAATAAAAGTAATAAGTATATTTATTATAGTTCTGTCGATAATAACTGCATAATATGGGCAATGATGCATGTTATATGGATGATAATGACAGTAGTGAGTATATTTATTACAGTTCTAGCGATAATAACCGCATTATTTCGGTAATAATGCATGTTATATTGATAATATCGGGAGTAATAAGTATAATTATTATAGTTCTAGCGATAATAATAGTAAAATATGGCTAATAGTGCATGTTATATTGATAATAATAAAAGTAATAAGTATATTTATTACAGTTCTATCGATAATAACTGCATAATATGGGTAATAATGCATGTTATATTGATGATAATAAAAGTAATACGTATATTTATTATAGTTCTAGCGATAATAACTGCATAATATGGGTAATAATGCATGTTATATTGATGATAATAAAAGTAATAAGTATATTTATTATACTTCTGTCGATAATAACTGCATAATATGGGTAATAATGCATGTTATATTGATAATAATATAAGTAATAAGTATATTTATTACAGTTCAGCGACAATAACTGCATAATATGGGTAATAATGCATGCTACAATGATGATAATAAAAGTGATACGTATATTTATTATAGTTCTAGCGATAATAACTGCATGATATGGGTAATAATGCATGTTATATTGATAATAATATAAGTAATAAGTTTAATTATTACAGTTCTATGGATAATAACTGCATAATATGGGTAATAATGCATGTTATATTGATAATAATAAAAGTAATAGGTATATTTATTATAGTTCTATCGATAATAACTGCATAATATGGGCAATAATGCATGTTATATTGATGATAATAACAGTAATACGTATATTTATTATAGTTCTAGAGATAATAACTGCATAATATTGGTAATAATGCATGTTATATTGATAATAATAAAAGTAATAAGTATATTTATTATAGTTCTATCGATAATAACTGCATAATATGGGTAATAATGCATGTTATATTGATGATAATGAAAGTACTGAGTATATTTATTACAGTTCTAGCGATAATAACCGCATTATTTCGGTAATAATGCATGTTATATTGATAATATCGGGAGTAATAAGTATAATTATTATAGTTCTAGCGATAATAATAGTAAAATATGGCTAATAGTGCATGTTATATTGATAATAATAAAAGTAATAAGTATATTTATTACAGTTCTATCGATAATAACTGCATAATATGGGTAATAATGCATGTTATATTGATGATAATAAAAGTAATACGTATATTTATTATAGTTCTAGCGATAATAACTGCATAATATGGGTAATAATGCATGTTATATTGATGATAATAAAAGTAATAAGTATATTTATTATACTTCTGTCGATAATAACTGCATAATATGGGTAATAATGCATGTTATATTGATAATAATATAAGTAATAAGTATATTTATTACAGTTCAGCGACAATAACTGCATAATATGGGTAATAATGCATGCTACAATGATGATAATAAAAGTGATACGTATATTTATTATAGTTCTAGCGATAATAACTGCATAATATGGGTAATAATGCATGTTATATTGATAATAATATAAGTAATAAGTTTAATTATTACAGTTCTATGGATAATAACTGCATAATATGGGTAATAATGCATGTTATATTGATAATAATATAAGTAATAAGTATATTTATTACAGTTCAGCGACAATAACTGCATAATATGGGTAATAATGCATGCTACAATGATGATAATAAAAGTGATACGTATATTTATTATAGTTCTAGCGATAATAACTGCATAATATGGGTAATAATGCATGTTACATTGATAATAATTTAAGTAATAAGTTTAATTATTACAGTTCTATGGATAATAACTGCATAATATGGGTAATAATGGATGTTACATTGATAATAATAAAAGTAATAGGTATATTTATTATAGTTCTATCGATAATAACTGCATAATATGGGCAATAATGCATGTTATATTGATGATAATAACAGTAATACGTATATTTATTATAGTTCTAGAGATAATAACTGCATAATATTGGTAATAATGCATGTTATATTGATAATAATAAAAGTAATAAGTATATTTATTATAGTTCTATCGATAATAACTGCATAATATGGGCAATAATGCATGTTATATTGATGATAATAAAAGTAATACGTATATTTATTATAGTTCTAGCGATTATAACTGCATAGTATGGGTAATAATGCATGTTATATTGATAATAATAAAAGTAATAAGTATATTTATTATAGTTCTGTCGATAATAACTGCATAATATGGGCAATGATGCATGTTATATGGATGATAATGACAGTAGTGAGTATATTTATTACAGTTCTAGCGATAATAACTGCATTATTTCGGTAATAATGCATGTTATATTGATAATATCGGGAGTAATAAGTATAATTATTATAGTTCTAGCGATAATAATAGTAAAATATGGCTAATAGTGCATGTTATATTGATAATAATAAAAGTAATAAGTATATTTATTACAGATCTATCGATAATAACTGCATAATATGGGTAATAATGCATGTTATATTGATGATAATAAAAGTAATACGTATATTTATTATAGTTCTAGCGATTATACCTGCATTATATGGGTAATAATGCACGTTATATTGATAATAATATAAGTAATAAGTATAATTATTACAGTTCTAGCGATAATAACTGCATAATATGGGTAATAATGCATGTTATATTGATAATAATAATAGTAATAAGTATATTTATTATAGTACTATCGATAATAACTGCACAATATGGGTAATAATGCATGTTATATTGATGATAATGAAAGTTGTAAGTATATTTATTACAGTTCTATCGATAATAACTGCATAATATGGGTAATAATGCATGTTATATTGATAATAATAATAGTAATAAGTATATTTATTATAGTTCTATCGATAATAACTGCATAATATTAGTAATAATGCATGTTATATTGATGATAATGAAAGTTGTAAGTATATTTATTACAGTTCTAGCGATAATAACTGCATTACATGCGTAATAATGCATGTTATATTGATAATATCGGGAGTAATATGTATAATTATTATAGTTCTAGCGATAATAATAGTACAATATGGCTAATAGTGCATGTTATATTGATAATAATAAAAGTAATAAGTATATTTATACAGTTCTATCGATAATAACTGCATAATATTGGTAATAATGCATGTTATATTGATGATAATAAAAGTAATACGTATATTTATTATAGTTCTAGCGATAATAACTGCATAATATGGGTAATAATCCATGTTATATTGATAATAATATAAGTAATAAGTATAATTATTATAGTTCTATCGATAATAACTGCATAATATGGGCAATAATGCATGTTATATTGATGATAATAAAAGTAATACGTATATTTATTATAGTTCTAGCGATTATAACTGCATTATATGGGTAATAGTGCATGTTATATTGATAATAATATAAGTAATAAGTATAATTATTACAGTTCTATGGATAATAACTGCATAATATGGGTAATAATGCATGTTATATTGATAATAATAAAAGTAATAGGTATATTTATTATAGTTCTATCGATAATAACTGCATAATATGGGCAATAATGCATGTTATATTGATGATAATAACAGTAATACGTATATTTATTATAGTTCTAGAGATAATAACTGCATAATATTGGTAATAATGCATGTTATATTGATAATAATAAAAGTAATAAGTATATTTATTATAGTTCTATCGATAATAACTGCATAATATGGGTAATAATGCATGTTATATTGATGATAATGAAAGTACTGAGTATATTTATTACAGTTCTATCGATAATAACTGCATAATATGGGTAATAATGCATGTTTTATTGATAATAATAATAGTAATAAGTATATTTATTATAGTTCTATCGATAATAACTGCATAATATTAGTAATAATGCATGTTATATTGATGATAATGAAAGTTGTAAGTATATTTATTACAGTTCTAGCGATAATAACTGCATTACATGCGTAATAATGCATGTTATATTGATAATATCGGGAGTAATATGTATAATTATTATAGTTCTAGCGATAATAATAGTACAATATGGCTAATAGTGCATGTTATATTGATAATAATAAAAGTAATAAGTATATTTATACAGTTCTATCGATAATAACTGCATAATATTGGTAATAATGCATGTTATATTGATGATAATAAAAGTAATACATATATTTATTATAGTTCAGCGACAATAACTGCATAATATGGGTAATAATGCATGTTACAATGATGATAATAAAAGTAATACGTATATCTATTATAGTTCTAGCTATAATAACTGCATAATATGGGTAATAATGCATGTTATATTGGTAATAATATAAGTAATAAGTTTAATTATTACAGTTCTATGGATATTAACTGCATAATATGGGTAATAATGCATGATATATTGATAATAATAAAAGTAATAAGTATATTTATTATAGTTCTATCGATAATAACTGCATAATATGGGCAATAATGCATGTTATATTGATGATAATAAAAGTAATACGTATATTTATTATAGTTCTAGCGATTATAACTGCATAGTATGGGTAATAATGCATGTTATATTGATAATAATAAAAGTAATAAGTATATTTATTATAGTTCTGTCGATAATAACTGCATAATATGGGCAATGATGCATGTTATATGGATGATAATGACAGTAGTGAGTATATTTATTACAGTTCTAGCGATAATAACCGCATTATTTCGGTAATAATGCATGTTATATTGATAATATCGGGAGTAATAAGTATAATTATTATAGTTCTAGCGATAATAATAGTAAAATATGGCTAATAGTGCATGTTATATTGATAATAATAAAAGTAATAAGTATATTTATTACAGTTCTATCGATAATAACTGCATAATATGGGTAATAATGCATGTTATATTGATGATAATAAAAGTAATACGTATATTTATTATAGTTCTAGCGATAATAACTGCATAATATGGGTAATAATGCATGTTATATTGATGATAATAAAAGTAATAAGTATATTTATTATACTTCTGTCGATAATAACTGCATAATATGGGTAATAATGCATGTTATATTGATAATAATATAAGTAATAAGTATATTTATTACAGTTCAGCGACAATAACTGCATAATATGGGTAATAATGCATGCTACAATGATGATAATAAAAGTGATACGTATATTTATTATAGTTCTAGCGATAATAACTGCATGATATGGGTAATAATGCATGTTATATTGATAATAATATAAGTAATAAGTTTAATTATTACAGTTCTATGGATAATAACTGCATAATATGGGTAATAATGCATGTTATATTGATAATAATAAAAGTAATAGGTATATTTATTATAGTTCTATCGATAATAACTGCATAATATGGGCAATAATGCATGTTATATTGATGATAATAACAGTAATACGTATATTTATTATAGTTCTAGAGATAATAACTGCATAATATTGGTAATAATGCATGTTATATTGATAATAATAAAAGTAATAAGTATATTTATTATAGTTCTATCGATAATAACTGCATAATATGGGTAATAATGCATGTTATATTGATGATAATGAAAGTACTGAGTATATTTATTACAGTTCTAGCGATAATAACCGCATTATTTCGGTAATAATGCATGTTATATTGATAATATCGGGAGTAATAAGTATAATTATTATAGTTCTAGCGATAATAATAGTAAAATATGGCTAATAGTGCATGTTATATTGATAATAATAAAAGTAATAAGTATATTTATTACAGTTCTATCGATAATAACTGCATAATATGGGTAATAATGCATGTTATATTGATGATAATAAAAGTAATACGTATATTTATTATAGTTCTAGCGATAATAACTGCATAATATGGGTAATAATGCATGTTATATTGATGATAATAAAAGTAATAAGTATATTTATTATACTTCTGTCGATAATAACTGCATAATATGGGTAATAATGCATGTTATATTGATAATAATATAAGTAATAAGTATATTTATTACAGTTCAGCGACAATAACTGCATAATATGGGTAATAATGCATGCTACAATGATGATAATAAAAGTGATACGTATATTTATTATAGTTCTAGCGATAATAACTGCATAATATGGGTAATAATGCATGTTATATTGATAATAATATAAGTAATAAGTTTAATTATTACAGTTCTATGGATAATAACTGCATAATATGGGTAATAATGCATGTTATATTGATAATAATATAAGTAATAAGTATATTTATTACAGTTCAGCGACAATAACTGCATAATATGGGTAATAATGCATGCTACAATGATGATAATAAAAGTGATACGTATATTTATTATAGTTCTAGCGATAATAACTGCATAATATGGGTAATAATGCATGTTACATTGATAATAATTTAAGTAATAAGTTTAATTATTACAGTTCTATGGATAATAACTGCATAATATGGGTAATAATGGATGTTACATTGATAATAATAAAAGTAATAGGTATATTTATTATAGTTCTATCGATAATAACTGCATAATATGGGCAATAATGCATGTTATATTGATGATAATAACAGTAATACGTATATTTATTATAGTTCTAGAGATAATAACTGCATAATATTGGTAATAATGCATGTTATATTGATAATAATAAAAGTAATAAGTATATTTATTATAGTTCTATCGATAATAACTGCATAATATGGGCAATAATGCATGTTATATTGATGATAATAAAAGTAATACGTATATTTATTATAGTTCTAGCGATTATAACTGCATAGTATGGGTAATAATGCATGTTATATTGATAATAATAAAAGTAATAAGTATATTTATTATAGTTCTGTCGATAATAACTGCATAATATGGGCAATGATGCATGTTATATGGATGATAATGACAGTAGTGAGTATATTTATTACAGTTCTAGCGATAATAACTGCATTATTTCGGTAATAATGCATGTTATATTGATAATATCGGGAGTAATAAGTATAATTATTATAGTTCTAGCGATAATAATAGTAAAATATGGCTAATAGTGCATGTTATATTGATAATAATAAAAGTAATAAGTATATTTATTACAGATCTATCGATAATAACTGCATAATATGGGTAATAATGCATGTTATATTGATGATAATAAAAGTAATACGTATATTTATTATAGTTCTAGCGATTATACCTGCATTATATGGGTAATAATGCACGTTATATTGATAATAATATAAGTAATAAGTATAATTATTACAGTTCTAGCGATAATAACTGCATAATATGGGTAATAATGCATGTTATATTGATAATAATAATAGTAATAAGTATATTTATTATAGTACTATCGATAATAACTGCACAATATGGGTAATAATGCATGTTATATTGATGATAATGAAAGTTGTAAGTATATTTATTACAGTTCTATCGATAATAACTGCATAATATGGGTAATAATGCATGTTATATTGATAATAATAATAGTAATAAGTATATTTATTATAGTTCTATCGATAATAACTGCATAATATTAGTAATAATGCATGTTATATTGATGATAATGAAAGTTGTAAGTATATTTATTACAGTTCTAGCGATAATAACTGCATTACATGCGTAATAATGCATGTTATATTGATAATATCGGGAGTAATATGTATAATTATTATAGTTCTAGCGATAATAATAGTACAATATGGCTAATAGTGCATGTTATATTGATAATAATAAAAGTAATAAGTATATTTATACAGTTCTATCGATAATAACTGCATAATATTGGTAATAATGCATGTTATATTGATGATAATAAAAGTAATACGTATATTTATTATAGTTCTAGCGATAATAACTGCATAATATGGGTAATAATCCATGTTATATTGATAATAATATAAGTAATAAGTATAATTATTATAGTTCTATCGATAATAACTGCATAATATGGGCAATAATGCATGTTATATTGATGATAATAAAAGTAATACGTATATTTATTATAGTTCTAGCGATTATAACTGCATTATATGGGTAATAGTGCATGTTATATTGATAATAATATAAGTAATAAGTATAATTATTACAGTTCTATGGATAATAACTGCATAATATGGGTAATAATGCATGTTATATTGATAATAATAAAAGTAATAGGTATATTTATTATAGTTCTATCGATAATAACTGCATAATATGGGCAATAATGCATGTTATATTGATGATAATAACAGTAATACGTATATTTATTATAGTTCTAGAGATAATAACTGCATAATATTGGTAATAATGCATGTTATATTGATAATAATAAAAGTAATAAGTATATTTATTATAGTTCTATCGATAATAACTGCATAATATGGGTAATAATGCATGTTATATTGATGATAATGAAAGTACTGAGTATATTTATTACAGTTCTAGCGATAATAACTGCATTATATGCGTAATAATGCATGCTATATTGATAATATTGGGAGTAATAAGTATAATTATTATAGTTCTAGCAATAATAATAGTAAAATATGGCTAATAGTTCATGCTATATTGATAATAATAAAAGTAATAAGTATATTTATTATACTTCTGTCGATAATAACTGCATTATATGGGTAATAATGCATGTTATATTGATGATATCGGGATTAATAAGTATAATTATTATAGTTCTAGCAATAATAATAGTAAAATATGGCTAATAGTTCATGCTATATTGATAATAATAAAAGTAATAAGTATATTTATTATACTTCTGTCGATAATAACTGCATTATATGGGTAATAATGCATGTTATATTGATAATAATATAAGTAATATGTATAATTATTACAGTTCTAGCGTCAATAACTCCATTATATGGGTAATAATGCATGTTATATTGATAATAATATAAGTAATAAGTATAATTATTACAGTTCTAGCGATAATAACTGCATAATATGGGTAATAATGCATGTTACAATGATGATAATAAAAGTAATACGTATATCTATTATAGTTCTAGCTATAATAACTGCATAATATGGGTAATAATGCATGTTATATTGGTAATAATATAAGTAATAAGTTTAATTATTACAGTTCTATGTATATTAACTGCATAATATGGGTAATAATGCATGTTATATTGATAATAATAAAAGTAATAAGTATATTTATTATAGTTCTATCGATAATAACTGCATAATATGGGCAATAATGCATGTTATATTGATGATAATAAAAGTAATACGTATATTTATTATAGTTCTAGCGATTATAACTGCATAGTATGGGTAATAATGCATGTTATATTGATAATAATAAAAGTAATAAGTATATTTATTATAGTTCTGTCGATAATAACTGCATAATATGGGCAATGATGCATGTTATATGGATGATAATGACAGTAGTGAGTATATTTATTACAGTTCTAGCGATAATAACTGCATTATTTCGGTAATAATGCATGTTATATTGATAATATCGGGAGTAATAAGTATAATTATTATAGTTCTAGCGATAATAATAGTAAAATATGGCTAATAGTGCATGTTATATTGATAATAATAAAAGTAATAAGTATATTTATTACAGATCTATCGATAATAACTGCATAATATGGGTAATAATGCATGTTATATTGATGATAATAAAAGTAATACGTATATTTATTATAGTTCTAGCGATTATACCTGCATTATATGGGTAATAATGCACGTTATATTGATAATAATATAAGTAATAAGTATAATTATTACAGTTCTAGCGATAATAACTGCATAATATGGGTAATAATGCATGTTATATTCATAATAATAATAGTAATAAGTATATTTATTATAGTACTATCGATAATAACTGCACAATATGGGTAATAATGCATGTTATATTGATGATAATGAAAGTTGTAAGTATATTTATTACAGTTCTATCGATAATAACTGCATAATATGGGTAATAATGCATGTTATATTGATAATAATAATAGTAATAAGTATATTTATTATAGTTCTATCGATAATAACTGCATAATATTAGTAATAATGCATGTTATATTGATGATAATGAAAGTTGTAAGTATATTTATTACAGTTCTAGCGATAATAACTGCATTACATGCGTAATAATGCATGTTATATTGATAATATCGGGAGTAATATGTATAATTATTATAGTTCTAGCGATAATAATAGTACAATATGGCTAATAGTGCATGTTATATTGATAATAATAAAAGTAATAAGTATATTTATACAGTTCTATCGATAATAACTGCATAATATTGGTAATAATGCATGTTATATTGATGATAATAAAAGTAATACGTATATTTATTATAGTTCTAGCGATAATAACTGCATAATATGGGTAATAATCCATGTTATATTGATAATAATATAAGTAATAAGTATAATTATTATAGTTCTATCGATAATAACTGCATAATATGGGCAATAATGCATGTTATATTGATGATAATAAAAGTAATACGTATATTTATTATAGTTCTAGCGATTATAACTGCATTATATGGGTAATAGTGCATGTTATATTGATAATAATATAAGTAATAAGTATAATTATTACAGTTCTAGCGATAATAACTGCATAATATGGGTAATAATGCATGTTATATTGATAATAATAATAGTAATAAGTATATCTATTATAGTTCTAGCTATAATAACTGCATAATATGGGTAATAATGCATGTTATATTGGTAATAATATAAGTAATAAGTTTAATTATTACAGTTCTATGGATATTAACTGCATAATATGGGTAATAATGCATGATATATTGATAATAATAAAAGTAATAAGTATATTTATTATAGTTCTATCGATAATAACTGCATAATATGGGCAATAATGCATGTTATATTGATGATAATAAAAGTAATACGTATATTTATTATAGTTCTAGCGATTATAACTGCATAGTATGGGTAATAATGCATGTTATATTGATAATAATAAAAGTAATAAGTATATTTATTATAGTTCTGTCGATAATAACTGCATAATATGGGCAATGATGCATGTTATATGGATGATAATGACAGTAGTGAGTATATTTATTACAGTTCTAGCGATAATAACCGCATTATTTCGGTAATAATGCATGTTATATTGATAATATCGGGAGTAATAAGTATAATTATTATAGTTCTAGCGATAATAATAGTAAAATATGGCTAATAGTGCATGTTATATTGATAATAATAAAAGTAATAAGTATATTTATTACAGTTCTATCGATAATAACTGCATAATATGGGTAATAATGCATGTTATATTGATGATAATAAAAGTAATACGTATATTTATTATAGTTCTAGCGATAATAACTGCATAATATGGGTAATAATGCATGTTATATTGATGATAATAAAAGTAATAAGTATATTTATTATACTTCTGTCGATAATAACTGCATAATATGGGTAATAATGCATGTTATATTGATAATAATATAAGTAATAAGTATATTTATTACAGTTCAGCGACAATAACTGCATAATATGGGTAATAATGCATGCTACAATGATGATAATAAAAGTGATACGTATATTTATTATAGTTCTAGCGATAATAACTGCATGATATGGGTAATAATGCATGTTATATTGATAATAATATAAGTAATAAGTTTAATTATTACAGTTCTATGGATAATAACTGCATAATATGGGTAATAATGCATGTTATATTGATAATAATAAAAGTAATAGGTATATTTATTATAGTTCTATCGATAATAACTGCATAATATGGGCAATAATGCATGTTATATTGATGATAATAACAGTAATACGTATATTTATTATAGTTCTAGAGATAATAACTGCATAATATTGGTAATAATGCATGTTATATTGATAATAATAAAAGTAATAAGTATATTTATTATAGTTCTATCGATAATAACTGCATAATATGGGTAATAATGCATGTTATATTGATGATAATGAAAGTACTGAGTATATTTATTACAGTTCTAGCGATAATAACTGCATTATATGCGTAATAATGCATGCTATATTGATAATATTGGGAGTAATAAGTATAATTATTATAGTTCTAGCAATAATAATAGTAAAATATGGCTAATAGTTCATGCTATATTGATAATAATAAAAGTAATAAGTATATTTATTATACTTCTGTCGATAATAACTGCATTATATGGGTAATAATGCATGTTATATTGATAATAATATAAGTAATATGTATAATTATTACAGTTCTAGCGACAATAACTCCATTATATGGGTAATAATGCATGTTATATTGATAATAATATAAGTAATAAGTATAATTATTACAGTTCTAGCGATAATAACTGCATAATATGGGTAATAATGCATGTTACAATGATGATAATAAAAGTAATACGTATATCTATTATAGTTCTAGCTATAATAACTGCATAATATGGGTAATAATGCATGTTATATTGGTAATAATATAAGTAATAAGTTTAATTATTACAGTTCTATGTATATTAACTGCATAATATGGGTAATAATGCATGTTATATTGATAATAATAAAAGTAATACGTATATTTATTATAGTTCTAGCGATTATAACTGCATAGTATGGGTAATAATGCATGTTATATTGATAATAATAAAAGTAATAAGTATATTTATTATAGTTCTGTCGATAATAACTGCATAATATGGGCAATGATGCATGTTATATGGATGATAATGACAGTAGTGAGTATATTTATTACAGTTCTAGCGATAATAACCGCATTATTTCGGTAATAATGCATGTTATATTGATAATATCGGGAGTAATAAGTATAATTATTATAGTTCTAGCGATAATAATAGTAAAATATGGCTAATAGTGCATGTTATATTGATAATAATAAAAGTAATAAGTATATTTATTACAGTTCTATCGATAATAACTGCATAATATGGGTAATAATGCATGTTATATTGATGATAATAAAAGTAATACGTATATTTATTATAGTTCTAGCGATAATAACTGCATAATATGGGTAATAATGCATGTTATATTGATGATAATAAAAGTAATAAGTATATTTATTATACTTCTGTCGATAATAACTGCATAATATGGGTAATAATGCATGTTATATTGATAATAATATAAGTAATAAGTATATTTATTACAGTTCAGCGACAATAACTGCATAATATGGGTAATAATGCATGCTACAATGATGATAATAAAAGTGATACGTATATTTATTATAGTTCTAGCGATAATAACTGCATAATATGGGTAATAATGCATGTTATATTGATAATAATATAAGTAATAAGTTTAATTATTACAGTTCTATGGATAATAACTGCATAATATGGGTAATAATGCATGTTATATTGATAATAATATAAGTAATAAGTATATTTATTACAGTTCAGCGACAATAACTGCATAATATGGGTAATAATGCATGCTACAATGATGATAATAAAAGTGATACGTATATTTATTATAGTTCTAGCGATAATAACTGCATAATATGGGTAATAATGCATGTTATATTGATAATAATATAAGTAATAAGTTTAATTATTACAGTTCTATGGATAATAACTGCATAATATGGGTAATAATGCATGTTATATTGATAATAATAAAAGTAATAGGTATATTTATTATAGTTCTATCGATAATAACTGCATAATATGGGCAATAATGCATGTTATATTGATGATAATAACAGTAATACGTATATTTATTATAGTTCTAGAGATAATAACTGCATAATATTGGTAATAATGCATGTTATATTGATAATAATAAAAGTAATAAGTATATTTATTATAGTTCTATCGATAATAACTGCATAATATGGGTAATAATGCATGTTATATTGATGATAATGAAAGTACTGAGTATATTTATTACAGTTCTAGCGATAATAACTGCATTATATGCGTAATAATGCATGCTATATTGATAATATTGGGAGTAATAAGTATAATTATTATAGTTCTAGCAATAATAATAGTAAAATATGGCTAATAGTTCATGCTATATTGATAATAATAAAAGTAATAAGTATATTTATTATACTTCTGTCGATAATAACTGCATTATATGGGTAATAATGCATGTTATATTGATAATAATATAAGTAATATGTATAATTATTACAGTTCTAGCGACAATAACTCCATTATATGGGTAATAATGCATGTTATATTGATAATAATATAAGTAATAAGTATAATTATTACAGTTCTAGCGATAATAACTGCATAATATGGGTAATAATGCATGTTACAATGATGATAATAAAAGTAATACGTATATCTATTATAGTTCTAGCTATAATAACTGCATAATATGGGTAATAATGCATGTTATATTGGTAATAATATAAGTAATAAGTTTAATTATTACAGTTCTATGTATATTAACTGCATAATATGGGTAATAATGCATGTTATATTGATAATAATAAAAGTAATAAGTATATTTATTATAGTTCTATCGATAATAACTGCATAATATGGGCAATAATGCATGTTATATTGATGATAATACAAGTAATACGTATATTTATTATAGTTCTAGCGATTATAACTGCATAGTATGGGTAATAATGCATGTTATATTGATAATAATAAAAGTAATAAGTATATTTATTATAGTTCTGTCGATAATAACTGCATAATATGGGCAATGATGCATGTTATATGGATGATAATGACAGTAGTGAGTATATTTATTACAGTTCTAGCGATAATAACTGCATTATTTCGGTAATAATGCATGTTATATTGATAATATCGGGAGTAATAAGTATAATTATTATAGTTCTAGCGATAATAATAGTAAAATATGGCTAATAGTGCATGTTATATTGATAATAATAAAAGTAATAAGTATATTTATTACAGATCTATCGATAATAACTGCATAATATGGGTAATAATGCATGTTATATTGATGATAATAAAAGTAATACGTATATTTATTATAGTTCTAGCGATTATACCTGCATTATATGGGTAATAATGCACGTTATATTGATAATAATATAAGTAATAAGTATAATTATTACAGTTCTAGCGATAATAACTGCATAATATGGGTAATAATGCATGTTATATTGATAATAATAATAGTAATAAGTATATTTATTATAGTACTATCGATAATAACTGCACAATATGGGTAATAATGCATGTTATATTGATGATAATGAAAGTTGTAAGTATATTTATTACAGTTCTATCGATAATAACTGCATAATATGGGTAATAATGCATGTTATATTGATAATAATAATAGTAATAAGTATATTTATTATAGTTCTATCGATAATAACTGCATAATATTAGTAATAATGCATGTTATATTGATGATAATGAAAGTTGTAAGTACATTTATTACAGTTCTAGCGATAATAACTGCATTACATGCGTAATAATGCATGTTATATTGATAATATCGGGAGTAATATGTATAATTATTATAGTTCTAGCGATAATAATAGTACAATATGGCTAATAGTGCATGTTATATTGATAATAATAAAAGTAATAAGTATATTTATACAGTTCTATCGATAATAACTGCATAATATTGGTAATAATGCATGTTATATTGATGATAATAAAAGTAATACGTATATTTATTATAGTTCTAGCGATAATAACTGCATAATATGGGTAATAATCCATGTTATATTGATAATAATATAAGTAATAAGTATAATTATTATAGTTCTATCGATAATAACTGCATAATATGGGCAATAATGCATGTTATATTGATGATAATAAAAGTAATACGTATATTTATTATAGTTCTAGCGTTTATAACTGCATTATATGGGTAATAGTGCATGTTATATTGATAATAATATAAGTAATAAGTATAATTATTACAGTTCTAGCGATAATAACTGCATAATATGGGTAATAATGCATGTTATATTGATAATAATAATAGTAATAAGTATATTTATTATAGTACTATCGATAATAACTGCACAATATGGGTAATAATGCATGTTATATTGATGATAATGAAAGTTGTAAGTATATTTATTACAGTTCTATCGATAATAACTGCATAATATGGGTAATAATGCATGTTTTATTGATAATAATAATAGTAATAAGTATATTTATTATAGTTCTATCGATAATAACTGCATAATATTAGTAATAATGCATGTTATATTGATGATAATGAAAGTTGTAAGTATATTTATTACAGTTCTAGCGATAATAACTGCATTACATGCGTAATAATGCATGTTATATTGATAATATCGGGAGTAATATGTATAATTATTATAGTTCTAGCGATAATAATAGTACAATATGGCTAATAGTGCATGTTATATTGATAATAATAAAAGTAATAAGTATATTTATACAGTTCTATCGATAATAACTGCATAATATTGGTAATAATGCATGTTATATTGATGATAATAAAAGTAATACATATATTTATTATAGTTCAGCGACAATAACTGCATAATATGGGTAATAATGCATGTTACAATGATGATAATAAAAGTAATACGTATATCTATTATAGTTCTAGCTATAATAACTGCATAATATGGGTAATAATGTATGTTATATTGGTAATAATATAAGTAATAAGTTTAATTATTACAGTTCTATGGATATTAACTGCATAATATGGGTAATAATGCATGATATATTGATAATAATAAAAGTAATAAGTATATTTATTATAGTTCTATCGATAATAACTGCATAATATGGGCAATAATGCATGTTATATTGATGATAATAAAAGTAATACGTATATTTATTATAGTTCTAGCGATTATAACTGCATAGTATGGGTAATAATGCATGTTATATTGATAATAATAAAAGTAATAAGTATATTTATTATAGTTCTGTCGATAATAACTGCATAATATGGGCAATGATGCATGTTATATGGATGATAATGACAGTAGTGAGTATATTTATTACAGTTCTAGCGATAATAACCGCATTATTTCGGTAATAATGCATGTTATATTGATAATATCGGGAGTAATAAGTATAATTATTATAGTTCTAGCGATAATAATAGTAAAATATGGCTAATAGTGCATGTTATATTGATAATAATAAAAGTAATAAGTATATTTATTACAGTTCTATCGATAATAACTGCATAATATGGGTAATAATGCATGTTATATTGATGATAATAAAAGTAATACGTATATTTATTATAGTTCTAGCGATAATAACTGCATAATATGGGTAATAATGCATGTTATATTGATGATAATAAAAGTAATAAGTATATTTATTATACTTCTGTCGATAATAACTGCATAATATGGGTAATAATGCATGTTATATTGATAATAATATAAGTAATAAGTATATTTATTACAGTTCAGCGACAATAACTGCATAATATGGGTAATAATGCATGCTACAATGATGATAATAAAAGTGATACGTATATTTATTATAGTTCTAGCGATAATAACTGCATAATATGGGTAATAATGCATGTTATATTGATAATAATATAAGTAATAAGTTTAATTATTACAGTTCTATGGATAATAACTGCATAATATGGGTAATAATGCATGTTATAATGATAATAATAAAAGTAATAGGTATATTTATTATAGTTCTATCGATAATAACTGCATAATATGGGCAATAATGCATGTTATATTGATGATAATAACAGTAATACGTATATTTATTATAGTTCTAGAGATAATAACTGCATAATATTGGTAATAATGCATGTTATATTGATAATAATAAAAGTAATAAGTATATTTATTATAGTTCTATCGATAATAACTGCATAATATGGGTAATAATGCATGTTATATTGATGATAATGAAAGTACTGAGTATATTTATTACAGTTCTAGCGATAATAACTGCATTATATGCGTAATAATGCATGCTATATTGATAATATTGGGAGTAATAAGTATAATTATTATAGTTCTAGCAATAATAATAGTAAAATATGGCTAATAGTTCATGCTATATTGATAATAATAAAAGTAATAAGTATATTTATTATACTTCTGTCGATAATAACTGCATTATATGGGTAATAATGCATGTTATATTGATGATATCGGGATTAATAAGTATAATTATTATAGTTCTAGCAATAATAATAGTAAAATATGGCTAATAGTTCATGCTATATTGATAATAATAAAAGTAATAAGTATATTTATTATACTTCTGTCGATAATAACTGCATTATATGGGTAATAATGCATGTTATATTGATAATAATATAAGTAATATGTATAATTATTACAGTTCTAGCGACAATAACTCCATTATATGGGTAATAATGCATGTTATATTGATAATAATATAAGTAATAAGTATAATTATTACAGTTCTAGCGATAATAACTGCATAATATGGGTAATAATGCATGTTACAATGATGATAATAAAAGTAATACGTATATCTATTATAGTTCTAGCTATAATAACTGCATAATATGGGTAATAATGCATGTTATATTGGTAATAATATAAGTAATAAGTTTAATTATTACAGTTCTATGTATATTAACTGCATAATATGGGTAATAATGCATGTTATATTGATAATAATAAAAGTAATAAGTATATTTATTATAGTTCTATCGATAATAACTGCATAATATGGGCAATAATGCATGTTATATTGATGATAATAAAAGTAATACGTATATTTATTATAGTTCTAGCGATTATAACTGCATAGTATGGGTAATAATGCATGTTATATTGATAATAATAAAAGTAATAAGTATATTTATTATAGTTCTGTCGATAATAACTGCATAATATGGGCAATGATGCATGTTATATGGATGATAATGACAGTAGTGAGTATATTTATTACAGTTCTAGCGATAATAACTGCATTATTTCGGTAATAATGCATGTTATATTGATAATATCGGGAGTAATAAGTATAATTATTATAGTTCTAGCGATAATAATAGTAAAATATGGCTAATAGTGCATGTTATATTGATAATAATAAAAGTAATAAGTATATTTATTACAGATCTATCGATAATAACTGCATAATATGGGTAATAATGCATGTTATATTGATGATAATAAAAGTAATACGTATATTTATTATAGTTCTAGCGATTATACCTGCATTATATGGGTAATAATGCACGTTATATTGATAATAATATAAGTAATAAGTATAATTATTACAGTTCTAGCGATAATAACTGCATAATATGGGTAATAATGCATGTTATATTGATAATAATACTAGTAATAAGTATATTTATTATAGTACTATCGATAATAACTGCACAATATGGGTAATAATGCATGTTATATTGATGATAATGAAAGTTGTAAGTATATTTATTACAGTTCTATCGATAATAACTGCATAATATGGGTAATAATGCATGTTATATTGATAATAATAATAGTAATAAGTATATTTATTATAGTTCTATCGATAATAACTGCATAATATTAGTAATAATGCATGTTATATTGATGATAATGAAAGTTGTAAGTATATTTATTACAGTTCTAGCGATAATAACTGCATTACATGCGTAATAATGCATGTTATATTGATAATATCGGGAGTAATATGTATAATTATTATAGTTCTAGCGATAATAATAGTACAATATGGCTAATAGTGCATGTTATATTGATAATAATAAAAGTAATAAGTATATTTATACAGTTCTATCGATAATAACTGCATAATATTGGTAATAATGCATGTTATATTGATGATAATAAAAGTAATACGTATATTTATTATAGTTCTAGCGATAATAACTGCATAATATGGGTAATAATCCATGTTATATTGATAATAATATAAGTAATAAGTATAATTATTATAGTTCTATCGATAATAACTGCATAATATGGGCAATAATGCATGTTATATTGATGATAATAAAAGTAATACGTATATTTATTATAGTTCTAGCGATTATAACTGCATTATATGGGTAATAGTGCATGTTATATTGATAATAATATAAGTAATAAGTATAATTATTACAGTTCTAGCGATAATAACTGCATAATATGGGTAATAATGCATGTTATATTGATAATAATAATAGTAATAAGTATATTTATTATAGTACTATCGATAATAACTGCACAATATGGGTAATAATGCATGTTATATTGATGATAATGAAAGTTGTAAGTATATTTATTACAGTTCTATCGATAATAACTGCATAATATGGGTAATAATGCATGTTATATTGATAATAATAATAGTAATAAGTATATTTATTATAGTTCTATCGATAATAACTGCATAATATTAGTAATAATGCATGTTATCTTGATGATAATGAAAGTTGTAAGTATATTTATTACAGTTCTAGCGATAATAACTGCATTACATGCGTAATAATGCATGTTATATTGATAATATCGGGAGTAATATGTATAATTATTATAGTTCTAGCGATAATAATAGTACAATATGGCTAATAGTGCATGTTATATTGATAATAATAAAAGTAATAAGTATATTTATACAGTTCTATCGATAATAACTGCATAATATTGGTAATAATGCATGTTATATTGATGATAATAAAAGTAATACGTATATTTATTATAGTTCTAGCGATAATAACTGCATAATATGGGTAATAATCCATGTTATATTGATAATAATATAAGTAATAAGTATAATAATTACAGTTCAGCGACAATAACTGCATAATATGGGTAATAATGCAGGTTACAATGATGATAATAAAAGTAATACGTATATCTATTATAGTTCTAGCTATAATAACTGCATAATATGGGTAATAATGCATGTTATATTGGTAATAATATAAGTAATAAGTTTAATTATTACAGTTCTATGGATATTAACTGCATAATATGGGTAATAATGCATGTTATATTGATAATAATAAAAGTAATAAGTATATTTATTATAGTTCTAGCGATTATACCTGTATAGTATGGGTAATAATGCATGTTATATTGATAATAATAAAAGTAATAAGTATATTTATTACAGATCTATCGATAATAACTGCATAATATGGGTAATAATGCATGTTATATTGATGATAATAAAAGTAATACGTATATTTATTATAGTTCTAGCGATTATACCTGTATAGTATGGGTAATAATGCATGTTATATTGATAATAATAAAAGTAATAAGTATATTTATTACAGATCTATCGATAATAACTGCATAATATGGGTAATAATGCATGTTATATTGATGATAATAAAAGTAATACGTATATTTATTATAGTTCTAGCGATTATAACTGCATTATATGGGTAATAATGCACGTTATATTGATAATAATATAAGTAATAAGTATAATTATTACAGTTCTAGCGATTATAACTGCATAATATGGGTAATAATGCATGTTATATTGATAATAATAATAGTAATAAGTATATTTATTATAGTACTATCGATAATAACTGCACAATATGGGTAATAATGCATGTTATATTGATGATAATGAAAGTTGTAAGTATATTTATTACAGTTCTATCGATAATAACTGCATAATATGGGTAATAATGCATGTTATATTGATAATAATAATAGTAATAAGTATATTTATTATAGTTCTATCGATAATAACTGCATAATATTAGTAATAATGCATGTTATATTGATGATAATGAAAGTTGTAAGTATATTTATTACAGTTCTAGCGATAATAACTGCATTACATGCGTAATAATGCATGTTATATTGATAATATCGGGAGTAATATGTATAATTATTATAGTTCTAGCGATAATAATAGTACAATATGGCTAATAGTGCATGTTATATTGATAATAATAAAAGTAATAAGTATATTTATACAGTTCTATCGATAATAACTGCATAATATTGGTAATAATGCATGTTATATTGATGATAATAAAAGTAATACGTATATTTATTATAGTTCTAGCGATAATAACTGCATAATATGGGTAATAATCCATGTTATATTGATAATAATATAAGTAATAAGTATAATTATTACAGTTCAGCGACAATAACTGCATAATATGGGTAATAATGCATGTTACAATGATGATAATAAAAGTAATACGTATATCTATTATAGTTCTAGCTATAATAACTGCATAATATGGGTAATAATGCATGTTATATTGGTAATAATATAAGTAATAAGTTTAATTATTACAGTTCTATGGATATTAACTGCATAATATGGGTAATAATGCATGTTATATTGATAATAATAAAAGTAATAAGTATATTTATTATAGTTCTATCGATAATAACTGCATAATATGGGCAATAATGCATGTTATATTGATGATAATAAAAGTAATACGTATATTTATTATAGTTCTAGCGATTATAACTGCATAGTATGGGTAATAATGCATGTTATATTGATAATAATAAAAGTAATAAGTATATTTATTATAGTTCTGTCGATAATAACTGCATAATATGGGCAATGATGCATGTTATATGGATGATAATGACAGTAGTGAGTATATTTATTACAGTTCTAGCGATAATAACTGCATTATTTCGGTAATAATGCATGTTATATTTATAATATCGGGAGTAATAAGTATAATTATTATAGTTCTAGCGATAATAATAGTAAAATATGGCTAATAGTGCATGTTATATTGATAATAATAAAAGTAATAAGTATATTTATTACAGTTCTATCGATAATAACTGCATAATATGGGTAATAATGCATGTTATATTGATGATAATAAAAGTAATAGGTATATTTATTATAGTTCTAGCGATTATAACTGCATTATATGGGTAATAATGCACGTTATATTGATAATATTGGGATTAATAAGTATAATTATTATAGTTCTAGCAATAATAATAGTAAAATATGGCTAATAGTTCATGTTATATTGATAATAATGAAAGTAATAAGTATATTTATTATACTTCTGTCGATAATAACTGCATTATATGGGTAATAATGCATGTTATATTGATAATAATATAAGTAATATGTATAATTATTACAGTTCTACCGACAATAACTCCATTATATGGGTAATAATGCATGTTATATTGATATCAATATAAGTAATAAGTATAATTATTACAGTTCTAGCGATAATAACTGCATAATATGGGTAATAATGCATGTTATATTGATGATAATGAAAGTTGTAAGTATATTTATTACAGTTCTAGAGATAATAACTGCATAATATGGGTAATAAGCATGTTACAATGATGATAATAAAAGTAATACGTATATTTATTATAGATCTAGCGATAATAACTGCATAATATGGGTAATAATGCATGTTATATTGATAATAATATAAGTAATAAGTTTAATTATTACAGTTCTAGCGATAATAACTGCATAATATGGGAAATAATACATGTTATTCTGATGATAATGAAAGTAGTGAGTATATTTATTATAGTTCTAGCGATAATAACTGCATAATATGGGTAATAATGCATGTTATATTGATAATAATATAAGTAATAAGTATATTTATTACAGTTCAGCGACAATAACTGCATAATATGGGTAATAATGCATGTTACAATGATGATAATAAAAGTAATACGTATATTTATTATAGATCTAGCGATAATAACTACATAATATGGGTAATAATGCATGTTATATTGATAATAATATAAGTAATAAGTTTAATTATTACAGTTCTATGGATATTAACTGCATAATATGGGCAATAATGCATGTTATATTGATGATAATAACAGTAATACGTATATTTATTATAGTTCTAGCGATAATAACTGCATAATATTGGTAATAATGCATGTTATATTGATAATAATAAAAGTAATACGTATATTTATTATAGTTCTATCGATAATAACTGCATAATATGGGTAATAATGCATGTTATATTGATGATAATGAAAGTACTGAGTATATTTATTACAGTTCTAGCGATAATAACTGCATTATATGCGTAATAATGCATGCTATATTGATAATATTGGGAGTAATAAGTATAATTATTATAGTTCTAGCAATAATAATAGTAAAATATGGCTAATAGTTCATGCTATATTGATAATAATAAAAGTAATAAGTATATTTATTATACTTCTGTCGATAATAACTGCATTATATGGGTAATAATGCATGTTATATTGATAATAATATAAGTAATATGTATAATTATTACAGTTCTAGCGACAATAACTCCATTATATGGGTAATAATGCATGTTATATTGATAATAATATAAGTAATAAGTATAATTATTACAGTTCTAGCGATAATAACTGCATAATATGGGTAATAATGCATGTTACAATGATGATAATAAAAGTAATACGTATATCTATTATAGTTCTAGCTATAATAACTGCATAATATGGGTAATAATGCATGTTATATTGGTAATAATATAAGTAATAAGTTTAATTATTACAGTTCTATGTATATTAACTGCATAATATGGGTAATAATGCATGTTATATTGATAATAATAAAAGTAATAAGTATATTTATTATAGTTCTATCGATAATAACTGCATAATATGGGCAATAATGCATGTTATATTGATGATAATAAAAGTAATACGTATATTTATTATAGTTCTAGCGATTATAACTGCATAGTATGGGTAATAATGCATGTTATATTGATAATAATAAAAGTAATAAGTATATTTATTATAGTTCTGTCGATAATAACTGCATAATATGGGCAATGATGCATGTTATATGGATGATAATGACAGTAGTGAGTATATTTATTACAGTTCTAGCGATAATAACTGCATTATTTCGGTAATAATGCATGTTATATTGATAATATCGGGAGTAATAAGTATAATTATTATAGTTCTAGCGATAATAATAGTAAAATATGGCTAATAGTGCATGTTATATTGATAATAATAAAAGTAATAAGTATATTTATTACAGATCTATCGATAATAACTGCATAATATGGGTAATAATGCATGTTATATTGATGATAATAAAAGTAATACGTATATTTATTATAGTTCTAGCGATTATACCTGCATTATATGGGTAATAATGCACGTTATATTGATAATAATATAAGTAATAAGTATAATTATTACAGTTCTAGCGATAATAACTGCATAATATGGGTAATAATGCATGTTATATTGATAATAATAATAGTAATAAGTATATTTATTATAGTACTATCGATAATAACTGCACAATATGGGTAATAATGCATGTTATATTGATGATAATGAAAGTTGTAAGTATATTTATTACAGTTCTATCGATAATAACTGCATAATATGGGTAATAATGCATGTTATATTGATAATAATAATAGTAATAAGTATATTTATTATAGTTCTATCGATAATAACTGCATAATATTAGTAATAATGCATGTTATATTGATGATAATGAAAGTTGTAAGTATATTTATTACAGTTCTAGCGATAATAACTGCATTACATGCGTAATAATGCATGTTATATTGATAATATCGGGAGTAATATGTATAATTATTATAGTTCTAGCGATAATAATAGTACAATATGGCTAATAGTGCATGTTATATTGATAATAATAAAAGTAATAAGTATATTTATACAGTTCTATCGATAATAACTGCATAATATTGGTAATAATGCATGTTATATTGATGATAATAAAAGTAATACGTATATTTATTATAGTTCTAGCGATAATAACTGCATAATATGGGTAATAATCCATGTTATATTGATAATAATATAAGTAATAAGTATAATTATTATAGTTCTATCGATAATAACTGCATAATATGGGCAATAATGCATGTTATATTGATGATAATAAAAGTAATACGTATATTTATTATAGTTCTAGCGATTATAACTGCATTATATGGGTAATAGTGCATGTTATATTGATAATAATATAAGTAATAAGTATAATTATTACAGTTCTAGCGATAATAACTGCATAATATGGGTAATAATGCATGTTATATTGATAATAATAATAGTAATAAGTATATTTATTATAGTACTATCGATAATAACTGCACAATATGGGTAATAATGCATGTTATATTGATGATAATGAAAGTTGTAAGTATATTTATTACAGTTCTATCGATAATAACTGCATAATATGGGTAATAATGCATGTTATATTGATAATAATAATAGTAATAAGTATATTTATTATAGTTCTATCGATAATAACTGCATAATATTAGTAATAATGCATGTTATCTTGATGATAATGAAAGTTGTAAGTATATTTATTACAGTTCTAGCGATAATAACTGCATTACATGCGTAATAATGCATGTTATATTGATAATATCGGGAGTAATATGTATAATTATTATAGTTCTAGCGATAATAATAGTACAATATGGCTAATAGTGCATGTTATATTGATAATAATAAAAGTAATAAGTATATTTATACAGTTCTATCGATAATAACTGCATAATATTGGTAATAATGCATGTTATATTGATGATAATAAAAGTAATACGTATATTTATTATAGTTCTAGCGATAATAACTGCATAATATGGGTAATAATCCATGTTATATTGATAATAATATAAGTAATAAGTATAATAATTACAGTTCAGCGACAATAACTGCATAATATGGGTAATAATGCAGGTTACAATGATGATAATAAAAGTAATACGTATATCTATTATAGTTCTAGCTATAATAACTGCATAATATGGGTAATAATGCATGTTATATTGGTAATAATATAAGTAATAAGTTTAATTATTACAGTTCTATGGATATTAACTGCATAATATGGGTAATAATGCATGTTATATTGATAATAATAAAAGTAATAAGTATATTTATTATAGTTCTAGCGATTATACCTGTATAGTATGGGTAATAATGCATGTTATATTGATAATAATAAAAGTAATAAGTATATTTATTATAGTTCTATCGATAATAACTGCATAATATGGGCAATAATGCATGTTATATTGATGATAATAAAAGTAATACGTATATTTATTATAGTTCTAGCGATTATAACTGCATAGTATGGGTAATAATGCATGTTATATTGATAATAATAAAAGTAATAAGTATATTTATTATAGTTCTGTCGATAATAACTGCATAATATGGGCAATGATGCATGTTATATGGATGATAATGACAGTAGTGAGTATATTTATTACAGTTCTAGCGATAATAACTGCATTATTTCGGTAATAATGCATGTTATATTGATAATATCGGGAGTAATAAGTATAATTATTATAGTTCTAGCGATAATAATAGTAAAATATGGCTAATAGTGCATGTTATATTGATAATAATAAAAGTAATAAGTATATTTATTACAGATCTATCGATAATAACTGCATAATATGGGTAATAATGCATGTTATATTGATGATAATAAAAGTAATACGTATATTTATTATAGTTCTAGCGATTATACCTGCATTATATGGGTAATAATGCACGTTATATTGATAATAATATAAGTAATAAGTATAATTATTACAGTTCTAGCGATAATAACTGCATAATATGGGTAATAATGCATGTTATATTGATAATAATAATAGTAATAAGTATATTTATTATAGTACTATCGATAATAACTGCACAATATGGGTAATAATGCATGTTATATTGATGATAATGAAAGTTGTAAGTATATTTATTACAGTTCTATCGATAATAACTGCATAATATGGGTAATAATGCATGTTATATTGATAATAATAATAGTAATAAGTATATTTATTATAGTTCTATCGATAATAACTGCATAATATTAGTAATAATGCATGTTATATTGATGATAATGAAAGTTGTAAGTATATTTATTACAGTTCTAGCGATAATAACTGCATTACATGCGTAATAATGCATGTTATATTGATAATATCGGGAGTAATATGTATAATTATTATAGTTCTAGCGATAATAATAGTACAATATGGCTAATAGTGCATGTTATATTGATAATAATAAAAGTAATAAGTATATTTATACAGTTCTATCGATAATAACTGCATAATATTGGTAATAATGCATGTTATATTGATGATAATAAAAGTAATACGTATATTTATTATAGTTCTAGCGATAATAACTGCATAATATGGGTAATAATCCATGTTATATTGATAATAATATAAGTAATAAGTATAATTATTATAGTTCTATCGATAATAACTGCATAATATGGGCAATAATGCATGTTATATTGATGATAATAAAAGTAATACGTATATTTATTATAGTTCTAGCGATTATAACTGCATTATATGGGTAATAGTGCATGTTATATTGATAATAATATAAGTAATAAGTATAATTATTACAGTTCTAGCGATAATAACTGCATAATATGGGTAATAATGCATGTTATATTGATAATAATAATAGTAATAAGTATATTTATTATAGTACTATCGATAATAACTGCACAATATGGGTAATAATGCATGTTATATTGATGATAATGAAAGTTGTAAGTATATTTATTACAGTTCTATCGATAATAACTGCATAATATGGGTAATAATGCATGTTATATTGATAATAATAATAGTAATAAGTATATTTATTATAGTTCTATCGATAATAACTGCATAATATTAGTAATAATGCATGTTATCTTGATGATAATGAAAGTTGTAAGTATATTTATTACAGTTCTAGCGATAATAACTGCATTACATGCGTAATAATGCATGTTATATTGATAATATCGGGAGTAATATGTATAATTATTATAGTTCTAGCGATAATAATAGTACAATATGGCTAATAGTGCATGTTATATTGATAATAATAAAAGTAATAAGTATATTTATACAGTTCTATCGATAATAACTGCATAATATTGGTAATAATGCATGTTATATTGATGATAATAAAAGTAATACGTATATTTATTATAGTTCTAGCGATAATAACTGCATAATATGGGTAATAATCCATGTTATATTGATAATAATATAAGTAATAAGTATAATAATTACAGTTCAGCGACAATAACTGCATAATATGGGTAATAATGCAGGTTACAATGATGATAATAAAAGTAATACGTATATCTATTATAGTTCTAGCTATAATAACTGCATAATATGGGTAATAATGCATGTTATATTGGTAATAATATAAGTAATAAGTTTAATTATTACAGTTCTATGGATATTAACTGCATAATATGGGTAATAATGCATGTTATATTGATAATAATAAAAGTAATAAGTATATTTATTATAGTTCTAGCGATTATACCTGTATAGTATGGGTAATAATGCATGTTATATTGATAATAATAAAAGTAATAAGTATATTTATTACAGATCTATCGATAATAACTGCATAATATGGGTAATAATGCATGTTATATTGATGATAATAAAAGTAATACGTATATTTATTATAGTTCTAGCGATTATACCTGTATAGTATGGGTAATAATGCATGTTATATTGATAATAATAAAAGTAATAAGTATATTTATTACAGATCTATCGATAATAACTGCATAATATGGGTAATAATGCATGTTATATTGATGATAATAAAAGTAATACGTATATTTATTATAGTTCTAGCGATTATAACTGCATTATATGGGTAATAATGCACGTTATATTGATAATAATATAAGTAATAAGTATAATTATTACAGTTCTAGCGATTATAACTGCATAATATGGGTAATAATGCATGTTATATTGATAATAATAATAGTAATAAGTATATTTATTATAGTACTATCGATAATAACTGCACAATATGGGTAATAATGCATGTTATATTGATGATAATGAAAGTTGTAAGTATATTTATTACAGTTCTATCGATAATAACTGCATAATATGGGTAATAATGCATGTTATATTGATAATAATAATAGTAATAAGTATATTTATTATAGTTCTATCGATAATAACTGCATAATATTAGTAATAATGCATGTTATATTGATGATAATGAAAGTTGTAAGTATATTTATTACAGTTCTAGCGATAATAACTGCATTACATGCGTAATAATGCATGTTATATTGATAATATCGGGAGTAATATGTATAATTATTATAGTTCTAGCGATAATAATAGTACAATATGGCTAATAGTGCATGTTATATTGATAATAATAAAAGTAATAAGTATATTTATACAGTTCTATCGATAATAACTGCATAATATTGGTAATAATGCATGTTATATTGATGATAATAAAAGTAATACGTATATTTATTATAGTTCTAGCGATAATAACTGCATAATATGGGTAATAATCCATGTTATATTGATAATAATATAAGTAATAAGTATAATTATTACAGTTCAGCGACAATAACTGCATAATATGGGTAATAATGCATGTTACAATGATGATAATAAAAGTAATACGTATATCTATTATAGTTCTAGCTATAATAACTGCATAATATGGGTAATAATGCATGTTATATTGGTAATAATATAAGTAATAAGTTTAATTATTACAGTTCTATGGATATTAACTGCATAATATGGGTAATAATGCATGTTATATTGATAATAATAAAAGTAATAAGTATATTTATTATAGTTCTATCGATAATAACTGCATAATATGGGCAATAATGCATGTTATATTGATGATAATAAAAGTAATACGTATATTTATTATAGTTCTAGCGATTATAACTGCATAGTATGGGTAATAATGCATGTTATATTGATAATAATAAAAGTAATAAGTATATTTATTATAGTTCTGTCGATAATAACTGCATAATATGGGCAATGATGCATGTTATATGGATGATAATGACAGTAGTGAGTATATTTATTACAGTTCTAGCGATAATAACTGCATTATTTCGGTAATAATGCATGTTATATTTATAATATCGGGAGTAATAAGTATAATTATTATAGTTCTAGCGATAATAATAGTAAAATATGGCTAATAGTGCATGTTATATTGATAATAATAAAAGTAATAAGTATATTTATTACAGTTCTATCGATAATAACTGCATAATATGGGTAATAATGCATGTTATATTGATGATAATAAAAGTAATAGGTATATTTATTATAGTTCTAGCGATTATAACTGCATTATATGGGTAATAATGCACGTTATATTGATAATATTGGGATTAATAAGTATAATTATTATAGTTCTAGCAATAATAATAGTAAAATATGGCTAATAGTTCATGTTATATTGATAATAATGAAAGTAATAAGTATATTTATTATACTTCTGTCGATAATAACTGCATTATATGGGTAATAATGCATGTTATATTGATAATAATATAAGTAATATGTATAATTATTACAGTTCTACCGACAATAACTCCATTATATGGGTAATAATGCATGTTATATTGATATCAATATAAGTAATAAGTATAATTATTACAGTTCTAGCGATAATAACTGCATAATATGGGTAATAATGCATGTTATATTGATGATAATGAAAGTTGTAAGTATATTTATTACAGTTCTAGAGATAATAACTGCATAATATGGGTAATAAGCATGTTACAATGATGATAATAAAAGTAATACGTATATTTATTATAGATCTAGCGATAATAACTGCATAATATGGGTAATAATGCATGTTATATTGATAATAATATAAGTAATAAGTTTAATTATTACAGTTCTAGCGATAATAACTGCATAATATGGGAAATAATACATGTTATTCTGATGATAATGAAAGTAGTGAGTATATTTATTATAGTTCTAGCGATAATAACTGCATAATATGGGTAATAATGCATGTTATATTGATAATAATATAAGTAATAAGTATATTTATTACAGTTCAGCGACAATAACTGCATAATATGGGTAATAATGCATGTTACAATGATGATAATAAAAGTAATACGTATATTTATTATAGATCTAGCGATAATAACTACATAATATGGGTAATAATGCATGTTATATTGATAATAATATAAGTAATAAGTTTAATTATTACAGTTCTATGGATATTAACTGCATAATATGGGCAATAATGCATGTTATATTGATGATAATAACAGTAATACGTATATTTATTATAGTTCTAGCGATAATAACTGCATAATATTGGTAATAATGCATGTTATATTGATAATAATAAAAGTAATACGTATATTTATTATAGTTCTATCGATAATAACTGCATAATATGGGTAATAATGCATGTTATATTGATGATAATGAAAGTACTGAGTATATTTATTACAGTTCTAGCGATAATAACTGCATTATATGCGTAATAATGCATGCTATATTGATAATATTGGGAGTAATAAGTATAATTATTATAGTTCTAGCAATAATAATAGTAAAATATGGCTAATAGTTCATGCTATATTGATAATAATAAAAGTAATAAGTATATTTATTATACTTCTGTCGATAATAACTGCATTATATGGGTAATAGTGCATGTTATATTCATAATAATATAAGTAATAAGTATAATTATTACAGTTATAGCGATAATAACTGCATCATATGGGTAATAATGCATGTTATATTGATGATATCGGGATTAATAAGTATAATTATTATAGTTCTAGCAATAATAATAGTAAAATATGGCTAATAGCTCATGCTATATTGATAATAATAAAAGTAATAAGTATATTTATTATACTTCTGTCGATAATAACTGCATTATATGGGTAATAATGCATGTTATATTGATAATAATATAAGTAATATGTATAATTATTACAGTTCTAGCGACAATAACTCCATTATATGGGTAATAATGCATGTTATATTGATAATAATATAAGTAATAAGTATAATTATTACAGTTCTAGCGATAATAACTGCATAATATGGGTAATAATGCATGTTACAATGATGATAATAAAAGTAATACGTATATCTATTATAGTTCTAGCTATAATAACTGCATAATATGGGTAATAATGCATGTTATATTGGTAATAATATAAGTAATAAGTTTAATTATTACAGTTCTATGGATATTAACTGCATAATATGGGTAATAATGCATGTTATATTGATAATAATAAAAGTAATAAGTATATTTATTATAGTTCTATCGATAATAACTGCATAATATGGGCAATAATGCATGTTATATTGATGATAATAAAAGTAATACGTATATTTATTATAGTTCTAGCGATTATAACTGCATAGTATGGGTAATAATGCATGTTATATTGATAATAATAAAAGTAATAAGTATATTTATTATAGTTCTGTCGATAATAACTGCATAATATGGGCAATGATGCATGTTATATGGATGATAATGACAGTAGTGAGTATATTTATTACAGTTCTAGCGATAATAACTGCATTATTTCGGTAATAATGCATGTTATATTTATAATATCGGGAGTAATAAGTATAATTATTATAGTTCTAGCGATAATAATAGTAAAATATGGCTAATAGTGCATGTTATATTGATAATAATAAAAGTAATAAGTATATTTATTATAGTTCTATCGATAATAACTGCATAATATGGGCAATAATGCATGTTATATTGATGATAATAAAAGTAATACGTATATTTATTATAGTTCTAGCGATTATACCTGTATAGTATGGGTAATAATGCATGTTATATTGATAATAATAAAAGTAATAAGTATATTTATTACAGATCTATCGATAATAACTGCATAATATGGGTAATAATGCATGTTATATTGATGATAATAAAAGTAATACGTATATTTATTATAGTTCTAGCGATTATAACTGCATTATATGGGTAATAATGCACGTTATATTGATAATAATATAAGTAATAAGTATAATTATTACAGTTCTAGCGATTATAACTGCATAATATGGGTAATAATGCATGTTATATTGATAATATCGGGAGTAATATGTATAATTATTATAGTTCTAGCGATAATAATAGTACAATATGGCTAATAGTGCATGTTATATTGATAATAATAAAAGTAATAAGTATATTTATACAGTTCTATCGATAATAACTGCATAATATTGGTAATAATGCATGTTATATTGATGATAATAAAAGTAATGCGTATATTTATTATAGTTCTAGCGATAATAACTGCATAATATGGGTAATAATCCATGTTATATTGATAATAATATAAGTAATAAGTATAATTATTACAGTTCAGCGACAATAACTGCATAATATGGGTAATAATGCATGTTACAATGATGATAATAAAAGTAATACGTATATCTATTATAGTTCTAGCTATAATAACTGCATAATATGGGTAATAATGCATGTTATATTGGTAATAATATAAGTAATAAGTTTAATTATTACAGTTCTATGGATATTAACTGCATAATATGGGTAATAATGCATGTTATATTGATAATAATAAAAGTAATAAGTATATTTATTATAGTTCTATCGATAATAACTGCATAATATGGGCAATAATGCATGTTATATTGATGATAATAAAAGTAATACGTATATTTATTATAGTTCTAGCGATTATAACTGCATAGTATGGGTAATAATGCATGTTATATTGATAATAATAAAAGTAATAAGTATATTTATTATAGTTCTGTCGATAATAACTGCATAATATGGGCAATGATGCATGTTATATGGATGATAATGACAGTAGTGAGTATATTTATTACAGTTCTAGCGATAATAACTGCATTATTTCGGTAATAATGCATGTTATATTTATAATATCGGGAGT
This sequence comes from Megachile leachella, assembly GCA_963576845.1. Taxonomy (NCBI): domain Eukaryota; kingdom Metazoa; phylum Arthropoda; class Insecta; order Hymenoptera; family Megachilidae; genus Megachile; species Megachile leachella. The sequence continues at coordinate 1,001,702 of CAUYWW010000200.1, read as the reverse complement.
AATAAGTATAATTATTATAGTTCTAGCGATAATAATAGTAAAATATGGCTAATAGTGCATGTTATATTGATAATAATAAAAGTAATAAGTATATTTATTATAGTTCTATCGATAATAACTGCATAATATGGGCAATAATGCATGTTATATTGATGATAATAAAAGTAATACGTATATTTATTATAGTTCTAGCGATTATATCTGTATAGTATGGGTAATAATGCATGTTATATTGATAATAATAAAAGTAATAAGTATATTTATTATAGTTCTATCGATAATAACTGCATAATATGGGCAATAATGCATGTTATATTGATGATAATAAAAGTAATACGTATATTTATTATAGTTCTAGCGATTATAACTGTATAGTATGGGTAATAATGCATGTTATATTGATAATAATAAAAGTAATAAGTATATTTATTATAGTTCTGTCGATAATAACTGCATAATATGGGCAATGATGCATGTTATATGGATGATAATGACAGTAGTGAGTATATTTATTACAGTTCTAGCGATAATAACTGCATTATTTCGGTAATAATGCATGTTATATTGATAATATCGGGAGTAATAAGTATAATTATTATAGTTCTAGCGATAATAATAGTAAAATATGGCTAATAGTGCATGTTATGTTGATAATAATAAAAGTAATAAGTATATTTATTACAGATCTATCGATAATAACTGCATAATATGGGTAATAATGCATGTTATATTGATGATAATAAAAGTAATACGTATATTTATTATAGTTCTAGCGATTATAACTGCATTATATGGGTAATAATGCACGTTATATTGATAATAATATAAGTAATAAGTATAATTATTACAGTTCTAGCGATAATAACTGCATAATATGGGTAATAATGCATGTTATATTGATAATAATAATAGTAATAAGTATATTTATTATAGTACTATCGATAATAACTGCACAATATGGGTAATAATGCATGTTATATTGATGATAATGAAAGTTGTAAGTATATTTATTACAGTTCTATCGATAATAACTGCATAATATGGGTAATAATGCATGTTATATTGATAATAATAATAGTAATAAGTATATTTATTATAGTTCTATCGATAATAACTGCATTACATGCGTAATAATGCATGTTATATTGATAATATCGGGAGTAATATGTATAATTATTATAGTTCTAGCGATAATAATAGTACAATATGGCTAATAGTGCATGTTATATTGATAATAATAAAAGTAATAAGTATATTTATACAGTTCTATCGATAATAACTGCATAATATTGGTAATAATGCATGTTATATTGATGATAATAAAAGTAATACGTATATTTATTATAGTTATAGCGATAATAACTGCATAATATGGGTAATAATCCATGTTATATTGATAATAATATAAGTATAATTATTATAGTTCTATCGATAATAACTGCATAATATGGGCAATAATGCATGTTATATTGATGATAATAAAAGTAATACGTATATTTATTATAGTTCTAGCGATTATAACTGCATTATATGGGTAATAGTGCATGTTATATTGATAATAATATAAGTAATAAGTATAATTATTACAGTTCTAGCGATAATAACTGCATAATATGGGTAATAATGCATGTTATATTGATAATAATAATAGTAATAAGTATATTTATTATAGTACTATCGATAATAACTGCACAATATGGGTAATAATGCATGTTATATTGATGATAATGAAAGTTGTAAGTATATTTATTACAGTTCTATCGATAATAACTGCATAATATGGGTAATAATGCATGTTATATTGATAATAATAATAGTAATAAGTATATTTATTATAGTTCTATCGATAATAACTGCATAATATTAGTAATAATGCATGTTATATTGATGATAATGAAAGTTGTAAGTATATTTATTACAGTTCTAGCGATAATAACTGCATTACATGCGTAATAATGCATGTTATATTGATAATATCGGGAGTAATATGTATAATTATTATAGTTCTAGCGATAATAATAGTACAATATGGCTAATAGTGCATGTTATATTGATAATAATAAAAGTAATAAGTATATTTATACAGTTCTATCGATAATAACTGCATAATATTGGTAATAATGCATGTTATATTGATGATAATAAAAGTAATACGTATATTTATTATAGTTCTAGCGATAATAACTGCATAATATGGGTAATAATCCATGTTATATTGATAATAATATAAGTAATAAGTATAATTATTACAGTTCAGCGACAATAACTGCATAATATGGGTAATAATGCAGGTTACAATGATGATAATAAAAGTAATACGTATATCTATTATAGTTCTAGCTATAATAACTGCATAATATGGGTAATAATGCATGTTATATTGGTAATAATATAAGTAATAAGTTTAATTATTACAGTTCTATGGATATTAACTGCATAATATGGGTAATAATGCATGTTATATTGATAATAATAAAAGTAATAAGTATATTTATTATAGTTCTATCGATAATAACTGCATAATATGGGCAATAATGCATGTTATATTGATGATAATAAAAGTAATACGTATATCTATTATAGTTCTAGCTATAATAACTGCATAATATGGGTAATAATGCATGTTATATTGGTAATAATATAAGTAATAAGTTTAATTATTACAGTTCTATGTATATTAACTGCATAATATGGGTAATAATGCATGTTATATTGATAATAATAAAAGTAATAAGTATATTTATTATAGTTCTATCGATAATAACTGCATAATATGGGCAATAATGCATGTTATATTGATGATAATAAAAGTAATACGTATATTTATTATAGTTCTAGCGATTATAACTGTATAGTATGGGTAATAATGCATGTTATATTGATAATAATAAAAGTAATAAGTATATTTATTATAGTTCTGTCGATAATAACTGCATAATATGGGCAATGATGCATGTTATATGGATGATAATGACAGTAGTGAGTATATTTATTACAGTTCTAGCGATAATAACTGCATTATTTCGGTAATAATGCATGTTATATTGATAATATCGGGAGTAATAAGTATAATTATTATAGTTCTAGCGATAATAATAGTAAAATATGGCTAATAGTGCATGTTATATTGATAATAATAAAAGTAATAAGTATATTTATTACAGATCTATCGATAATAACTGCATAATATGGGTAATAATGCATGTTATATTGATGATAATAAAAGTAATACGTATATTTATTATAGTTATAGCGATAATAACTGCATAATATGGGTAATAATCCATGTTATATTGATAATAATATAAGTATAATTATTATAGTTCTATCGATAATAACTGCATAATATGGGCAATAATGCATGTTATATTGATGATAATAAAAGTAATACCTATATTTATTATAGTTCTAGCGATTATAACTGCATTATATGGGTAATAGTGCATGTTATATTGATAATAATATAAGTAATAAGTATAATTATTACAGTTCTAGCGATAATAACTGCATAATATGGGTAATAATGCATGTTATATTGATAATAATAATAGTAATAAGTATATTTATTATAGTACTATCGATAATAACTGCACAATATGGGTAATAATGCATGTTATATTGATGATAATGAAAGTTGTAAGTATATTTATTACAGTTCTATCGATAATAACTGCATAATATGGGTAATAATGCATGTTTTATTGATAATAATAATAGTAATAAGTATATTTATTATAGTTCTATCGATAATAACTGCATAATATTAGTAATAATGCATGTTATATTGATGATAATGAAAGTTGTAAGTATATTTATTACAGTTCTAGCGATAATAACTGCATTACATGCGTAATAATTCATGTTATATTGATAATATCGGGAGTAATATGTATAATTATTATAGTTCTAGCGATAATAATAGTACAATATGGCTAATAGTGCATGTTATATTGATAATAATAAAAGTAATAAGTATATTTATACAGTTCTATCGATAATAACTGCATAATATTGGTAATAATGCATGTTATATTGATGATAATAAAAGTAATACGTATATTTATTATAGTTCTAGCGATAATAACTGCATAATATGGGTAATAATCCATGTTATATTGATAATAATATAAGTAATAAGTATAATTATTACAGTTCAGCGACAATAACTGCATAATATGGGTAATAATGCAGGTTACAATGATGATAATAAAAGTAATACGTATATCTATTATAGTTCTAGCTATAATAACTGCATAATATGGGTAATAATGCATGTTATATTGGTAATAATATAAGTAATAAGTTTAATTATTACAGTTCTATGGATATTAACTGCATAATATGGGTAATAATGCATGTTATATTGATAATAATAAAAGTAATAAGTATATTTATTATAGTTCTATCGATAATAACTGCATAATATGGGCAATAATGCATGTTATATTGATGATAATAAAAGTAATACGTATATTTATTATAGTTCTAGCGATTATAACTGCATAGTATGGGTAATAATGCATGTTATATTGATAATAATAAAAGGAATAAGTATATTTATTATAGTTCTGTCGATAATAACTGCATAATATGGGCAATGATGCATGTTATATGGATGATAATGACAGTAGTGAGTATATTTATTACAGTTCTAGCGATAATAACTGCATTATTTCGGTAATAATGCATGTTATATTGATAATATCGGGAGTAATAAGTATAATTATTATAGTTCTAGCGATAATAATAGTAAAATATGGCTAATAGTGCATGTTATATTGATAATAATAAAAGTAATAAGTATATTTATTACAGTTCTATCAATAATAACTGCATAATATGGGTAATAATGCATGTTATATTGATGATAATAAAAGTAATACGTATATTTATTATAGTTCTAGCGATTATAACTGCATTATATGGGTAATAATGCACGTTATATTGATAATATTGGGATTAATAAGTATAATTATTATAGTTCTAGCAATAATAATAGTAAAATATGGCTAATAGTTCATGCTATATTGATAATAATAAAAGTAATAAGTATATTTATTATACTTCTGTCGATAATAACTGCATTATATGGGTAATAGTGCATGTTATATTCATAATAATATAAGTAATAAGTATAATTATTACAGTTATAGCGATAATAACTGCATTATATGGATAATAATGCATGTTATATTGATGATATCGGGATTAATAAGTATAATTATTATAGTTCTAGCAATAATAATAGTAAAATATGGCTAATAGTTCATGCTATATTGATAATAATAAAAGTAATAAGTATATTTATTATACTTCTGTCGATAATAACAGCATTATATGGGTAATAATGCATGTTATATTGATAATAATATAAGTAATATGTATAATTATTACAGTTCTAGCGACAATAACTCCATTATATGGGTAATAATGCATGTTATATTGATAATAATCTAAGTAATAAGTATAATTATTACAGTTCTAGCGATAATAACTGCATAATATGGGTAATAATGCATGTTATATTGATAATAATAATAGTAATAAGTATATTTATTATAGTACTACCGATAATAACTGCATAATATGGGTAATAATGCATGTTATATTGATGATAATGAAAGTTGTAAGTATATTTATTACAGTTCTAGCGATAATAACTGCGTAATATGTGTAATAATGCATGTTATATTGATAATAATAATAGTAATAAGTATATTTATTATAGTTCTATCGATAATAACTGCATAATATGGGTAATAATGCATGTTATATTGATGATAATGAAAGTAGTGAGTATATTTATTATAGTCCTAGCGATAATAACTGCATAATGTGGGTAATAATGCATGTTATATTGATAATAATATAAGTAATAAGTATAATTATTACAGTTCAGCGACAATAACTGCATAATATGGGTAATAATGCATGTTACAATGATGATAATAAAAGTAATACGTATATTTATTACAGTTCTAGCGATAATAACTGCATAATATGGGTAATAATGCATGTTATATTGATGATAATGAAAGTTGTAAGTATATTTATTACAGTTCTAGCGATAATAACTGCGTAATATGAGTAATAATGCATGTTATATGGATAATAATAATAGTAATAAGTATATTTATTATAGTTCTATCGATAATAACTGCATAATATGGGCAATAATGCATGTTATATTGATGATAATGAAAGTAGTGAGTATATTTATTATAGTCCTAGCGATAATAACTGCATAATATGGGTAATAATGCATGTTATATTGATAAAAATATAAGTAATAAGTTTAATTATTACAGTTCTATTTATAATAACTGCATAATATGGGTAATGATGCATGTTATATTGATAATAATATAAGTAATAAGTTTAATTATTACAGTTCTATGGATATTAACTGCATAATATGGGTAATAATGCATGTTATATTGATGATAATAAAAGTAATACGTATATTTATTATAGTTCTAGCGATTATAACTGCATTATATGCGTAATAATGCATGCTATATTGATAATATTGGGAGTAATAAGTATAATTATTATAGTTCTAGCGATAATGATAGTAAAACATGGCTAATAGTGCATGTGCTATTGATAATAATATAAGTAATAAGTATAATTATAACAGTTATAGCGATAATAACTGCATAATATGGGTAACAATGCATGTTATATTGATAATAATAAAAGTAATAAGTATATTTATTATACTTCTGTCGATAATAACTGCATTATATGGGTAATAATGCATGTTATATTGATAATAATATAAGTAATATGTATAATTATTACAGTTCTAGCGACAATAACTCCATTATATGGGTAATAATGCATGTTATATTGATAATAATATAAGTAATAAGTATAATTATTACAGTTCTAGCGATAATAACTGCATAATATGGGTAATAATGCATGTTATATTGATGATAATGAAAGTTGTAGGTATATTTATTGCAGTTCTAGCGATAATAACTGCATAATATGGGTAATAATGCATGTTATATTGATAATAATAATAGTAATAAGTATATTTATTATAGTACTATCGATAATAACTGCATAATATGGGTAATAATGCATGTTATATTGATAATAATAATAGTAATAAGTATATTTATTATAGTTCTATCGATAATAACTGCATAATATTAGTAATAATGCATGTTATATTGATGATAATGAAAGTTGTAAGTATATTTATTACAGTTCTAGCGATAATAACTGCATTACATGCGTAATAATGCATGTTATATTGATAATATCGGGAGTAATAAGTATAATTATTATAGTTCTAGCGATAATAATAGTACAATATGGCTAATAGTGCATGTTATATTGATAATAATAAAAGTAATAAGTATATTTATTACAGTTCTATCGATAATAACTGATTAATATGGGTAATAATGCATGTTACAATGATGATAATAAAAGTAATACGTATATTTATAATAGTTCTAGCGATAATAACTGCATAATATGGGTAATAATGCATGTCATATTGATGATAATGAAAGTTGTAGGTATATTTATTACAGTTCTAGCGATAATAACTGCATAATATGGGTAATAATGCATGTTATATTGATAATAATAATAGTGATAAGTATATTTATTATAGTACTATCGATAATAACTGCACAATATGGGTAATAATGCATGTTATATTGATGATAATGAAAGTTGTAAGTATATTTATTACAGTTCTATCGATAATAACTGCATAATATGGGTAATAATGCATGTTATATTGATAATAATAATAGTAATAAGTATATTTATTATAGTTCTATCGATAATAACTGCATTACATGCGTAATAATGCATGTTATATTGATAATATCGGGAGTAATATGTATAATTATTATAGTTCTAGCGATAATAATAGTACAATATGGCTAATAGTGCATGTTATATTGATAATAATAAAAGTAATAAGTATATTTATACAGTTCTATCGATAATAACTGCATAATATTGGTAATAATGCATGTTATATTGATGATAATAAAAGTAATACGTATATTTATTATAGTTATAGCGATAATAACTGCATAATATGGGTAATAATCCATGTTATATTGATAATAATATAAGTATAATTATTATAGTTCTATCGATAATAACTGCATAATATGGGCAATAATGCATGTTATATTGATGATAATAAAAGTAATACGTATATTTATTATAGTTCTAGCGATTATAACTGCATTATATGGGTAATAGTGCATGTTATATTGATAATAATATAAGTAATAAGTATAATTATTACAGTTCTAGCGATAATAACTGCATAATATGGGTAATAATGCATGTTATATTGATAATAATAATAGTAATAAGTATATTTATTATAGTACTATCGATAATAACTGCACAATATGGGTAATAATGCATGTTATATTGATGATAATGAAAGTTGTAAGTATATTTATTACAGTTCTATCGATAATAACTGCATAATATGGGTAATAATGCATGTTATATTGATAATAATAATAGTAATAAGTATATTTATTATAGTTCTATCGATAATAACTGCATAATATTAGTAATAATGCATGTTATATTGATGATAATGAAAGTTGTAAGTATATTTATTACAGTTCTAGCGATAATAACTGCATTACATGCGTAATAATGCATGTTATATTGATAATATCGGGAGTAATATGTATAATTATTATAGTTCTAGCGATAATAATAGTACAATATGGCTAATAGTGCATGTTATATTGATAATAATAAAAGTAATAAGTATATTTATACAGTTCTATCGATAATAACTGCATAATATTGGTAATAATGCATGTTATATTGATGATAATAAAAGTAATACGTATATTTATTATAGTTCTAGCGATAATAACTGCATAATATGGGTAATAATCCATGTTATATTGATAATAATATAAGTAATAAGTATAATTATTACAGTTCAGCGACAATAACTGCATAATATGGGTAATAATGCAGGTTACAATGATGATAATAAAAGTAATACGTATATCTATTATAGTTCTAGCTATAATAACTGCATAATATGGGTAATAATGCATGTTATATTGGTAATAATATAAGTAATAAGTTTAATTATTACAGTTCTATGGATATTAACTGCATAATATGGGTAATAATGCATGTTATATTGATAATAATAAAAGTAATAAGTATATTTATTATAGTTCTATCGATAATAACTGCATAATATGGGCAATAATGCATGTTATATTGATGATAATAAAAGTAATACGTATATCTATTATAGTTCTAGCTATAATAACTGCATAATATGGGTAATAATGCATGTTATATTGGTAATAATATAAGTAATAAGTTTAATTATTACAGTTCTATGTATATTAACTGCATAATATGGGTAATAATGCATGTTATATTGATAATAATAAAAGTAATAAGTATATTTATTATAGTTCTATCGATAATAACTGCATAATATGGGCAATAATGCATGTTATATTGATGATAATAAAAGTAATACGTATATTTATTATAGTTCTAGCGATTATAACTGTATAGTATGGGTAATAATGCATGTTATATTGATAATAATAAAAGTAATAAGTATATTTATTATAGTTCTGTCGATAATAACTGCATAATATGGGCAATGATGCATGTTATATGGATGATAATGACAGTAGTGAGTATATTTATTACAGTTCTAGCGATAATAACTGCATTATTTCGGTAATAATGCATGTTATATTGATAATATCGGGAGTAATAAGTATAATTATTATAGTTCTAGCGATAATAATAGTAAAATATGGCTAATAGTGCATGTTATATTGATAATAATAAAAGTAATAAGTATATTTATTACAGATCTATCGATAATAACTGCATAATATGGGTAATAATGCATGTTATATTGATGATAATAAAAGTAATACGTATATTTATTATAGTTATAGCGATAATAACTGCATAATATGGGTAATAATCCATGTTATATTGATAATAATATAAGTATAATTATTATAGTTCTATCGATAATAACTGCATAATATGGGCAATAATGCATGTTATATTGATGATAATAAAAGTAATACCTATATTTATTATAGTTCTAGCGATTATAACTGCATTATATGGGTAATAGTGCATGTTATATTGATAATAATATAAGTAATAAGTATAATTATTACAGTTCTAGCGATAATAACTGCATAATATGGGTAATAATGCATGTTATATTGATAATAATAATAGTAATAAGTATATTTATTATAGTACTATCGATAATAACTGCACAATATGGGTAATAATGCATGTTATATTGATGATAATGAAAGTTGTAAGTATATTTATTACAGTTCTATCGATAATAACTGCATAATATGGGTAATAATGCATGTTTTATTGATAATAATAATAGTAATAAGTATATTTATTATAGTTCTATCGATAATAACTGCATAATATTAGTAATAATGCATGTTATATTGATGATAATGAAAGTTGTAAGTATATTTATTACAGTTCTAGCGATAATAACTGCATTACATGCGTAATAATTCATGTTATATTGATAATATCGGGAGTAATATGTATAATTATTATAGTTCTAGCGATAATAATAGTACAATATGGCTAATAGTGCATGTTATATTGATAATAATAAAAGTAATAAGTATATTTATACAGTTCTATCGATAATAACTGCATAATATTGGTAATAATGCATGTTATATTGATGATAATAAAAGTAATACGTATATTTATTATAGTTCTAGCGATAATAACTGCATAATATGGGTAATAATCCATGTTATATTGATAATAATATAAGTAATAAGTATAATTATTACAGTTCAGCGACAATAACTGCATAATATGGGTAATAATGCAGGTTACAATGATGATAATAAAAGTAATACGTATATCTATTATAGTTCTAGCTATAATAACTGCATAATATGGGTAATAATGCATGTTATATTGGTAATAATATAAGTAATAAGTTTAATTATTACAGTTCTATGGATATTAACTGCATAATATGGGTAATAATGCATGTTATATTGATAATAATAAAAGTAATAAGTATATTTATTATAGTTCTATCGATAATAACTGCATAATATGGGCAATAATGCATGTTATATTGATGATAATAAAAGTAATACGTATATTTATTATAGTTCTAGCGATTATAACTGCATAGTATGGGTAATAATGCATGTTATATTGATAATAATAAAAGGAATAAGTATATTTATTATAGTTCTGTCGATAATAACTGCATAATATGGGCAATGATGCATGTTATATGGATGATAATGACAGTAGTGAGTATATTTATTACAGTTCTAGCGATAATAACTGCATTATTTCGGTAATAATGCATGTTATATTGATAATATCGGGAGTAATAAGTATAATTATTATAGTTCTAGCGATAATAATAGTAAAATATGGCTAATAGTGCATGTTATATTGATAATAATAAAAGTAATAAGTATATTTATTACAGTTCTATCAATAATAACTGCATAATATGGGTAATAATGCATGTTATATTGATGATAATAAAAGTAATACGTATATTTATTATAGTTCTAGCGATTATAACTGCATTATATGGGTAATAATGCACGTTATATTGATAATATTGGGATTAATAAGTATAATTATTATAGTTCTAGCAATAATAATAGTAAAATATGGCTAATAGTTCATGCTATATTGATAATAATAAAAGTAATAAGTATATTTATTATACTTCTGTCGATAATAACTGCATTATATGGGTAATAGTGCATGTTATATTCATAATAATATAAGTAATAAGTATAATTATTACAGTTATAGCGATAATAACTGCATTATATGGATAATAATGCATGTTATATTGATGATATCGGGATTAATAAGTATAATTATTATAGTTCTAGCAATAATAATAGTAAAATATGGCTAATAGTTCATGCTATATTGATAATAATAAAAGTAATAAGTATATTTATTATACTTCTGTCGATAATAACAGCATTATATGGGTAATAATGCATGTTATATTGATAATAATATAAGTAATATGTATAATTATTACAGTTCTAGCGACAATAACTCCATTATATGGGTAATAATGCATGTTATATTGATAATAATCTAAGTAATAAGTATAATTATTACAGTTCTAGCGATAATAACTGCATAATATGGGTAATAATGCATGTTATATTGATAATAATAATAGTAATAAGTATATTTATTATAGTACTACCGATAATAACTGCATAATATGGGTAATAATGCATGTTATATTGATGATAATGAAAGTTGTAAGTATATTTATTACAGTTCTAGCGATAATAACTGCGTAATATGTGTAATAATGCATGTTATATTGATAATAATAATAGTAATAAGTATATTTATTATAGTTCTATCGATAATAACTGCATAATATGGGTAATAATGCATGTTATATTGATGATAATGAAAGTAGTGAGTATATTTATTATAGTCCTAGCGATAATAACTGCATAATGTGGGTAATAATGCATGTTATATTGATAATAATATAAGTAATAAGTATAATTATTACAGTTCAGCGACAATAACTGCATAATATGGGTAATAATGCATGTTACAATGATGATAATAAAAGTAATACGTATATTTATTACAGTTCTAGCGATAATAACTGCATAATATGGGTAATAATGCATGTTATATTGATGATAATGAAAGTTGTAAGTATATTTATTACAGTTCTAGCGATAATAACTGCGTAATATGAGTAATAATGCATGTTATATGGATAATAATAATAGTAATAAGTATATTTATTATAGTTCTATCGATAATAACTGCATAATATGGGCAATAATGCATGTTATATTGATGATAATGAAAGTAGTGAGTATATTTATTATAGTCCTAGCGATAATAACTGCATAATATGGGTAATAATGCATGTTATATTGATAAAAATATAAGTAATAAGTTTAATTATTACAGTTCTATTTATAATAACTGCATAATATGGGTAATGATGCATGTTATATTGATAATAATATAAGTAATAAGTTTAATTATTACAGTTCTATGGATATTAACTGCATAATATGGGTAATAATGCATGTTATATTGATGATAATAAAAGTAATACGTATATTTATTATAGTTCTAGCGATTATAACTGCATTATATGCGTAATAATGCATGCTATATTGATAATATTGGGAGTAATAAGTATAATTATTATAGTTCTAGCGATAATGATAGTAAAACATGGCTAATAGTGCATGTGCTATTGATAATAATATAAGTAATAAGTATAATTATAACAGTTATAGCGATAATAACTGCATAATATGGGTAACAATGCATGTTATATTGATAATAATAAAAGTAATAAGTATATTTATTATACTTCTGTCGATAATAACTGCATTATATGGGTAATAATGCATGTTATATTGATAATAATATAAGTAATATGTATAATTATTACAGTTCTAGCGACAATAACTCCATTATATGGGTAATAATGCATGTTATATTGATAATAATATAAGTAATAAGTATAATTATTACAGTTCTAGCGATAATAACTGCATAATATGGGTAATAATGCATGTTATATTGATGATAATGAAAGTTGTAGGTATATTTATTGCAGTTCTAGCGATAATAACTGCATAATATGGGTAATAATGCATGTTATATTGATAATAATAATAGTAATAAGTATATTTATTATAGTACTATCGATAATAACTGCATAATATGGGTAATAATGCATGTTATATTGATAATAATAATAGTAATAAGTATATTTATTATAGTTCTATCGATAATAACTGCATAATATTAGTAATAATGCATGTTATATTGATGATAATGAAAGTTGTAAGTATATTTATTACAGTTCTAGCGATAATAACTGCATTACATGCGTAATAATGCATGTTATATTGATAATATCGGGAGTAATAAGTATAATTATTATAGTTCTAGCGATAATAATAGTACAATATGGCTAATAGTGCATGTTATATTGATAATAATAAAAGTAATAAGTATATTTATTACAGTTCTATCGATAATAACTGATTAATATGGGTAATAATGCATGTTACAATGATGATAATAAAAGTAATACGTATATTTATAATAGTTCTAGCGATAATAACTGCATAATATGGGTAATAATGCATGTCATATTGATGATAATGAAAGTTGTAGGTATATTTATTACAGTTCTAGCGATAATAACTGCATAATATGGGTAATAATGCATGTTATATTGATAATAATAATAGTGATAAGTATATTTATTATAGTACTATCGATAATAACTGCACAATATGGGTAATAATGCATGTTATATTGATGATAATGAAAGTTGTAAGTATATTTATTACAGTTCTATCGATAATAACTGCATAATATGGGTAATAATGCATGTTATATTGATAATAATAATAGTAATAAGTATATTTATTATAGTTCTATCGATAATAACTGCATAATATTAGTAATAATGCATGTTATATTGATGATAATGAAAGTTGTAAGTATATTTATTACAGTTCTAGCGATAATAACTGCATTACATGCGTAATAATGCATGTTATATTGATAATATCGGGAGTAATATGTATAATTATTATAGTTCTAGCGATAATAATAGTACAATATGGCTAATAGTGCATGTTATATTGATAATAATAAAAGTAATAAGTATATTTATTACAGTTCTATCGATAATAACTGCATAATATTGGTAATAATGCATGCTATATTGATGATAATAAAAGTAATACGTATATTTATTATAGTTCTAGCGATAATAACTGCATAATATGGGTAATAATGCATGTTATATTGGTAATAATATAAGTAATAAGTTTAATTATTACAGTTCTATGTATATTAACTGCATAATATGGGTAATAATGCATGTTATATTGATAATAATAAAAGTAATAAGTATATTTATTATAGTTCTATCGATAATAACTGCATAATATGGGCAATAATGCATGTTATATTGATGATAATAAAAGTAATACGTATATTTATTATAGTTCTAGCGATTATAACTGTATAGTATGGGTAATAATGCATGTTATATTGATAATAATAAAAGTAATAAGTATATTTATTATAGTTCTGTCGATAATAACTGCATAATATGGGCAATGATGCATGTTATATGGATGATAATGACAGTAGTGAGTATATTTATTACAGTTCTAGCGATAATAACTGCATTATTTCGGTAATAATGCATGTTATATTGATAATATCGGGAGTAATAAGTATAATTATTATAGTTCTAGCGATAATAATAGTAAAATATGGCTAATAGTGCATGTTATATTGATAATAATAAAAGTAATAAGTATATTTATTACAGATCTATCGATAATAACTGCATAATATGGGTAATAATGCATGTTATATTGATGATAATAAAAGTAATACGTATATTTATTATAGTTCTAGCGATTATAACTGCATTATATGGGTAATAATGCACGTTATATTGATAATAATATAAGTAATAAGTATAATTATTACAGTTCTAGCGATAATAACTGCATAATATGGGTAATAATGCATGTTATATTGATAATAATAATAGTAATAAGTATATTTATTATAGTACTATCGATAATAACTGCACAATATGGGTAATAATGCATGTTATATTGATGATAATGAAAGTTGTAAGTATATTTATTACAGTTCTATCGATAATAACTGCATAATATGGGTAATAATGCATGTTATATTGATAATAATAATAGTAATAAGTATATTTATTATAGTTCTATCGATAATAACTGCATTACATGCGTAATAATGCATGTTATATTGATAATATCGGGAGTAATATGTATAATTATTATAGTTCTAGCGATAATAATAGTACAATATGGCTAATAGTGCATGTTATATTGATAATAATAAAAGTAATAAGTATATTTATACAGTTCTATCGATAATAACTGCATAATATTGGTAATAATGCATGTTATATTGATGATAATAAAAGTAATACGTATATTTATTATAGTTATAGCGATAATAACTGCATAATATGGGTAATAATCCATGTTATATTGATAATAATATAAGTATAATTATTATAGTTCTATCGATAATAACTGCATAATATGGGCAATAATGCATGTTATATTGATGATAATAAAAGTAATACGTATATTTATTATAGTTCTAGCGATTATAACTGCATTATATGCGTAATAATGCATGCTATATTGATAATATTGGGAGTAATAAGTATAATTATTATAGTTCTAGCGACAATAACTCCATTATATGGGCAATAATGCATGTTATATTGATAATAATATAAGTAATAAGTATAATTATTACAGTTCTAGCGATAATAACTGCATAATATGGGTAATAATGCATGTTATATTGATGATAATGAAAGTTGTAGGTATATTTATTGCAGTTCTAGCGATAATAACTGCATAATATGGGTAATAATGCATGTTATATTGATAATAATAATAGTAATAAGTATATTTATTATAGTACTATCGATAATAACTGCATAATATGGGTAATAATGCATGTTATATTGATAATAATAATAGTAATAAGTATATTTATTATAGTTCTATCGATAATAACTGCATAATATTAGTAATAATGCATGTTATATTGATGATAATGAAAGTTGTAAGTATATTTATTACAGTTCTAGCGATAATAACTGCATTACATGCGTAATAATGCATGTTATATTGATAATATCGGGAGTAATAAGTATAATTATTATAGTTCTAGCGATAATAATAGTACAATATGGCTAATAGTGCATGTTATATTGATAATAATAAAAGTAATAAGTATATTTATTACAGTTCTATCGATAATAACTGATTAATATGGGTAATAATGCATGTTACAATGATGATAATAAAAGTAATACGTATATTTATAATAGTTCTAGCGATAATAACTGCATAATATGGGTAATAATGCATGTCATATTGATGATAATGAAAGTTGTAGGTATATTTATTACAGTTCTAGCGATAATAACTGCATAATATGGGTAATAATGCATGTTATATTGATAATAATAATAGTGATAAGTATATTTATTATAGTACTATCGATAATAACTGCACAATATGGGTAATAATGCATGTTATATTGATGATAATGAAAGTTGTAAGTATATTTATTACAGTTCTATCGATAATAACTGCATAATATGGGTAATAATGCATGTTATATTGATAATAATAATAGTAATAAGTATATTTATTATAGTTCTATCGATAATAACTGCATAATATGGGCAATAATGCATGTTATATTGATGATAATAAAAGTAATACGTATATTTATTATAGTTCTAGCGATTATAACTGTATAGTATGGGTAATAATGCATGTTATATTGATGATAATAAAAGTAATACGTATATTTATTATAGTTCTAGCGATTATAACTGTATAGTATGGGTAATAATGCATGTTATATTGATAATAATAAAAGTAATAAGTATATTTATTATAGTTCTGTCGATAATAACTGCATAATATGGGTAATAATGCATGTTATATTGATAATAATAATAGTAATAAGTATATTTATTATAGTACTATCGATAATAACTGCATAATATGGGTAATAATGCATGTTATATTGATAATAATAATAGTAATAAGTATATTTATTATAGTTCTATCGATAATAACTGCATAATATTAGTAATAATGCATGTTATATTGATGATAATGAAAGTTGTAAGTATATTTATTACAGTTCTAGCGATAATAACTGCATTACATGCGTAATAATGCATGTTATATTGATAATATCGGGAGTAATAAGTATAATTATTATAGTTCTAGCGATAATAATAGTACAATATGGCTAATAGTGCATGTTATATTGATAATAATAAAAGTAATAAGTATATTTATTACAGTTCTATCGATAATAACTGATTAATATGGGTAATAATGCATGTTACAATGATGATAATAAAAGTAATACGTATATTTATAATAGTTCTAGCGATAATAACTGCATAATATGGGTAATAATGCATGTCATATTGATGATAATGAAAGTTGTAGGTATATTTATTACAGTTCTAGCGATAATAACTGCATAATATGGGTAATAATGCATGTTATATTGATAATAATAATAGTGATAAGTATATTTATTATAGTACTATCGATAATAACTGCACAATATGGGTAATAATGCATGTTATATTGATGATAATGAAAGTTGTAAGTATATTTATTACAGTTCTATCGATAATAACTGCATAATATGGGTAATAATGCATGTTATATTGATAATAATAATAGTAATAAGTATATTTATTATAGTTCTATCGATAATAACTGCATAATATGGGCAATAATGCATGTTATATTGATGATAATAAAAGTAATACGTATATTTATTATAGTTCTAGCGATTATAACTGTATAGTATGGGTAATAATGCATGTTATATTGATAATAATAAAAGTAATAAGTATATTTATTATAGTTCTGTCGATAATAACTGCATAATATGGGCAATGATGCATGTTATATGGATGATAATGACAGTAGTGAGTATATTTATTACAGTTCTAGCGATAATAACTGCATTATTTCGGTAATAATGCATGTTATATTGATAATATCGGGAGTAATAAGTATAATTATTATAGTTCTAGCGATAATAATAGTAAAATATGGCTAATAGTGCATGTTATATTGATAATAATAAAAGTAATAAGTATATTTATTACAGATCTATCGATAATAACTGCATAATATGGGTAATAATGCATGTTATATTGATGATAATAAAAGTAATACGTATATTTATTATAGTTCTAGCGATTATAACTGCATTATATGGGTAATAATGCACGTTATATTGATAATAATATAAGTAATAAGTATAATTATTACAGTTCTAGCGATAATAACTGCATAATATGGGTAATAATGCATGTTATATTGATAATAATAATAGTAATAAGTATATTTATTATAGTACTATCGATAATAACTGCACAATATGGGTAATAATGCATGTTATATTGATGATAATGAAAGTTGTAAGTATATTTATTACAGTTCTATCGATAATAACTGCATAATATGGGTAATAATGCATGTTATATTGATAATAATAATAGTAATAAGTATATTTATTATAGTTCTATCGATAATAACTGCATTACATGCGTAATAATGCATGTTATATTGATAATATCGGGAGTAATATGTATAATTATTATAGTTCTAGCGATAATAATAGTACAATATGGCTAATAGTGCATGTTATATTGATAATAATAAAAGTAATAAGTATATTTATACAGTTCTATCGATAATAACTGCATAATATTGGTAATAATGCATGTTATATTGATGATAATAAAAGTAATACGTATATTTATTATAGTTATAGCGATAATAACTGCATAATATGGGTAATAATCCATGTTATATTGATAATAATATAAGTATAATTATTATAGTTCTATCGATAATAACTGCATAATATGGGCAATAATGCATGTTATATTGATGATAATAAAAGTAATACGTATATTTATTATAGTTCTAGCGATTATAACTGCATTATATGGGTAATAGTGCATGTTATATTGATAATAATATAAGTAATAAGTATAATTATTACAGTTCTAGCGATAATAACTGCATAATATGGGTAATAATGCATGTTATATTGATAATAATAATAGTAATAAGTATATTTATTATAGTACTATCGATAATAACTGCACAATATGGGTAATAATGCATGTTATATTGATGATAATGAAAGTTGTAAGTATATTTATTACAGTTCTATCGATAATAACTGCATAATATGGGTAATAATGCATGTTTTATTGATAATAATAATAGTAATAAGTATATTTATTATAGTTCTATCGATAATAACTGCATAATATTAGTAATAATGCATGTTATATTGATGATAATGAAAGTTGTAAGTATATTTATTACAGTTCTAGCGATAATAACTGCATTACATGCGTAATAATGCATGTTATATTGATAATATCGGGAGTAATATGTATAATTATTATAGTTCTAGCGATAATAATAGTACAATATGGCTAATAGTGCATGTTATATTGATAATAATAAAAGTAATAAGTATATTTATACAGTTCTATCGATAATAACTGCATAATATTGGTAATAATGCATGTTATATTGATGATAATAAAAGTAATACATATATTTATTATAGTTCTAGCGATAATAACTGCATAATATGGGTAATAATCCATGTTATATTGATAATAATATAAGTAATAAGTATAATTATTACAGTTCAGCGACAATAACTGCATAATATGGGTAATAATGCAGGTTACAATGATGATAATAAAAGTAATACGTATATCTATTATAGTTCTAGCTATAATAACTGCATAATATGGGTAATAATGCATGTTATATTGGTAATAATATAAGTAATAAGTTTAATTATTACAGTTCTATGGATATTAACTGCATAATATGGGTAATAATGCATGTTATATTGATAATAATAAAAGTAATAAGTATATTTATTATAGTTCTATCGATAATAACTGCATAATATGGGCAATAATGCATGTTATATTGATGATAATAAAAGTAATACGTATATTTATTATAGTTCTAGCGATTATAACTGCATAGTATGGGTAATAATGCATGTTATATTGATAATAATAAAAGTAATAAGTATATTTATTATAGTTCTGTCGATAATAACTGCATAATATGGGCAATGATGCATGTTATATGGATGATAATGACAGTAGTGAGTATATTTATTACAGTTCTAGCGATAATAACTGCATTATTTCGGTAATAATGCATGTTATTAACCGACTTCGAAAAAGGAGGAGGTTACTCAATTCGACCTGTATATTTTTTTTTTTTTTTTTTTTTTTTTTTTTTTTTTTTCTATGTATGTTCGCCGATTACTCCTAACTGGATGGACCAATCGGAACGAAACCTTTTGCATCCGGTAGGGTCTGACTCCCTATTGGTACCATTCGTAAAAAATTTTTAATTTTTTACTTGCAAAGTATTTTTTTTTTTAAAAAACCGGCAACTTTTGAAAAAAATTTTCTCCGATTTCGATGCGCTTTTAATATGTTATCACGGACATGATTCTGAACAACTCTGTCATCTAAAAATTTCAGAAAAAACTTTAGTTTTTGAGATATCAGCGAAAATTGTTAATTTTTTAAATCTACATTTTGTATGTATGTTTGCCGATTACTCCTAACTGGGATGACCAATCGGAACGAAACCTCTTGCATCTCGTAGGGTCTGCCTCCCCATTGGTACCATTCTTAAAAAATTTTTCATTTTTTAACCGACTTCGAAAAAGGAGGAGGTTACTCAATTCGACCTGTATATATATATTTTTTCTATGTATATTCGCCGATTACTCCTAACTGGGTGGACCAATCGGAACGAAACCTTTTGCATCCGGTAGGGTCTGACTCCCTATTGGTACCATTCTTAAAAAATTTTTAATTTTTTACTTGCAAAGTATTTTTTTTTTTAAAAAACCGGCAACTTTTGAAAAAAATTTTCTCCGATTTCGATGCGCTTTTAATATGTTATCACGGACATGATTCTGAACAACTCTGTCATATAAAAATTTCAGGAAAAACTTTAGTTTTCGAGATATCAGCGAAAATTGTTGTTAATTTTTTAAATCAACTTTTTCTATGTATGTTCGCCGATTACTCCTAACTGGGATGACCAATCGGAACGAAACCTTTTGCATCTCGTAGGGCCTGACTCCCCATTGGTACCAGTATTAAAAAATTTTCCATTTTTTAGTTGCAAAGTATTTTTTTGCAGAAAAACCAGCAACTTTCGAAATAAATTTTTCTCGATTTTAGTGCGCTTTTCATACCTTGTCATGGTCATGATCCTGAACAATTTTGTTCATATGCAAATTACACGGAAAACTTTAGTTTTCTGGATATTAACGAAAAACTATTATTATTAATATTAGTGGAACGCCAAGTGCTATGCACCGGAAAAGCAAAAAAGGGCAATCACAATGCACTGTCCCGAAACACTAAATAAGATTTACCGCTCTAACCCCGACTTCTGCATCAAGATGAGTTTTCGCGGACGTTGGTGAATTATACTTAATTATGCTCATGGCACTTACGCAGACAAAAAAAGCCCTGAACTATTGTCTTACACTATCCTATACAATTCTCCCCATTCCACTAAAAAGCGTGAAATAAAATAATTTTCAAAAAAAAAATACACCGACTTCGAAATGCACTAAAAAGTATAAAATAATTTCTATTTCCTAATGAAGTAATTTCTATTTCATTCACTCATACAATTACGTAACATATATGTATGAAACCTATTTACTCGTTAGGTAGTATATTAAATATATTTCAACTTTTTCGGAGGCGGCGCAAAATCAAAAATACATCAGTAAACGTTGCTGCCAATAACTAGTTGATTATGGTACGGCGTATTGCATTTTAGATGATGTAGCAAATGCTCACTTTGCGTTTCTACCAAAGATTTGATTTATTTAGTGTGTTGCTTGGTTGTTACAAAAATTCTGTCTTAAAACTAGCGGGGCTGTCTTTTCATTAACTTTTGTATGTGGGTGTATATTCGAAGGTGAAGCTGAAACTAAGGTGGGGTGGAATTGTTGACCAATCGCCTTTCTTTGGAAATGTCGGGGGTTTTTCTTCCCTTTCCTCGGGGTACGTGTTTGGGAAAACCCAATTTGGCGTGCTAGTGGAGAATATTTTTACCGATCGTTTATGGGGTGGTTTATTGCGGACGATTATGACTGGGAAGTGATTAAGTTTTGAAGAGCTGACCGTAATTTAGTTTTTTCCTTGAAAAATAGATGTGGATATAAAAATGAAAATTAAAGATTTGAAAGAGTCCCTTCCTGTTTATAACCTAACCGCGATCTTAACAGCATATTAATAAATCCTGAGGAAGAATACGAACCATTACAGATATATCTGGTAATATACGGAAATGTAACGACTGAATCTTCATTTCACAACGTTTCTGATATAAATGAAACTGAATCGACTTCGTTCGCATGTGGAAGGCATGGATCTAAGAACCTACAAACGGGGTCCACGACGCGGGAATTACCAAATTTCCGGCAGATGGGCCCTACCTTTCTGTATATGCGGCGATCGGGTCCTTCCGTGCATACTCTATGAATCTAGATAGACCATAGTTACATTCTATACGCACTAACACATATTTCGCGGCGTGCTGTCGAGTTATATGTATAGAAAAAAAAATAGCTATACGAGCCTTGCCCATGTACGGCCGTCTAAAGATTGACATGTTCAAGAAAATCTTTTAATTTTGCGCCGCCTTCGAAAAAGTTGAAATATATTTAATATACTACCTAACGAGTAAATAGGTTTCATACATATATGTTACGTAATTGTATGAGTGAATGAAATAGAAATTACTTCATTAGGAAATAGAAATTATTTTATACTTTTTAGTGCATTTCGAAGTCGGTGTATTTTTTTTTTGAAAATTATTTTATATTGATAATATCGGGAGTAATAAGTATAATTATTATAGTTCTAGCGATAATAATAGTAAAATATGGCTAATAGTGCATGTTATATTGATAATAATAAAAGTAATAAGTATATTTATTACAGTTCTATCAATAATAACTGCATAATATGGGTAATAATGCATGTTATATTGATGATAATAAAAGTAATGCGTATATTTATTATAGTTCTAGCGATTATAACTGCATTATATGGGTAATAATGCACGTTATATTGATAATATTGGGAGTAATAAGTATAATTATTATAGTTCTAGCAATAATAATAGTAAAATATGGCTAATAGTTCATGCTATATTGATAATAATAAAAGTAATAAGTATATTTATTATACTTCTGTCGATAATAACTGCATTATATGGGTAATAGTGCATGTTATATTCATAATAATATAAGTAATAAGTATAATTATTACAGTTATAGCGATAATAACTGCATTATATGGATAATAATGCATGTTATATTGATGATATCGGGATTAATAAGTATAATTATTATAGTTCTAGCAATAATAATAGTAAAATATGGCTAATAGTTCATGCTATATTGATAATAATAAAAGTAATAAGTATATTTATTATACTTCTGTCGATAATAACAGCATTATATGGGTAATAATGCATGTTATATTGATAATAATATAAGTAATATGTATAATTATTACAGTTCTAGCGACAATAACTCCATTATATGGGTAATAATGCATGTTATATTGATAATAATATAAGTAATAAGTATAATTATTACAGTTCTAGCGATAATAACTGCATAATATGGGTAATAATGCATGTTATATTGATAATAATAATAGTAATAAGTATATTTATTATAGTACTACCGATAATAACTGCATAATATGGGTAATAATGCATGTTATATTGATGATAATGAAAGTTGTAAGTATATTTATTACAGTTCTAGCGATAATAACTGCGTAATATGTGTAATAATGCATGTTATATTGATAATAATAATAGTAATAAGTATATTTATTATAGTTCTATCGATAATAACTGCATAATATGGGTAATAATGCATGTTATATTGATGATAATGAAAGTAGTGAGTATATTTATTATAGTCCTAGCGATAATAACTGCATAATGTGGGTAATAATGCATGTTATATTGATGATAATAAAAGTAATACGTATATTTATTATAGTTCTAGCGATAATAACTGCATTATATGCGTAATAATGCATGCTATATTGATAATATTGGGAGTAATAAGTATAATTATTATAGTTCTAGCAATAATAATAGTAAAATATGGCTAATAGTTCATGCTATATTGATAATAATAAAAGTAATAAGTATATTTATTATACTTCTGTCGATAATAACTGCATTATATGGGTAATAATGCATGTTATATTGATGATATCGGGATTAATAAGTATAATTATTATAGTTCTAGCAATAATAATAGTAAAATATGGCTAATAGTTCATGCTATATTGATAATAATAAAAGTAATAAGTATATTTATTATACTTCTGTCGATAATAACTGCATTATATGGGTAATAATGCATGTTATATTGATAATAATATAAGTAATATGTATAATTATTACAGTTCTAGCGTCAATAACTCCATTATATGGGTAATAATGCATGTTATATTGATAATAATATAAGTAATAAGTATAATTATTACAGTTCTAGCGATAATAACTGCATAATATGGGTAATAATGCATGTTACAATGATGATAATAAAAGTAATACGTATATCTATTATAGTTCTAGCTATAATAACTGCATAATATGGGTAATAATGCATGTTATATTGGTAATAATATAAGTAATAAGTTTAATTATTACAGTTCTATGTATATTAACTGCATAATATGGGTAATAATGCATGTTATATTGATAATAATAAAAGTAATAAGTATATTTATTATAGTTCTATCGATAATAACTGCATAATATGGGCAATAATGCATGTTATATTGATGATAATAAAAGTAATACGTATATTTATTATAGTTCTAGCGATTATAACTGCATAGTATGGGTAATAATGCATGTTATATTGATAATAATAAAAGTAATAAGTATATTTATTATAGTTCTGTCGATAATAACTGCATAATATGGGCAATGATGCATGTTATATGGATGATAATGACAGTAGTGAGTATATTTATTACAGTTCTAGCGATAATAACTGCATTATTTCGGTAATAATGCATGTTATATTGATAATATCGGGAGTAATAAGTATAATTATTATAGTTCTAGCGATAATAATAGTAAAATATGGCTAATAGTGCATGTTATATTGATAATAATAAAAGTAATAAGTATATTTATTACAGATCTATCGATAATAACTGCATAATATGGGTAATAATGCATGTTATATTGATGATAATAAAAGTAATACGTATATTTATTATAGTTCTAGCGATTATACCTGCATTATATGGGTAATAATGCACGTTATATTGATAATAATATAAGTAATAAGTATAATTATTACAGTTCTAGCGATAATAACTGCATAATATGGGTAATAATGCATGTTATATTCATAATAATAATAGTAATAAGTATATTTATTATAGTACTATCGATAATAACTGCACAATATGGGTAATAATGCATGTTATATTGATGATAATGAAAGTTGTAAGTATATTTATTACAGTTCTATCGATAATAACTGCATAATATGGGTAATAATGCATGTTATATTGATAATAATAATAGTAATAAGTATATTTATTATAGTTCTATCGATAATAACTGCATAATATTAGTAATAATGCATGTTATATTGATGATAATGAAAGTTGTAAGTATATTTATTACAGTTCTAGCGATAATAACTGCATTACATGCGTAATAATGCATGTTATATTGATAATATCGGGAGTAATATGTATAATTATTATAGTTCTAGCGATAATAATAGTACAATATGGCTAATAGTGCATGTTATATTGATAATAATAAAAGTAATAAGTATATTTATACAGTTCTATCGATAATAACTGCATAATATTGGTAATAATGCATGTTATATTGATGATAATAAAAGTAATACGTATATTTATTATAGTTCTAGCGATAATAACTGCATAATATGGGTAATAATCCATGTTATATTGATAATAATATAAGTAATAAGTATAATTATTATAGTTCTATCGATAATAACTGCATAATATGGGCAATAATGCATGTTATATTGATGATAATAAAAGTAATACGTATATTTATTATAGTTCTAGCGATTATAACTGCATTATATGGGTAATAGTGCATGTTATATTGATAATAATATAAGTAATAAGTATAATTATTACAGTTCTAGCGATAATAACTGCATAATATGGGTAATAATGCATGTTATATTGATAATAATAATAGTAATAAGTATATTTATTATAGTACTATCGATAATAACTGCACAATATGGGTAATAATGCATGTTATATTGATGATAATGAAAGTTGTAAGTATATTTATTACAGTTCTATCGATAATAACTGCATAATATGGGTAATAATGCATGTTTTATTGATAATAATAATAGTAATAAGTATATTTATTATAGTTCTATCGATAATAACTGCATAATATTAGTAATAATGCATGTTATATTGATGATAATGAAAGTTGTAAGTATATTTATTACAGTTCTAGCGATAATAACTGCATTACATGCGTAATAATGCATGTTATATTGATAATATCGGGAGTAATATGTATAATTATTATAGTTCTAGCGATAATAATAGTACAATATGGCTAATAGTGCATGTTATATTGATAATAATAAAAGTAATAAGTATATTTATACAGTTCTATCGATAATAACTGCATAATATTGGTAATAATGCATGTTATATTGATGATAATAAAAGTAATACATATATTTATTATAGTTCAGCGACAATAACTGCATAATATGGGTAATAATGCATGTTACAATGACGATAATAAAAGTAATACGTATATCTATTATAGTTCTAGCTATAATAACTGCATAATATGGGTAATAATGCATGTTATATTGGTAATAATATAAGTAATAAGTTTAATTATTACAGTTCTATGGATATTAACTGCATAATATGGGTAATAATGCATGATATATTGATAATAATAAAAGTAATAAGTATATTTATTATAGTTCTATCGATAATAACTGCATAATATGGGCAATAATGCATGTTATATTGATGATAATAAAAGTAATACGTATATTTATTATAGTTCTAGCGATTATAACTGCATAGTATGGGTAATAATGCATGTTATATTGATAATAATAAAAGTAATAAGTATATTTATTATAGTTCTGTCGATAATAACTGCATAATATGGGCAATGATGCATGTTATATGGATGATAATGACAGTAGTGAGTATATTTATTACAGTTCTAGCGATAATAACCGCATTATTTCGGTAATAATGCATGTTATATTGATAATATCGGGAGTAATAAGTATAATTATTATAGTTCTAGCGATAATAATAGTAAAATATGGCTAATAGTGCATGTTATATTGATAATAATAAAAGTAATAAGTATATTTATTACAGTTCTATCGATAATAACTGCATAATATGGGTAATAATGCATGTTATATTGATGATAATAAAAGTAATACGTATATTTATTATAGTTCTAGCGATAATAACTGCATAATATGGGTAATAATGCATGTTATATTGATGATAATAAAAGTAATAAGTATATTTATTATACTTCTGTCGATAATAACTGCATAATATGGGTAATAATGCATGTTATATTGATAATAATATAAGTAATAAGTATATTTATTACAGTTCAGCGACAATAACTGCATAATATGGGTAATAATGCATGCTACAATGATGATAATAAAAGTGATACGTATATTTATTATAGTTCTATCGATAATAACTGCATAATATGGGCAATAATGCATGTTATATTGATGATAATAACAGTAATACGTATATTTATTATAGTTCTAGAGATAATAACTGCATAATATTGGTAATAATGCATGTTATATTGATAATAATAAAAGTAATAAGTATATTTATTATAGTTCTATCGATAATAACTGCATAATATGGGTAATAATGCATGTTATATTGATGATAATGAAAGTACTGAGTATATTTATTACAGTTCTAGCGATAATAACTGCATTATATGCGTAATAATGCATGCTATATTGATAATATTGGGAGTAATAAGTATAATTATTATAGTTCTAGCAATAATAATAGTAAAATATGGCTAATAGTTCATGCTATATTGATAATAATAAAAGTAATAAGTATAATTATTATACTTCTGTCGATAATAACTGCATTATATGGGTAATAATGCATGTTATATTGATGATATCGGGATTAATAAGTATAATTATTATAGTTCTAGCAATAATAATAGTAAAATATGGCTAATAGTTCATGCTATATTGATAATAATAAAAGTAATAAGTATATTTATTATACTTCTGTCGATAATAACTGCATTATATGGGTAATAATGCATGTTATATTGATAATAATATAAGTAATATGTATAATTATTACAGTTCTAGCGACAATAACTCCATTATATGGGTAATAATGCATGTTATATTGATAATAATATAAGTAATAAGTATAATTATTACAGTTCTAGCGATAATAACTGCATAATATGGGTAATAATGCATGTTACAATGATGATAATAAAAGTAATACGTATATCTATTATAGTTCTAGCTATAATAACTGCATAATATGGGTAATAATGCATGTTATATTGATAATAATAATAGTAATAAGTATATTTATTATAGTACTATCGATAATAACTGCACAATATGGGTAATAATGCATGTTATATTGATGATAATGAAAGTTGTAAGTATATTTATTACAGTTCTATCGATAATAACTGCATAATATGGGTAATAATGCATGTTATATTGATAATAATAATAGTAATAAGTATATTTATTATAGTTCTATCGATAATAACTGCATTACATGCGTAATAATGCATGTTATATTGATAATATCGGGAGTAATATGTATAATTATTATAGTTCTAGCGATAATAATAGTACAATATGGCTAATAGTGCATGTTATATTGATAATAATAAAAGTAATAAGTATATTTATACAGTTCTATCGATAATAACTGCATAATATTGGTAATAATGCATGTTATATTGATGATAATAAAAGTAATACGTATATTTATTATAGTTATAGCGATAATAACTGCATAATATGGGTAATAATCCATGTTATATTGATAATAATATAAGTATAATTATTATAGTTCTATCGATAATAACTGCATAATATGGGCAATAATGCATGTTATATTGATGATAATAAAAGTAATACGTATATTTATTATAGTTCTAGCGATTATAACTGCATTATATGGGTAATAGTGCATGTTATATTGATAATAATATAAGTAATAAGTATAATTATTACAGTTCTAGCGATAATAACTGCATAATATGGGTAATAATGCATGTTATATTGATAATAATAATAGTAATAAGTATATTTATTATAGTACTATCGATAATAACTGCACAATATGGGTAATAATGCATGTTATATTGATGATAATGAAAGTTGTAAGTATATTTATTACAGTTCTATCGATAATAACTGCATAATATGGGTAATAATGCATGTTTTATTGATAATAATAATAGTAATAAGTATATTTATTATAGTTCTATCGATAATAACTGCATAATATTAGTAATAATGCATGTTATATTGATGATAATGAAAGTTGTAAGTATATTTATTACAGTTCTAGCGATAATAACTGCATTATTTCGGTAATAATGCATGTTATATTGATAATATCGGGAGTAATAAGTATAATTATTATAGTTCTAGCGATAATAATAGTAAAATATGGCTAATAGTGCATGTTATATTGATAATAATAAAAGTAATAAGTATATTTATTACAGTTCTATCAATAATAACTGCATAATATGGGTAATAATGCATGTTATATTGATGATAATAAAAGTAATACGTATATTTATTATAGTTCTAGCGATTATAACTGCATTATATGGGTAATAATGCACGTTATATTGATAATATTGGGATTAATAAGTATAATTATTATAGTTCTAGCAATAATAATAGTAAAATATGGCTAATAGTTCATGCTATATTGATAATAATAAAAGTAATAAGTATATTTATTATACTTCTGTCGATAATAACTGCATTATATGGGTAATAGTGCATGTTATATTCATAATAATATAAGTAATAAGTATAATTATTACAGTTATAGCGATAATAACTGCATTATATGGATAATAATGCATGTTATATTGATGATATCGGGATTAATAAGTATAATTATTATAGTTCTAGCAATAATAATAGTAAAATATGGCTAATAGTTCATGCTATATTGATAATAATAAAAGTAATAAGTATATTTATTATACTTCTGTCGATAATAACAGCATTATATGGGTAATAATGCATGTTATATTGATAATAATATAAGTAATATGTATAATTATTACAGTTCTAGCGACAATAACTCCATTATATGGGTAATAATGCATGTTATATTGATAATAATATAAGTAATAAGTATAATTATTACAGTTCTAGCGATAATAACTGCATAATATGGGTAATAATGCATGTTATATTGATAATAATAATAGTAATAAGTATATTTATTATAGTACTACCGATAATAACTGCATAATATGGGTAATAATGCATGTTATATTGATGATAATGAAAGTTGTAAGTATATTTATTACAGTTCTAGCGATAATAACTGCGTAGTATGTGTAATAATGCATGTTATATTGATAATAATAATAGTAATAAGTATATTTATTATAGTTCTATCGATAATAACTGCATAATATGGGTAATAATGCATGTTATATTGATGATAATGAAAGTAGTGAGTATATTTATTATAGTCCTAGCGATAATAACTGCATAATGTGGGTAATAATGCATGTTATATTGATAATAATATAAGTAATAAGTATAATTATTACAGTTCAGCGACAATAACTGCATAATATGGGTAATAATGCATGTTACAATGATGATAATAAAAGTAATACGTATATCTATTATAGTTCTAGCTATAATAACTGCATAATATGGGTAATAATGCATGTTATATTGGTAATAATATAAGTAATAAGTTTAATTATTACAGTTCTATGGATATTAACTGCATAATATGGGTAATAATGCATGATATATTGATAATAATAAAAGTAATAAGTATATTTATTATAGTTCTATCGATAATAACTGTATAATATGGGCAATAATGCATGTTATATTGATGATAATAAAAGTAATACGTATATTTATTATAGTTCTAGCGATTATAACTGCATAGTATGGGTAATAATGCATGTTATATTGATAATAATAAAAGTAATAAGTATATTTATTATAGTTCTGTCGATAATAACTGCATAATATGGGCAATGATGCATGTTATATGGATGATAATGACAGTAGTGAGTATATTTATTACAGTTCTAGCGATAATAACCGCATTATTTCGGTAATAATGCATGTTATATTGATAATATCGGGAGTAATAAGTATAATTATTATAGTTCTAGCGATAATAATAGTAAAATATGGCTAATAGTGCATGTTATATTGATAATAATAGAAGTAATAAGTATATTTATTACAGTTCTATCGATAATAACTGCATAATATGGGTAATAATGCATGTTATATTGATGATAATAAAAGTAATACGTATATTTATTATAGTTCTAGCGATAATAACTGCATAATATGGGTAATAATGCATGTTATATTGATGATAATAAAAGTAATAAGTATATTTATTATACTTCTGTCGATAATAACTGCATAATATGGGTAATAATGCATGTTATATTGATAATAATATAAGTAATAAGTATATTTATTACAGTTCAGCGACAATAACTGCATAATATGGGTAATAATGCATGCTACAATGATGATAATAAAAGTAATACGTATATTTATTATAGTTCTAGCGATAATAACTGCATAATATGGGTAATAATGCATGTTATATTGATAATAATATAAGTAATAAGTTTAATTATTACAGTTCTATGGATAATAACTGCATAATATGGGTAATAATGCATGTTATATTGATAATAATAAAAGTAATAGGTATATTTATTATAGTTCTATCGATAATAACTGCATAATATGGGCAATAATGCATGTTATATTGATGATAATAACAGTAATACGTATATTTATTATAGTTCTAGAGATAATAACTGCATAATATTGGTAATAATGCATGTTATATTGATAATAATAAAAGTAATAAGTATATTTATTATAGTTCTATCGATAATAACTGCATAATATGGGTAATAATGCATGTTATATTGATGATAATGAAAGTACTGAGTATATTTATTACAGTTCTAGCGATAATAACTGCATTATATGCGTAATAATGCATGCTATATTGATAATATTGGGAGTAATAAGTATAATTATTATAGTTCTAGCAATAATAATAGTAAAATATGGCTAATAGTTCATGCTATATTGATAATAATAAAAGTAATAAGTATATTTATTATACTTCTGTCGATAATAACTGCATTATATGGGTAATAATGCATGTTATATTGATAATAATATAAGTAATATGTATAATTATTACAGTTCTAGCGTCAATAACTCCATTATATGGGTAATAATGCATGTTATATTGATAATAATATAAGTAATAAGTATAATTATTACAGTTCTAGCGATAATAACTGCATAATATGGGTAATAATGCATGTTACAATGATGATAATAAAAGTAATACGTATATCTATTATAGTTCTAGCTATAATAACTGCATAATATGGGTAATAATGCATGTTATATTGGTAATAATATAAGTAATAAGTTTAATTATTACAGTTCTATGTATATTAACTGCATAATATGGGTAATAATGCATGTTATATTGATAATAATAAAAGTAATAAGTATATTTATTATAGTTCTATCGATAATAACTGCATAATATGGGCAATAATGCATGTTATATTGATGATAATAAAAGTAATACGTATATTTATTATAGTTCTAGCGATTATAACTGCATAGTATGGGTAATAATGCATGTTATATTGATAATAATAAAAGTAATAAGTATATTTATTATAGTTCTGTCGATAATAACTGCATAATATGGGCAATGATGCATGTTATATGGATGATAATGACAGTAGTGAGTATATTTATTACAGTTCTAGCGATAATAACTGCATTATTTCGGTAATAATGCATGTTATATTGATAATATCGGGAGTAATAAGTATAATTATTATAGTTCTAGCGATAATAATAGTAAAATATGGCTAATAGTGCATGTTATATTGATAATAATAAAAGTAATAAGTATATTTATTACAGATCTATCGATAATAACTGCATAATATGGGTAATAATGCATGTTATATTGATGATAATAAAAGTAATACGTATATTTATTATAGTTCTAGCGATTATACCTGCATTATATGGGTAATAATGCACGTTATATTGATAATAATATAAGTAATAAGTATAATTATTACAGTTCTAGCGATAATAACTGCATAATATGGGTAATAATGCATGTTATATTCATAATAATAATAGTAATAAGTATATTTATTATAGTACTATCGATAATAACTGCACAATATGGGTAATAATGCATGTTATATTGATGATAATGAAAGTTGTAAGTATATTTATTACAGTTCTATCGATAATAACTGCATAATATGGGTAATAATGCATGTTATATTGATAATAATAATAGTAATAAGTATATTTATTATAGTTCTATCGATAATAACTGCATAATATTAGTAATAATGCATGTTATATTGATGATAATGAAAGTTGTAAGTATATTTATTACAGTTCTAGCGATAATAACTGCATTACATGCGTAATAATGCATGTTATATTGATAATATCGGGAGTAATATGTATAATTATTATAGTTCTAGCGATAATAATAGTACAATATGGCTAATAGTGCATGTTATATTGATAATAATAAAAGTAATAAGTATATTTATACAGTTCTATTAAATAATAACTGCATAATATTGGTAATAATGCATGTTATATTGATGATAATAAAAGTAATACGTATATTTATTATAGTTCTAGCGATAATAACTGCATAATATGGGTAATAATCCATGTTATATTGATAATAATATAAGTAATAAGTATAATTATTATAGTTCTATCGATAATAACTGCATAATATGGGCAATAATGCATGTTATATTGATGATAATAAAAGTAATACGTATATTTATTATAGTTCTAGCGATTATAACTGCATTATATGGGTAATAGTGCATGTTATATTGATAATAATATAAGTAATAAGTATAATTATTACAGTTCTAGCGATAATAACTGCATAATATGGGTAATAGTGCATGTTATATTGATAATAATATAAGTAATAAGTATAATTATTACAGTTCTAGCGATAATAACTGCATAATATGGGCAATAATGCATGTTATATTGATGATAATAAAAGTAATACGTATATTTATTATAGTTCTAGCGATTATAACTGCATAGTATGGGTAATAATGCATGTTATATTGATAATAATAAAAGTAATAAGTATATTTATTATAGTTCTGTCGATAATAACTGCATAATATGGGTAATAATGCATGTTATATTGATGATAATGAAAGTACTGAGTATATTTATTACAGTTCTAGCGATAATAACTGCATTATATGCGTAATAATGCATGCTATATTGATAATATTGGGAGTAATAAGTATAATTATTATAGATCTAGCAATAATAATAGTAAAATATGGCTAATAGTTCATGCTATATTGATAATAATAAAAGTAATAAGTATATTTATTATACTTCTGTCGATAATAACTGCATTATATGGGTAATAGTGCATGTTATATTCATAATAATATAAGTAATAAGTATAATTATTACAGTTATAGCGATAATAACTGCATTATATGGGTAATAATGCATGTTATATTGATGATATCGGGATTAATAAGTATAATTATTATAGTTCTAGCAATAATAATAGTAAAATATGGCTAATAGCTCATGCTATATTGATAATAATAAAAGTAATAAGTATATTTATTATACTTCTGTCGATAATAACTGCATTATATGGGTAATAATGCATGTTATATTGATAATAATATAAGTAATATGTATAATTATTACAGTTCTAGCGACAATAACTCCATTATATGGGTAATAATGCATGTTATATTGATAATAATATAAGTAATAAGTATAATTATTACAGTTCTAGCGATAATAACTGCATAATATGGGTAATAATGCATGTTATATTGATGATAATGAAAGTTGTAAGTATATTTATTACAGTTCTATCGATAATAACTGCATAATATGGGTAATAATGCATGTTATATTGATAAAAATAATAGTAATAAGTATATTTATTATAGTACTATCGATAATAACTGCACAATATGGGTAATAATGCATGTTATATTGATGATAATGAAAGTTGTAAGTATATTTATTACAGTTCTATCGATAATAACTGCATAATATGGGTAATAATGCATGTTATATTGATAATAATAATAGTAATAAGTATATTTATTATAGTTCTATCGATAATAACTGCATAATATTAGTAATAATGCATGTTATATTGATGATAATGAAAGTTGTAAGTATATTTATTACAGTTCTAGCGATAATAACTGCATTACATGCGTAATAATGCATGTTATATTGATAATATCGGGAGTAATATGTATAGTTATTATAGTTCTAGCGATAATAATAGTACAATATGGCTAATAGTGCATGTTATATTGATAATAATAAAAGTAATAAGTATATTTATACAGTTCTATCGATAATAACTGCATAATATTGGTAATAATGCATGTTATATTGATGATAATAAAAGTAATACGTATATTTATTATAGTTCTAGCGATAATAACTGCATAATATGGGTAATAATCCATGTTATATTGATAATAATATAAGTAATAAGTATAATTATTACAGTTCAGCGACAATAACTGCATAATATGGGTAATAATGCATGTTATATTGATGATATCGGGATTAATAAGTATAATTATTATAGTTCTAGCAATAATAATAGTAAAATATGGCTAATAGCTCATGCTATATTGATAATAATAAAAGTAATAAGTATATTTATTATACTTCTGTCGATAATAACTGCATTATATGGGTAAAAATGCATGTTATATTGATAATAATATAAGTAATATGTATAATTATTACAGTTCTAGCGACAATAACTCCATTATATGGGTAATAATGCATGTTATATTGATAATAATATAAGTAATAAGTATAATTATTACAGTTCTAGCGATAATAACTGCATAATATGGGTAATAATGCATGTTATATTGATGATAATGAAAGTTGTAAGTATATTTATTACAGTTCTATCGATAATAACTGATTAATATGGGTAATAATGCATGTTACAATGATGATAATAAAAGTAATACGTATATTTATAATAGTTCTAGCGATAATAACTGCATAATATGGGTAATAATGCATGTCATATTGATGATAATGAAAGTTGTAGGTATATTTATTACAGTTCTAGCGATAATAACGGCATAATATGGGTAATAATGCATGTTATATTGATAATAATAATAGTGATAAGTATATTTATTATAGTACTATCGATAATAACTGCACAATATGGGTAATAATGCATGTTATATTGATGATAATGAAAGTTGTAAGTATATTTATTACAGTTCTATCGATAATAACTGCATAATATGGGTAATAATGCATGTTATATTGATAATAATAATAGTAATAAGTATATTTATTATAGTTCTATCGATAATAACTGCATAATATTAGTAATAATGCATGTTATATTGATGATAATGAAAGTTGTAAGTATATTTATTACAGTTCTAGCGATAATAACTGCATTACATGCGTAATAATGCATGTTATATTGATAATATCGGGAGTAATATGTATAATTATTATAGTTCTAGCGATAATAATAGTACAATATGGCTAATAGTGCATGTTATATTGATAATAATAAAAGTAATAAGTATATTTATTACAGTTCTATCGATAATAACTGCATAATATTGGTAATAATGCATGCTATATTGATGATAATAAAAGTAATACGTATATTTATTATAGTTCTAGCGATAATAACTGCATAATATGGGTAATAATCCATGTTATATTGATAATAATAAAAGTAATAAGTATATTTATTATAGGTCTGTCGATAATAACTGCATAATATGGGCAATGATGCATGTTATATGGATGATAATGACAGTAGTGAGTATATTTATTACAGTTCTAGCGATAATAACTGCATTATTTCGGTAATAATGCATGTTATATTGATAATATCGGGAGTAATAAGTATAATTATTATAGTTCTAGCGATAATAATAGTAAAATATGGCTAATAGTGCATGTTATATTGATAATAATAAAAGTAATAAGTATATTTATTACAGATCTATCGATAATAACTGCATAATATGGGTAATAATGCATGTTATATTGATGATAATAAAAGTAATACGTATATTTATTATAGTTCTAGCGATTATAACTGCATTATATGGGTAATAATGCACGTTATATTGATAATAATATAAGTAATAAGTATAATTATTACAGTTCTAGCGATAATAACTGCATAATATGGGTAATAATGCATGTTATATTGATAATAATAATAGTAATAAGTATATTTATTATAGTACTATCGATAATAACTGCACAATATGGGTAATAATGCATGTTATATTGATGATAATGAAAGTTGTAAGTATATTTATTACAGTTCTATCGATAATAACTGCATAATATGGGTAATAATGCATGTTATATTGATAATAATAATAGTAATAAGTATATTTATTATAGTTCTATCGATAATAACTGCATAATATTAGTAATAATGCATGTTATATTGATGATAATGAAAGTTGTAAGTATATTTATTACAGTTCTAACGATAATAACTGCATTACATGCGTAATAATGCATGTTATATTGATAATATCGGGAGTAATATGTATAATTATTATAGTTCTAGCGATAATAATAGTACAATATGGCTAATAGTGCATGTTATATTGATAATAATAAAAGTAATAAGAATATTTATACAGTTCTATCGATAATAACTGCATTATATGCGTAGTAATGCATGTTATATTGATAATATTGGGAGTAATAAGTATAATTATTATAGTTCTAGCAATAATAATAGTAAAATATGGCTAATAGTTCATGCTATATTGATAATAATAAAAGTAATAAGTATATTTATTATACTTCTGTCGATAATAACTGCATTATATGGGTAATAATGCATGTTATATTGATGATATCGGGATTAATAAGTATAATTATTATAGTTCTAGCAATAATAATAGTAAAATATGGCTAATAGTTCATGCTATATTGATAATAATAAAAGTAATAAGTATATTTATTATACTTCTGTCGATAATAACTGCATTATATGGGTAATAGTGCATGTTATATTGATAATAATATAAGTAATATGTATAATTATTACAGTTCTAGCGACAATAACTCCATTATATGGGTAATAATGCATGTTATATTGATAATAATATAAGTAATAAGTATAATTATTACAGTTCTAGCGATAATAACTGCATAATATGGGTAATAATGCATGTTACAATGATGATAATAAAAGTAATACGTATATCTATTATAGTTCTAGCTATAATAACTGCATAATATGGGTAATAATGCATGTTATATTGGTAATAATATAAGTAATAAGTTTAATTATTACAGTTCTATGTATATTAACTGCATAATATGGGTAATAATGCATGTTATATTGATAATAATAAAAGTAATAAGTATATTTATTATAGTTCTATCGATAATAACTGCATAATATGGGCAATAATGCATGTTATATTGATGATAATAAAAGTAATACGTATATTTATTATAGTTCTAGCGATTATAACTGTATAGTATGGGTAATAATGCATGTTATATTGATAATAATAAAAGTAATAAGTATATTTATTATAGGTCTGTCGATAATAACTGCATAATATGGGCAATGATGCATGTTATATGGATGATAATGACAGTAGTGAGTATATTTATTACAGTTCTAGCGATAATAACTGCATTATTTCGGTAATAATGCATGTTATATTGATAATATCGGGAGTAATAAGTATAATTATTATAGTTCTAGCGATAATAATAGTAAAATATGGCTAATAGTGCATGTTATATTGATAATAATAAAAGTAATAAGTATATTTATTACAGATCTATCGATAATAACTGCATAATATGGGTAATAATGCATGTTATATTGATGATAATAAAAGTAATACGTATATTTATTATAGTTCTAGCGATTATAACTGCATTATATGGGTAATAATGCACGTTATATTGATAATAATATAAGTAATAAGTATAATTATTACAGTTCTAGCGATAATAACTGCATAATATGGGTAATAATGCATGTTATATTGATAATAATAATAGTAATAAGTATATTTATTATAGTACTATCGATAATAACTGCACAATATGGGTAATAATGCATGTTATATTGATGATAATGAAAGTTGTAAGTATATTTATTACAGTTCTATCGATAATAACTGCATAATATGGGTAATAATGCATGTTATATTGATAATAATAATAGTAATAAGTATATTTATTATAGTTCTATCGATAATAACTGCATAATATTAGTAATAATGCATGTTATATTGATGATAATGAAAGTTGTAAGTATATTTATTACAGTTCTAGCGATAATAACTGCATTACATGCGTAATAATGCATGTTATATTGATAATATCGGGAGTAATATGTATAATTATTATAGTTCTAGCGATAATAATAGTACAATATGGCTAATAGTGCATGTTATATTGATAATAATAAAAGTAATAAGAATATTTATACAGTTCTATCGATAATAACTGCATAATATTGGTAATAATGCATGTTATATTGATGATAATAAAAGTAATACGTATATTTATTATAGTTCTAGCGATAATAACCGCATAATATGGGTAATAATCCATGTTATATTGATAATAATATAAGTAATAAGTATAATTATTACAGTTCAGCGACAATAACTGCATAATATGGGTAATAATGCATGTTACAATGATGATAATAAAAGTAATACGTATATCTATTATAGTTCTAGCTATAATAACTGCATAATATGGGTAATAATGCATGTTATATTGGTAATAATATAAGTAATAAGTTTAATTATTACAGTTCTATGGATATTAACTGCATAATATGGGTAATAATGCATGTTATATTGATAATAATAAAAGTAATAAGTATATTTATTATAGTTCTA
Organism: Megachile leachella; assembly: GCA_963576845.1. Lineage (NCBI taxonomy): Eukaryota > Metazoa > Arthropoda > Insecta > Hymenoptera > Megachilidae > Megachile > Megachile leachella. Next base: position 960,543 of record CAUYWW010000200.1, on the reverse strand, counting down.
TCGATAATAACTGCATAATATGGGCAATAATGCATGTTATATTGATGATAATAAAAGTAATACGTATATTTATTATAGTTCTAGCGATTATAACTGTATAGTATGGGTAATAATGCATGTTATATTGATAATAATAAAAGTAATAAGTATATTTATTATAGTTCTGTCGATAATAACTGCATAATATGGGCAATGATGCATGTTATATGGATGATAATGACAGTAGTGAGTATATTTATTACAGTTCTAGCGATAATAACTGCTTTATTTCGGTAATAATGCATGTTATATTGATAATATCGGGAGTAATAAGTATAATTATTATAGTTCTAGCGATAATAATAGTAAAATATGGCTAATAGTGCATGTTATATTGATAATAATAAAAGTAATAAGTATATTTATTATAGTTCTATCGATAATAACTGCATAATATGGGCAATAATGCATGTTATATTGATGATAATAAAAGTAATACGTATATTTATTATAGTTCTAGCGATTATAACTGTATAGTATGGGTAATAATGCATGTTATATTGATAATAATAAAAGTAATAAGTATATTTATTATAGTTCTGTCGATAATAACTGCATAATATGGGCAATGATGCATGTTATATGGATGATAATGACAGTAGTGAGTATATTTATTACAGTTCTAGCGATAATAACTGCATTATTTCGGTAATAATGCATGTTATATTGATAATATCGGGAGTAATAAGTATAATTATTATAGTTCTAGCGATAATAATAGTAAAATATGGCTAATAGTGCATGTTATATTGATAATAATAAAAGTAATAAGTATATTTATTACAGATCTATCGATAATAACTGCATAATATGGGTAATAATGCATGTTATATTGATGATAATAAAAGTAATACGTATATTTATTATAGTTCTAGCGATTATAACTGCATTATATGGGTAATAATGCACGTTATATTGATAATAATATAAGTAATAAGTATAATTATTACAGTTCTAGCGATAATAACTGCATAATATGGGTAATAATGCATGTTATATTGATAATAATAATAGTAATAAGTATATTTATTATAGTACTATCGATAATAACTGCACAATATGGGTAATAATGCATGTTATATTGATGATAATGAAAGTTGTAAGTATATTTATTACAGTTCTATCGATAATAACTGCATAATATGGGTAATAATGCATGTTATATTGATAATAATAATAGTAATAAGTATATTTATTATAGTTCTATCGATAATAACTGCATAATATTAGTAATAATGCATGTTATATTGATGATAATGAAAGTTGTAAGTATATTTATTACAGTTCTAGCGATAATAACTGCATTACATGCGTAATAATGCATGTTATATTGATAATATCGGGAGTAATATGTATAATTATTATAGTTCTAGCGATAATAATAGTACAATATGGCTAATAGTGCATGTTATATTGATAACAATAAAAGTAATAAGTATATTTATACAGTTCTATCGATAATAACTGCATAATATTGGTAATAATGCATGTTATATTGATGATAATAAAAGTAATACGTATATTTATTATAGTTCTAGCGATAATAACTGCATAATATGGGTAATAATCCATGTTATATTGATAATAATATAAGTAATAAGTATAATTATTACAGTTCAGCGACAATAACTGCATAATATGGGTAATAATGCATGTTACAATGATGATAATAAAAGTAATACGTATATCTATTATAGTTCTAGCTATAATAACTGCATAATATGGGTAATAATGCATGTTATATTGGTAATAATATAAGTAATAAGTTTAATTATTACAGTTCTATGGATATTAACTGCATAATATGGGTAATAATGCATGTTATATTGATAATAATAAAAGTAATAAGTATATTTATTATAGTTCTATCGATAATAACTGCATAATGTGGGCAATAATGCATGTTATATTGATGATAATAAAAGTAATACGTATATTTATTATAGTTCTAGCGATTATAACTGCATAGTATGGGTAATAATGCATGTTATATTGATAATAATAAAAGTAATAAGTATATTTATTATAGTTCTGTCGATAATAACTGCATAATATGGGCAATGATGCATGTTATATGGATGATAATGACAGTAGTGAGTATATTTATTACAGTTCTAGCGATAATAACTGCATTATTTCGGTAATAATGCATGTTATATTTATAATATCGGGAGTAATAAGTATAATTATTATAGTTCTAGCGATAATAATAGTAAAATATGGCTAATAGTGCATGTTATATTGATAATAATAAAAGTAATAAGTATATTTATTACAGTTCTATCGATAATAACTGCATAATATGGGTAATAATGCATGTTATATTGATGATAATAAAAGTAATACGTATATTTATTATAGTTCTAGCGATTATAACTGCATTATATGGGTAATAATGCACGTTATATTGATAATATTGGGATTAATAAGTATAATTATTATAGTTCTAGCAATAATAATAGTAAAATATGGCTAATAGTTCATGTTATATTGATAATAATGAAAGTAATAAGTATATTTATTATACTTCTGTCGATAATAACTGCATTATATGGGTAATAATGCATGTTATATTGATAATAATATAAGTAATATGTATAATTATTACAGTTCTAGCGACAATAACTCCATTATATGGGTAATAATGCATGTTATATTGATATCAATATAAGTAATAAGTATAATTATTACAGTTCTAGCGATAATAACTGCATAATATGGGTAATAATGCATGTTATATTGATGATAATGAAAGTTGTAAGTATATTTATTACAGTTCTAGAGATAATAACTGCATAATATGGGTAATAAGCATGTTATATTGATAATAATAATAGTAATAAGTATATTTATTATAGTTCTATCGATAATAACTGCATAATATGGGAAATAATACATGTTATTCTGATGATAATGAAAGTAGTGAGTATATTTATTATAGTTCTAGCGATAATAACTGCATAATATGGGTAATAATGCATGTTATATTGATAATAATATAAGTAATAAGTATATTTATTACAGTTCAGCGACAATAACTGCATAATATGGGTAATAATGCATGTTACAATGATGATAATAAAAGTAATACGTATATTTATTATAGATCTAGCGATAATAACTGCATAATATGGGTAATAATGCATGTTATATTGATAATAATATAAGTAATAAGTTTAATTATTACAGTTCTATGGATAATAACTGCATAATATGGGTAATAATGCATGTTATATTGATAATAATAAAAGTAATAGGTATATTTATTATAGTTCTATCGATAATAACTGCATAATATGGGCAATAATGCATGTTATATTGATGATAATAACAGTAATACGTATATTTATTATAGTTCTAGCGATAATAACTGCATAACATGGGCAATGATGCATGTTATATGGATGATAATGACAGTAGTGAGTATATTTATTACAGTTCTAGCGATAATAACTGCATTATTTCGGTAATAATGCATGTTATATTTATAATATCGGGAGTAATAAGTATAATTATTATAGTTCTAGCGATAATAATAGTAAAATATGGCTAATAGTGCATGTTATATTGATAATAATAAAAGTAATAAGTATATTTATTACAGTTCTATCGATAATAACTGCATAATATGGGTAATAATGCATGTTATATTGATGATAATAAAAGTAATACGTATATTTATTATAGTTCTAGCGATTATAACTGCATTATATGGGTAATAATGCACGTTATATTGATAATATTGGGATTAATAAGTATAATTATTATAGTTCTAGCAATAATAATAGTAAAATATGGGTAATAGTTCATGTTATATTGATAATAATGAAAGTAATAAGTATATTTATTATACTTCTGTCGATAATAACTGCATTATATGGGTAATAATGCATGTTATATTGATAATAATATAAGTAATATGTATAATTATTACAGTTCTCGCGACAATAACTCCATTATATGGGTAATAATGCATGTTATATTGATAATAATATAAGTAATAAGTATAATTATTACAGTTCTAGCGATAATAACTGCATAATATGGGTAATAATGCATGTTATATTGATGATAATGAAAGTTGTAAGTATATTTATTACAGTTCTAGCGATAATAACTGCATTACATGCGTAATAATGCATGTTATATTGATAATATCGGGAGTAATATGTATAATTATTATAGTTCTAGCGATAATAATAGTACAATATGGCTAATAGTGCATGTTATATTGATAATAATAAAAGTAATAAGTATATTTATACAGTTCTATCGATAATAACTGCATAATATTGGTAATAATGCTTGTTATATTGATGATAATAAAAGTAATACGTATATTTATTATAGTTCTAGCGATAACTGCATAATATGGGTAATAATCCATGTTATATTGATACTAATATAAGTAATAAGTATAATTATTACAGTTCAGCGACAATAACTGCATAATATGGGTAATAATGCATGTTACAATGATGATAATAAAAGTAATACGTATATCTATTATAGTTCTAGCTATAATAACTGCATAATATGGGTAATAATGCATGTTATATTGGTAATAATATAAGTAATAAGTTTAATTATTACAGTTCTATGGATATTAACTGCATAATATGGGTAATAATGCATGTTATATTGATAATAATAAAAGTAATAAGTATATTTATTATAGTTCTATCGATAATAACTGCATAATATGGGCAATAATGCATGTTATATTGATGATAATAAAAGTAATACGTATATTTATTATAGTTCTAGCGATTATAACTGCATAGTATGGGTAATAATGCATGTTATATTGATAATAATAAAAGTAATAAGTATATTTATTATAGTTCTGTCGATAATAACTGCATAATATGGGCAATGATGCATGTAATATTGATGATAATAAAAGTAATACGTATATTTATTATAGTTCTAGCGATTATAACTGCATTATATGGGTAATAATGCACGTTATATTGATAATAATATAAGTAATAAGTATAATTATTACAGTTCTAGCGATTATAACTGCATAATATGGGTAATAATGCATGTTATATTGATAATAATAATAGTAATAAGTATATTTATTATAGTACTATCGATAATAACTGCACAATATGGGTAATAATGCATGTTATATTGATGATAATGAAAGTTGTAAGTATATTTATTACAGTTCTATCGATAATAACTGCATAATATGGGTAATAATGCATGTTATATTGATAATAATAATAGTAATAAGTATATTTATTATAGTTCTATCGATAATAACTGCATAATATTAGTAATAATGCATGTTATATTGATGATAATGAAAGTTGTAAGTATATTTATTACAGTTCTAGCGATAATAACTGCATTACATGCGTAATAATGCATGTTATATTGATAATATCGGGAGTAATATGTATAATTATTATAGTTCTAGCGATAATAATAGTACAATATGGCTAATAGTGCATGTTATATTGATAACAATAAAAGTAATAAGTATATTTATACAGTTCTATCGATAATAACTGCATAATATTGGTAATAATGCATGTTATATTGATGATAATAAAAGTAATACGTATATTTATTATAGTTCTAGCGATAATAACTGCATAATATGGGTAATAATCCATGTTATATTGATAATAATATAAGTAATAAGTATAATTATTACAGTTCAGCGACAATAACTGCATAATATGGGTAATAATGCATGTTACAATGATGATAATAAAAGTAATACGTATATCTATTATAGTTCTAGCTATAATAACTGCATAATATGGGTAATAATGCATGTTATATTGGTAATAATATAAGTAATAAGTTTAATTATTACAGTTCTATGGATATTAACTGCATAATATGGGTAATAATGCATGTTATATTGATAATAATAAAAGTAATAAGTATATTTATTATAGTTCTATCGATAATAACTGCATAATGTGGGCAATAATGCATGTTATATTGATGATAATAAAAGTAATACGTATATTTATTATAGTTCTAGCGATTATAACTGCATAGTATGGGTAATAATGCATGTTATATTGATAATAATAAAAGTAATAAGTATATTTATTATAGTTCTGTCGATAATAACTGCATAATATGGGCAATGATGCATGTTATATGGATGATAATGACAGTAGTGAGTATATTTATTACAGTTCTAGCGATAATAACTGCATTATTTCGGTAATAATGCATGTTATATTTATAATATCGGGAGTAATAAGTATAATTATTATAGTTCTAGCGATAATAATAGTAAAATATGGCTAATAGTGCATGTTATATTGATAATAATAAAAGTAATAAGTATATTTATTACAGTTCTATCGATAATAACTGCATAATATGGGTAATAATGCATGTTATATTGATGATAATAAAAGTAATACGTATATTTATTATAGTTCTAGCGATTATAACTGCATTATATGGGTAATAATGCACGTTATATTGATAATATTGGGATTAATAAGTATAATTATTATAGTTCTAGCAATAATAATAGTAAAATATGGCTAATAGTTCATGTTATATTGATAATAATGAAAGTAATAAGTATATTTATTATACTTCTGTCGATAATAACTGCATTATATGGGTAATAATGCATGTTATATTGATAATAATATAAGTAATATGTATAATTATTACAGTTCTAGCGACAATAACTCCATTATATGGGTAATAATGCATGTTATATTGATATCAATATAAGTAATAAGTATAATTATTACAGTTCTAGCGATAATAACTGCATAATATGGGTAATAATGCATGTTATATTGATGATAATGAAAGTTGTAAGTATATTTATTACAGTTCTAGAGATAATAACTGCATAATATGGGTAATAAGCATGTTATATTGATAATAATAATAGTAATAAGTATATTTATTATAGTTCTATCGATAATAACTGCATAATATGGGAAATAATACATGTTATTCTGATGATAATGAAAGTAGTGAGTATATTTATTATAGTTCTAGCGATAATAACTGCATAATATGGGTAATAATGCATGTTATATTGATAATAATATAAGTAATAAGTATATTTATTACAGTTCAGCGACAATAACTGCATAATATGGGTAATAATGCATGTTACAATGATGATAATAAAAGTAATACGTATATTTATTATAGATCTAGCGATAATAACTGCATAATATGGGTAATAATGCATGTTATATTGATAATAATATAAGTAATAAGTTTAATTATTACAGTTCTATGGATAATAACTGCATAATATGGGTAATAATGCATGTTATATTGATAATAATAAAAGTAATAGGTATATTTATTATAGTTCTATCGATAATAACTGCATAATATGGGCAATAATGCATGTTATATTGATGATAATAACAGTAATACGTATATTTATTATAGTTCTAGCGATAATAACTGCATAACATGGGCAATGATGCATGTTATATGGATGATAATGACAGTAGTGAGTATATTTATTACAGTTCTAGCGATAATAACTGCATTATTTCGGTAATAATGCATGTTATATTTATAATATCGGGAGTAATAAGTATAATTATTATAGTTCTAGCGATAATAATAGTAAAATATGGCTAATAGTGCATGTTATATTGATAATAATAAAAGTAATAAGTATATTTATTACAGTTCTATCGATAATAACTGCATAATATGGGTAATAATGCATGTTATATTGATGATAATAAAAGTAATACGTATATTTATTATAGTTCTAGCGATTATAACTGCATTATATGGGTAATAATGCACGTTATATTGATAATATTGGGATTAATAAGTATAATTATTATAGTTCTAGCAATAATAATAGTAAAATATGGGTAATAGTTCATGTTATATTGATAATAATGAAAGTAATAAGTATATTTATTATACTTCTGTCGATAATAACTGCATTATATGGGTAATAATGCATGTTATATTGATAATAATATAAGTAATATGTATAATTATTACAGTTCTCGCGACAATAACTCCATTATATGGGTAATAATGCATGTTATATTGATAATAATATAAGTAATAAGTATAATTATTACAGTTCTAGCGATAATAACTGCATAATATGGGTAATAATGCATGTTATATTGATAATAATAATAGTAATAAGTATATTTATTATAGTTCTATCGATAATAACTGCATTACATGCGTAATAATGCATGTTATATTGATAATATCGGGAGTAATATGTATAATTATTATAGTTCTAGCGATAATAATAGTACAATATGGCTAATAGTGCATGTTATATTGATAATAATAAAAGTAATAAGTATATTTATACAGTTCTATCGATAATAACTGCATAATATTGGTAATAATGCATGTTATATTGATGATAATAAAAGTAATACGTATATTTATTATAGTTATAGCGATAATAACTGCATAATATGGGTAATAATCCATGTTATATTGATAATAATATAAGTATAATTATTATAGTTCTATCGATAATAACTGCATAATATGGGCAATAATGCATGTTATATTGATGATAATAAAAGTAATACGTATATTTATTATAGTTCTAGCGATTATAACTGCATTATATGGGTAATAGTGCATGTTATATTGATAATAATATAAGTAATAAGTATAATTATTACAGTTCTAGCGATAATAACTGCATAATATGGGTAATAATGCATGTTATATTGATAATAATAATAGTAATAAGTATATTTATTATAGTACTATCGATAATAACTGCACAATATGGGTAATAATGCATGTTATATTGATGATAATGAAAGTTGTAAGTATATTTATTACAGTTCTATCGATAATAACTGCATAATATGGGTAATAATGCATGTTTTATTGATAATAATAATAGTAATAAGTATATTTATTATAGTTCTATCGATAATAACTGCATAATATTAGTAATAATGCATGTTATATTGATGATAATGAAAGTTGTAAGTATATTTATTACAGTTCTAGCGATAATAACTGCATTATTTCGGTAATAATGCATGTTATATTGATAATATCGGGAGTAATAAGTATAATTATTATAGTTCTAGCGATAATAATAGTAAAATATGGCTAATAGTGCATGTTATATTGATAATAATAAAAGTAATAAGTATATTTATTACAGTTCTATCAATAATAACTGCATAATATGGGTAATAATGCATGTTATATTGATGATAATAAAAGTAATACGTATATTTATTATAGTTCTAGCGATTATAACTGCATTATATGGGTAATAATGCACGTTATATTGATAATATTGGGATTAATAAGTATAATTATTATAGTTCTAGCAATAATAATAGTAAAATATGGCTAATAGTTCATGCTATATTGATAATAATAAAAGTAATAAGTATATTTATTATACTTCTGTCGATAATAACTGCATTATATGGGTAATAGTGCATGTTATATTCATAATAATATAAGTAATAAGTATAATTATTACAGTTATAGCGATAATAACTGCATTATATGGATAATAATGCATGTTATATTGATGATATCGGGATTAATAAGTATAATTATTATAGTTCTAGCAATAATAATAGTAAAATATGGCTAATAGTTCATGCTATATTGATAATAATAAAAGTAATAAGTATATTTATTATACTTCTGTCGATAATAACAGCATTATATGGGTAATAATGCATGTTATATTGATAATAATATAAGTAATATGTATAATTATTACAGTTCTAGCGACAATAACTCCATTATATGGGTAATAATGCATGTTATATTGATAATAATATAAGTAATAAGTATAATTATTACAGTTCTAGCGATAATAACTGCATAATATGGGTAATAATGCATGTTATATTGATAATAATAATAGTAATAAGTATATTTATTATAGTACTACCGATAATAACTGCATAATATGGGTAATAATGCATGTTATATTGATGATAATGAAAGTTGTAAGTATATTTATTACAGTTCTAGCGATAATAACTGCGTAGTATGTGTAATAATGCATGTTATATTGATAATAATAATAGTAATAAGTATATTTATTATAGTTCTATCGATAATAACTGCATAATATGGGTAATAATGCATGTTATATTGATGATAATGAAAGTAGTGAGTATATTTATTATAGTCCTAGCGATAATAACTGCATAATGTGGGTAATAATGCATGTTATATTGATAATAATATAAGTAATAAGTATAATTATTACAGTTCAGCGACAATAACTGCATAATATGGGTAATAATGCATGTTACAATGATGATAATAAAAGTAATACGTATATCTATTATAGTTCTAGCTATAATAACTGCATAATATGGGTAATAATGCATGTTATATTGGTAATAATATAAGTAATAAGTTTAATTATTACAGTTCTATGGATATTAACTGCATAATATGGGTAATAATGCATGATATATTGATAATAATAAAAGTAATAAGTATATTTATTATAGTTCTATCGATAATAACTGTATAATATGGGCAATAATGCATGTTATATTGATGATAATAAAAGTAATACGTATATTTATTATAGTTCTAGCGATTATAACTGCATAGTATGGGTAATAATGCATGTTATATTGATAATAATAAAAGTAATAAGTATATTTATTATAGTTCTGTCGATAATAACTGCATAATATGGGCAATGATGCATGTTATATGGATGATAATGACAGTAGTGAGTATATTTATTACAGTTCTAGCGATAATAACCGCATTATTTCGGTAATAATGCATGTTATATTGATAATATCGGGAGTAATAAGTATAATTATTATAGTTCTAGCGATAATAATAGTAAAATATGGCTAATAGTGCATGTTATATTGATAATAATAGAAGTAATAAGTATATTTATTACAGTTCTATCGATAATAACTGCATAATATGGGTAATAATGCATGTTATATTGATGATAATAAAAGTAATACGTATATTTATTATAGTTCTAGCGATAATAACTGCATAATATGGGTAATAATGCATGTTATATTGATGATAATAAAAGTAATAAGTATATTTATTATACTTCTGTCGATAATAACTGCATAATATGGGTAATAATGCATGTTATATTGATAATAATATAAGTAATAAGTATATTTATTACAGTTCAGCGACAATAACTGCATAATATGGGTAATAATGCATGCTACAATGATGATAATAAAAGTAATACGTATATTTATTATAGTTCTAGCGATAATAACTGCATAATATGGGTAATAATGCATGTTATATTGATAATAATATAAGTAATAAGTTTAATTATTACAGTTCTATGGATAATAACTGCATAATATGGGTAATAATGCATGTTATATTGATAATAATAAAAGTAATAGGTATATTTATTATAGTTCTATCGATAATAACTGCATAATATGGGCAATAATGCATGTTATATTGATGATAATAACAGTAATACGTATATTTATTATAGTTCTAGAGATAATAACTGCATAATATTGGTAATAATGCATGTTATATTGATAATAATAAAAGTAATAAGTATATTTATTATAGTTCTATCGATAATAACTGCATAATATGGGTAATAATGCATGTTATATTGATGATAATGAAAGTACTGAGTATATTTATTACAGTTCTAGCGATAATAACTGCATTATATGCGTAATAATGCATGCTATATTGATAATATTGGGAGTAATAAGTATAATTATTATAGTTCTAGCAATAATAATAGTAAAATATGGCTAATAGTTCATGCTATATTGATAATAATAAAAGTAATAAGTATATTTATTATACTTCTGTCGATAATAACTGCATTATATGGGTAATAATGCATGTTATATTGATAATAATATAAGTAATATGTATAATTATTACAGTTCTAGCGTCAATAACTCCATTATATGGGTAATAATGCATGTTATATTGATAATAATATAAGTAATAAGTATAATTATTACAGTTCTAGCGATAATAACTGCATAATATGGGTAATAATGCATGTTACAATGATGATAATAAAAGTAATACGTATATCTATTATAGTTCTAGCTATAATAACTGCATAATATGGGTAATAATGCATGTTATATTGGTAATAATATAAGTAATAAGTTTAATTATTACAGTTCTATGTATATTAACTGCATAATATGGGTAATAATGCATGTTATATTGATAATAATAAAAGTAATAAGTATATTTATTATAGTTCTATCGATAATAACTGCATAATATGGGCAATAATGCATGTTATATTGATGATAATAAAAGTAATACGTATATTTATTATAGTTCTAGCGATTATAACTGCATAGTATGGGTAATAATGCATGTTATATTGATAATAATAAAAGTAATAAGTATATTTATTATAGTTCTGTCGATAATAACTGCATAATATGGGCAATGATGCATGTTATATGGATGATAATGACAGTAGTGAGTATATTTATTACAGTTCTAGCGATAATAACTGCATTATTTCGGTAATAATGCATGTTATATTGATAATATCGGGAGTAATAAGTATAATTATTATAGTTCTAGCGATAATAATAGTAAAATATGGCTAATAGTGCATGTTATATTGATAATAATAAAAGTAATAAGTATATTTATTACAGATCTATCGATAATAACTGCATAATATGGGTAATAATGCATGTTATATTGATGATAATAAAAGTAATACGTATATTTATTATAGTTCTAGCGATTATACCTGCATTATATGGGTAATAATGCACGTTATATTGATAATAATATAAGTAATAAGTATAATTATTACAGTTCTAGCGATAATAACTGCATAATATGGGTAATAATGCATGTTATATTCATAATAATAATAGTAATAAGTATATTTATTATAGTACTATCGATAATAACTGCACAATATGGGTAATAATGCATGTTATATTGATGATAATGAAAGTTGTAAGTATATTTATTACAGTTCTATCGATAATAACTGCATAATATGGGTAATAATGCATGTTATATTGATAATAATAATAGTAATAAGTATATTTATTATAGTTCTATCGATAATAACTGCATAATATTAGTAATAATGCATGTTATATTGATGATAATGAAAGTTGTAAGTATATTTATTACAGTTCTAGCGATAATAACTGCATTACATGCGTAATAATGCATGTTATATTGATAATATCGGGAGTAATATGTATAATTATTATAGTTCTAGCGATAATAATAGTACAATATGGCTAATAGTGCATGTTATATTGATAATAATAAAAGTAATAAGTATATTTATACAGTTCTATTAAATAATAACTGCATAATATTGGTAATAATGCATGTTATATTGATGATAATAAAAGTAATACGTATATTTATTATAGTTCTAGCGATAATAACTGCATAATATGGGTAATAATCCATGTTATATTGATAATAATATAAGTAATAAGTATAATTATTATAGTTCTATCGATAATAACTGCATAATATGGGCAATAATGCATGTTATATTGATGATAATAAAAGTAATACGTATATTTATTATAGTTCTAGCGATTATAACTGCATTATATGGGTAATAGTGCATGTTATATTGATAATAATATAAGTAATAAGTATAATTATTACAGTTCTAGCGATAATAACTGCATAATATGGGTAATAGTGCATGTTATATTGATAATAATATAAGTAATAAGTATAATTATTACAGTTCTAGCGATAATAACTGCATAATATGGGCAATAATGCATGTTATATTGATGATAATAAAAGTAATACGTATATTTATTATAGTTCTAGCGATTATAACTGCATAGTATGGGTAATAATGCATGTTATATTGATAATAATAAAAGTAATAAGTATATTTATTATAGTTCTGTCGATAATAACTGCATAATATGGGTAATAATGCATGTTATATTGATGATAATGAAAGTACTGAGTATATTTATTACAGTTCTAGCGATAATAACTGCATTATATGCGTAATAATGCATGCTATATTGATAATATTGGGAGTAATAAGTATAATTATTATAGATCTAGCAATAATAATAGTAAAATATGGCTAATAGTTCATGCTATATTGATAATAATAAAAGTAATAAGTATATTTATTATACTTCTGTCGATAATAACTGCATTATATGGGTAATAGTGCATGTTATATTCATAATAATATAAGTAATAAGTATAATTATTACAGTTATAGCGATAATAACTGCATTATATGGGTAATAATGCATGTTATATTGATGATATCGGGATTAATAAGTATAATTATTATAGTTCTAGCAATAATAATAGTAAAATATGGCTAATAGCTCATGCTATATTGATAATAATAAAAGTAATAAGTATATTTATTATACTTCTGTCGATAATAACTGCATTATATGGGTAATAATGCATGTTATATTGATAATAATATAAGTAATATGTATAATTATTACAGTTCTAGCGACAATAACTCCATTATATGGGTAATAATGCATGTTATATTGATAATAATATAAGTAATAAGTATAATTATTACAGTTCTAGCGATAATAACTGCATAATATGGGTAATAATGCATGTTATATTGATGATAATGAAAGTTGTAAGTATATTTATTACAGTTCTATCGATAATAACTGCATAATATGGGTAATAATGCATGTTATATTGATAAAAATAATAGTAATAAGTATATTTATTATAGTACTATCGATAATAACTGCACAATATGGGTAATAATGCATGTTATATTGATGATAATGAAAGTTGTAAGTATATTTATTACAGTTCTATCGATAATAACTGCATAATATGGGTAATAATGCATGTTATATTGATAATAATAATAGTAATAAGTATATTTATTATAGTTCTATCGATAATAACTGCATAATATTAGTAATAATGCATGTTATATTGATGATAATGAAAGTTGTAAGTATATTTATTACAGTTCTAGCGATAATAACTGCATTACATGCGTAATAATGCATGTTATATTGATAATATCGGGAGTAATATGTATAGTTATTATAGTTCTAGCGATAATAATAGTACAATATGGCTAATAGTGCATGTTATATTGATAATAATAAAAGTAATAAGTATATTTATACAGTTCTATCGATAATAACTGCATAATATTGGTAATAATGCATGTTATATTGATGATAATAAAAGTAATACGTATATTTATTATAGTTCTAGCGATAATAACTGCATAATATGGGTAATAATCCATGTTATATTGATAATAATATAAGTAATAAGTATAATTATTACAGTTCAGCGACAATAACTGCATAATATGGGTAATAATGCATGTTATATTGATGATATCGGGATTAATAAGTATAATTATTATAGTTCTAGCAATAATAATAGTAAAATATGGCTAATAGCTCATGCTATATTGATAATAATAAAAGTAATAAGTATATTTATTATACTTCTGTCGATAATAACTGCATTATATGGGTAAAAATGCATGTTATATTGATAATAATATAAGTAATATGTATAATTATTACAGTTCTAGCGACAATAACTCCATTATATGGGTAATAATGCATGTTATATTGATAATAATATAAGTAATAAGTATAATTATTACAGTTCTAGCGATAATAACTGCATAATATGGGTAATAATGCATGTTATATTGATGATAATGAAAGTTGTAAGTATATTTATTACAGTTCTATCGATAATAACTGATTAATATGGGTAATAATGCATGTTACAATGATGATAATAAAAGTAATACGTATATTTATAATAGTTCTAGCGATAATAACTGCATAATATGGGTAATAATGCATGTCATATTGATGATAATGAAAGTTGTAGGTATATTTATTACAGTTCTAGCGATAATAACGGCATAATATGGGTAATAATGCATGTTATATTGATAATAATAATAGTGATAAGTATATTTATTATAGTACTATCGATAATAACTGCACAATATGGGTAATAATGCATGTTATATTGATGATAATGAAAGTTGTAAGTATATTTATTACAGTTCTATCGATAATAACTGCATAATATGGGTAATAATGCATGTTATATTGATAATAATAATAGTAATAAGTATATTTATTATAGTTCTATCGATAATAACTGCATAATATTAGTAATAATGCATGTTATATTGATGATAATGAAAGTTGTAAGTATATTTATTACAGTTCTAGCGATAATAACTGCATTACATGCGTAATAATGCATGTTATATTGATAATATCGGGAGTAATATGTATAATTATTATAGTTCTAGCGATAATAATAGTACAATATGGCTAATAGTGCATGTTATATTGATAATAATAAAAGTAATAAGTATATTTATTACAGTTCTATCGATAATAACTGCATAATATTGGTAATAATGCATGCTATATTGATGATAATAAAAGTAATACGTATATTTATTATAGTTCTAGCGATAATAACTGCATAATATGGGTAATAATCCATGTTATATTGATAATAATAAAAGTAATAAGTATATTTATTATAGGTCTGTCGATAATAACTGCATAATATGGGCAATGATGCATGTTATATGGATGATAATGACAGTAGTGAGTATATTTATTACAGTTCTAGCGATAATAACTGCATTATTTCGGTAATAATGCATGTTATATTGATAATATCGGGAGTAATAAGTATAATTATTATAGTTCTAGCGATAATAATAGTAAAATATGGCTAATAGTGCATGTTATATTGATAATAATAAAAGTAATAAGTATATTTATTACAGATCTATCGATAATAACTGCATAATATGGGTAATAATGCATGTTATATTGATGATAATAAAAGTAATACGTATATTTATTATAGTTCTAGCGATTATAACTGCATTATATGGGTAATAATGCACGTTATATTGATAATAATATAAGTAATAAGTATAATTATTACAGTTCTAGCGATAATAACTGCATAATATGGGTAATAATGCATGTTATATTGATAATAATAATAGTAATAAGTATATTTATTATAGTACTATCGATAATAACTGCACAATATGGGTAATAATGCATGTTATATTGATGATAATGAAAGTTGTAAGTATATTTATTACAGTTCTATCGATAATAACTGCATAATATGGGTAATAATGCATGTTATATTGATAATAATAATAGTAATAAGTATATTTATTATAGTTCTATCGATAATAACTGCATAATATTAGTAATAATGCATGTTATATTGATGATAATGAAAGTTGTAAGTATATTTATTACAGTTCTAACGATAATAACTGCATTACATGCGTAATAATGCATGTTATATTGATAATATCGGGAGTAATATGTATAATTATTATAGTTCTAGCGATAATAATAGTACAATATGGCTAATAGTGCATGTTATATTGATAATAATAAAAGTAATAAGAATATTTATACAGTTCTATCGATAATAACTGCATTATATGCGTAGTAATGCATGTTATATTGATAATATTGGGAGTAATAAGTATAATTATTATAGTTCTAGCAATAATAATAGTAAAATATGGCTAATAGTTCATGCTATATTGATAATAATAAAAGTAATAAGTATATTTATTATACTTCTGTCGATAATAACTGCATTATATGGGTAATAATGCATGTTATATTGATGATATCGGGATTAATAAGTATAATTATTATAGTTCTAGCAATAATAATAGTAAAATATGGCTAATAGTTCATGCTATATTGATAATAATAAAAGTAATAAGTATATTTATTATACTTCTGTCGATAATAACTGCATTATATGGGTAATAGTGCATGTTATATTGATAATAATATAAGTAATATGTATAATTATTACAGTTCTAGCGACAATAACTCCATTATATGGGTAATAATGCATGTTATATTGATAATAATATAAGTAATAAGTATAATTATTACAGTTCTAGCGATAATAACTGCATAATATGGGTAATAATGCATGTTACAATGATGATAATAAAAGTAATACGTATATCTATTATAGTTCTAGCTATAATAACTGCATAATATGGGTAATAATGCATGTTATATTGGTAATAATATAAGTAATAAGTTTAATTATTACAGTTCTATGTATATTAACTGCATAATATGGGTAATAATGCATGTTATATTGATAATAATAAAAGTAATAAGTATATTTATTATAGTTCTATCGATAATAACTGCATAATATGGGCAATAATGCATG
Organism: Megachile leachella; assembly: GCA_963576845.1. Classification (NCBI taxonomy): domain Eukaryota; kingdom Metazoa; phylum Arthropoda; class Insecta; order Hymenoptera; family Megachilidae; genus Megachile; species Megachile leachella. The sequence continues at coordinate 942,273 of CAUYWW010000200.1, read as the reverse complement.
TTATATTGATGATAATAAAAGTAATACGTATATTTATTATAGTTCTAGCGATTATAACTGTATAGTATGGGTAATAATGCATGTTATATTGATAATAATAAAAGTAATAAGTATATTTATTATAGGTCTGTCGATAATAACTGCATAATATGGGCAATGATGCATGTTATATGGATGATAATGACAGTAGTGAGTATATTTATTACAGTTCTAGCGATAATAACTGCATTATTTCGGTAATAATGCATGTTATATTGATAATATCGGGAGTAATAAGTATAATTATTATAGTTCTAGCGATAATAATAGTAAAATATGGCTAATAGTGCATGTTATATTGATAATAATAAAAGTAATAAGTATATTTATTACAGATCTATCGATAATAACTGCATAATATGGGTAATAATGCATGTTATATTGATGATAATAAAAGTAATACGTATATTTATTATAGTTCTAGCGATTATAACTGCATTATATGGGTAATAATGCACGTTATATTGATAATAATATAAGTAATAAGTATAATTATTACAGTTCTAGCGATAATAACTGCATAATATGGGTAATAATGCATGTTATATTGATAATAATAATAGTAATAAGTATATTTATTATAGTACTATCGATAATAACTGCACAATATGGGTAATAATGCATGTTATATTGATGATAATGAAAGTTGTAAGTATATTTATTACAGTTCTATCGATAATAACTGCATAATATGGGTAATAATGCATGTTATATTGATAATAATAATAGTAATAAGTATATTTATTATAGTTCTATCGATAATAACTGCATAATATTAGTAATAATGCATGTTATATTGATGATAATGAAAGTTGTAAGTATATTTATTACAGTTCTAGCGATAATAACTGCATTACATGCGTAATAATGCATGTTATATTGATAATATCGGGAGTAATATGTATAATTATTATAGTTCTAGCGATAATAATAGTACAATATGGCTAATAGTGCATGTTATATTGATAATAATAAAAGTAATAAGAATATTTATACAGTTCTATCGATAATAACTGCATAATATTGGTAATAATGCATGTTATATTGATGATAATAAAAGTAATACGTATATTTATTATAGTTCTAGCGATAATAACCGCATAATATGGGTAATAATCCATGTTATATTGATAATAATATAAGTAATAAGTATAATTATTACAGTTCAGCGACAATAACTGCATAATATGGGTAATAATGCATGTTACAATGATGATAATAAAAGTAATACGTATATCTATTATAGTTCTAGCTATAATAACTGCATAATATGGGTAATAATGCATGTTATATTGGTAATAATATAAGTAATAAGTTTAATTATTACAGTTCTATGGATATTAACTGCATAATATGGGTAATAATGCATGTTATATTGATAATAATAAAAGTAATAAGTATATTTATTATAGTTCTATCGATAATAACTGCATAATATGGGCAATAATGCATGTTATATTGATGATAATAAAAGTAATACGTATATTTATTATAGTTCTAGCGATTATAACTGTATAGTATGGGTAATAATGCATGTTATATTGATAATAATAAAAGTAATAAGTATATTTATTATAGTTCTGTCGATAATAACTGCATAATATGGGCAATGATGCATGTTATATGGATGATAATGACAGTAGTGAGTATATTTATTACAGTTCTAGCGATAATAACTGCTTTATTTCGGTAATAATGCATGTTATATTGATAATATCGGGAGTAATAAGTATAATTATTATAGTTCTAGCGATAATAATAGTAAAATATGGCTAATAGTGCATGTTATATTGATAATAATAAAAGTAATAAGTATATTTATTATAGTTCTATCGATAATAACTGCATAATATGGGCAATAATGCATGTTATATTGATGATAATAAAAGTAATACGTATATTTATTATAGTTCTAGCGATTATAACTGTATAGTATGGGTAATAATGCATGTTATATTGATAATAATAAAAGTAATAAGTATATTTATTATAGTTCTGTCGATAATAACTGCATAATATGGGCAATGATGCATGTTATATGGATGATAATGACAGTAGTGAGTATATTTATTACAGTTCTAGCGATAATAACTGCATTATTTCGGTAATAATGCATGTTATATTGATAATATCGGGAGTAATAAGTATAATTATTATAGTTCTAGCGATAATAATAGTAAAATATGGCTAATAGTGCATGTTATATTGATAATAATAAAAGTAATAAGTATATTTATTACAGATCTATCGATAATAACTGCATAATATGGGTAATAATGCATGTTATATTGATGATAATAAAAGTAATACGTATATTTATTATAGTTCTAGCGATTATAACTGCATTATATGGGTAATAATGCACGTTATATTGATAATAATATAAGTAATAAGTATAATTATTACAGTTCTAGCGATAATAACTGCATAATATGGGTAATAATGCATGTTATATTGATAATAATAATAGTAATAAGTATATTTATTATAGTACTATCGATAATAACTGCACAATATGGGTAATAATGCATGTTATATTGATGATAATGAAAGTTGTAAGTATATTTATTACAGTTCTATCGATAATAACTGCATAATATGGGTAATAATGCATGTTATATTGATAATAATAATAGTAATAAGTATATTTATTATAGTTCTATCGATAATAACTGCATAATATTAGTAATAATGCATGTTATATTGATGATAATGAAAGTTGTAAGTATATTTATTACAGTTCTAGCGATAATAACTGCATTACATGCGTAATAATGCATGTTATATTGATAATATCGGGAGTAATATGTATAATTATTATAGTTCTAGCGATAATAATAGTACAATATGGCTAATAGTGCATGTTATATTGATAACAATAAAAGTAATAAGTATATTTATACAGTTCTATCGATAATAACTGCATAATATTGGTAATAATGCATGTTATATTGATGATAATAAAAGTAATACGTATATTTATTATAGTTCTAGCGATAATAACTGCATAATATGGGTAATAATCCATGTTATATTGATAATAATATAAGTAATAAGTATAATTATTACAGTTCAGCGACAATAACTGCATAATATGGGTAATAATGCATGTTACAATGATGATAATAAAAGTAATACGTATATCTATTATAGTTCTAGCTATAATAACTGCATAATATGGGTAATAATGCATGTTATATTGGTAATAATATAAGTAATAAGTTTAATTATTACAGTTCTATGGATATTAACTGCATAATATGGGTAATAATGCATGTTATATTGATAATAATAAAAGTAATAAGTATATTTATTATAGTTCTATCGATAATAACTGCATAATGTGGGCAATAATGCATGTTATATTGATGATAATAAAAGTAATACGTATATTTATTATAGTTCTAGCGATTATAACTGCATAGTATGGGTAATAATGCATGTTATATTGATAATAATAAAAGTAATAAGTATATTTATTATAGTTCTGTCGATAATAACTGCATAATATGGGCAATGATGCATGTTATATGGATGATAATGACAGTAGTGAGTATATTTATTACAGTTCTAGCGATAATAACTGCATTATTTCGGTAATAATGCATGTTATATTTATAATATCGGGAGTAATAAGTATAATTATTATAGTTCTAGCGATAATAATAGTAAAATATGGCTAATAGTGCATGTTATATTGATAATAATAAAAGTAATAAGTATATTTATTACAGTTCTATCGATAATAACTGCATAATATGGGTAATAATGCATGTTATATTGATGATAATAAAAGTAATACGTATATTTATTATAGTTCTAGCGATTATAACTGCATTATATGGGTAATAATGCACGTTATATTGATAATATTGGGATTAATAAGTATAATTATTATAGTTCTAGCAATAATAATAGTAAAATATGGCTAATAGTTCATGTTATATTGATAATAATGAAAGTAATAAGTATATTTATTATACTTCTGTCGATAATAACTGCATTATATGGGTAATAATGCATGTTATATTGATAATAATATAAGTAATATGTATAATTATTACAGTTCTAGCGACAATAACTCCATTATATGGGTAATAATGCATGTTATATTGATATCAATATAAGTAATAAGTATAATTATTACAGTTCTAGCGATAATAACTGCATAATATGGGTAATAATGCATGTTATATTGATGATAATGAAAGTTGTAAGTATATTTATTACAGTTCTAGAGATAATAACTGCATAATATGGGTAATAAGCATGTTATATTGATAATAATAATAGTAATAAGTATATTTATTATAGTTCTATCGATAATAACTGCATAATATGGGAAATAATACATGTTATTCTGATGATAATGAAAGTAGTGAGTATATTTATTATAGTTCTAGCGATAATAACTGCATAATATGGGTAATAATGCATGTTATATTGATAATAATATAAGTAATAAGTATATTTATTACAGTTCAGCGACAATAACTGCATAATATGGGTAATAATGCATGTTACAATGATGATAATAAAAGTAATACGTATATTTATTATAGATCTAGCGATAATAACTGCATAATATGGGTAATAATGCATGTTATATTGATAATAATATAAGTAATAAGTTTAATTATTACAGTTCTATGGATAATAACTGCATAATATGGGTAATAATGCATGTTATATTGATAATAATAAAAGTAATAGGTATATTTATTATAGTTCTATCGATAATAACTGCATAATATGGGCAATAATGCATGTTATATTGATGATAATAACAGTAATACGTATATTTATTATAGTTCTAGCGATAATAACTGCATAACATGGGCAATGATGCATGTTATATGGATGATAATGACAGTAGTGAGTATATTTATTACAGTTCTAGCGATAATAACTGCATTATTTCGGTAATAATGCATGTTATATTTATAATATCGGGAGTAATAAGTATAATTATTATAGTTCTAGCGATAATAATAGTAAAATATGGCTAATAGTGCATGTTATATTGATAATAATAAAAGTAATAAGTATATTTATTACAGTTCTATCGATAATAACTGCATAATATGGGTAATAATGCATGTTATATTGATGATAATAAAAGTAATACGTATATTTATTATAGTTCTAGCGATTATAACTGCATTATATGGGTAATAATGCACGTTATATTGATAATATTGGGATTAATAAGTATAATTATTATAGTTCTAGCAATAATAATAGTAAAATATGGGTAATAGTTCATGTTATATTGATAATAATGAAAGTAATAAGTATATTTATTATACTTCTGTCGATAATAACTGCATTATATGGGTAATAATGCATGTTATATTGATAATAATATAAGTAATATGTATAATTATTACAGTTCTCGCGACAATAACTCCATTATATGGGTAATAATGCATGTTATATTGATAATAATATAAGTAATAAGTATAATTATTACAGTTCTAGCGATAATAACTGCATAATATGGGTAATAATGCATGTTATATTGATGATAATGAAAGTTGTAAGTATATTTATTACAGTTCTAGCGATAATAACTGCATTACATGCGTAATAATGCATGTTATATTGATAATATCGGGAGTAATATGTATAATTATTATAGTTCTAGCGATAATAATAGTACAATATGGCTAATAGTGCATGTTATATTGATAATAATAAAAGTAATAAGTATATTTATACAGTTCTATCGATAATAACTGCATAATATTGGTAATAATGCTTGTTATATTGATGATAATAAAAGTAATACGTATATTTATTATAGTTCTAGCGATAACTGCATAATATGGGTAATAATCCATGTTATATTGATACTAATATAAGTAATAAGTATAATTATTACAGTTCAGCGACAATAACTGCATAATATGGGTAATAATGCATGTTACAATGATGATAATAAAAGTAATACGTATATCTATTATAGTTCTAGCTATAATAACTGCATAATATGGGTAATAATGCATGTTATATTGGTAATAATATAAGTAATAAGTTTAATTATTACAGTTCTATGGATATTAACTGCATAATATGGGTAATAATGCATGTTATATTGATAATAATAAAAGTAATAAGTATATTTATTATAGTTCTATCGATAATAACTGCATAATATGGGCAATAATGCATGTTATATTGATGATAATAAAAGTAATACGTATATTTATTATAGTTCTAGCGATTATAACTGCATAGTATGGGTAATAATGCATGTTATATTGATAATAATAAAAGTAATAAGTATATTTATTATAGTTCTGTCGATAATAACTGCATAATATGGGCAATGATGCATGTAATATTGATGATAATAAAAGTAATACGTATATTTATTATAGTTCTAGCGATTATAACTGCATTATATGGGTAATAATGCACGTTATATTGATAATAATATAAGTAATAAGTATAATTATTACAGTTCTAGCGATTATAACTGCATAATATGGGTAATAATGCATGTTATATTGATAATAATAATAGTAATAAGTATATTTATTATAGTACTATCGATAATAACTGCACAATATGGGTAATAATGCATGTTATATTGATGATAATGAAAGTTGTAAGTATATTTATTACAGTTCTATCGATAATAACTGCATAATATGGGTAATAATGCATGTTATATTGATAATAATAATAGTAATAAGTATATTTATTATAGTTCTATCGATAATAACTGCATAATATTAGTAATAATGCATGTTATATTGATGATAATGAAAGTTGTAAGTATATTTATTACAGTTCTAGCGATAATAACTGCATTACATGCGTAATAATGCATGTTATATTGATAATATCGGGAGTAATATGTATAATTATTATAGTTCTAGCGATAATAATAGTACAATATGGCTAATAGTGCATGTTATATTGATAATAATAAAAGTAATAAGTATATTTATACAGTTCTATCGATAATAACTGCATAATATTGGTAATAATGCATGTTATATTGATGATAATAAAAGTAATACGTATATTTATTATAGTTCTAGCGATAATAACTGCATAATATGGGTAATAATCCATGTTATATTGATAATAATATAAGTAATAAGTATAATTATTACAGTTCAGCGACAATAACTGCATAATATGGGTAATAATGCATGTTACAATGATGATAATAAAAGTAATACGTATATCTATTATAGTTCTAGCTATAATAACTGCATAATATGGGTAATAATGCATGTTATATTGGTAATAATATAAGTAATAAGTTTAATTATTACAGTTCTATGGATATTAACTGCATAATATGGGTAATAATGCATGTTATATTGATAATAATAAAAGTAATAAGTATATTTATTATAGTTCTATCGATAATAACTGCATAATATGGGCAATAATGCATGTTATATTGATGATAATAAAAGTAATACGTATATTTATTATAGTTCTAGCGATTATAACTGCATAGTATGGGTAATAATGCATGTTATATTGATAATAATAAAAGTAATAAGTATATTTATTATAGTTCTGTCGATAATAACTGCATAATATGGGCAATGATGCATGTTATATGGATGATAATGACAGTAGTGAGTATATTTATTACAGTTCTAGCGATAATAACTGCATTATTTCGGTAATAATGCATGTTATATTTATAATATCGGGAGTAATAAGTATAATTATTATAGTTCTAGCGATAATAATAGTAAAATATGGCTAATAGTGCATGTTATATTGATAATAATAAAAGTAATAAGTATATTTATTACAGTTCTATCGATAATAACTGCATAATATGGGTAATAATGCATGTTATATTGATGATAATAAAAGTAATATGTATAATTATTACAGTTCTAGCGACAATAACTCCATTATATGGGTAATAATGCATGTTATATTGATATCAATATAAGTAATAAGTATAATTATTACAGTTCTAGCGATAATAACTGCATAATATGGGTAATAATGCATGTTATATTGATGATAATGAAAGTTGTAAGTATATTTATTACAGTTCTAGAGATAATAACTGCATAATATGGGTAATAAGCATGTTACAATGATGATAATAAAAGTAATACGTATATTTATTATAGATCTAGCGATAATAACTGCATAATATGGGTAATAATGCATGTTATATTGATAATAATATAAGTAATAAGTTTAATTATTACAGTTCTAGCGATAATAACTGCATAATATGGGAAATAATACATGTTATTCTGATGATAATGAAAGTAGTGAGTATATTTATTATAGTTCTAGCGATAATAACTGCATAATATGGGTAATAATGCATGTTATATTGATAATAATATAAGTAATAAGTATATTTATTACAGTTCAGCGACAATAACTGCATAATATGGGTAATAATGCATGTTACAATGATGATAATAAAAGTAATACGTATATTTATTATAGATCTAGCGATAATAACTGCATAATATGGGTAATAATGCATGTTATATTGATAATAATATAAGTAATAAGTTTAATTATTACAGTTCTATGGATAATAACTGCATAATATGGGTAATAATGCATGTTATATTGATAATAATAAAAGTAATAGGTATATTTATTATAGTTCTATCGATAATAACTGCATAATATGGACAATAATGCATGTTATATTGATGATAATAACAGTAATACGTATACTTATTATAGTTCTAGCGATAATAACTGCATAATATTGGTAATAATGCATGTTATATTGATAATAATAAAAGTAATACGTATATTTATTATAGTTCTATCGATAATAACTGCATAATATGGGTAATAATGCATGTTATATTGATGATAATGAAAGTACTGAGTATATTTATTACAGTTCTAGCGATAATAACTGCATTATATGCGTAATAATGCATGCTATATTGATAATATTGGGAGTAATAAGTATAATTATTATAGTTCTAGCAATAATAATAGTAAAATATGGCTAATAGTTCATGCTATATTGATAATAATAAAAGTAATAAGTATATTTATTATACTTCTGTCGATAATAACTGCATTATATGGGTAATAGTGCATGTTATATTCATAATAATATAAGTAATAAGTATAATTATTACAGTTATAGCGATAATAACTGCATCATATGGGTAATAATGCATGTTATATTGATGATATCGGGATTAATAAGTATAATTATTATAGTTCTAGCAATAATAATAGTAAAATATGGCTAATAGCTCATGCTATATTGATAATAATAAAAGTAATAAGTATATTTATTATACTTCTGTCGATAATAACTGCATTATATGGGTAATAATGCATGTTATATTGATAATAATATAAGTAATATGTATAATTATTACAGTTCTAGCGACAATAACTCCATTATATGGGTAATAATGCATGTTATATTGATAATAATATAAGTAATAAGTATAATTATTACAGTTCTAGCGATAATAACTGCATAATATGGGTAATAATGCATGTTATATTGATGATAATGAAAGTTGTAAGTATATTTATTACAGTTCTAGCGATAATAACTGCATTACATGCGTAATAATGCATGTTATATTGATAATATCGGGAGTAATATGTATAATTATTATAGTTCTAGCGATAATAATAGTACAATATGGCTAATAGTGCATGTTATATTGATAATAATAAAAGTAATAAGTATATTTATACAGTTCTATCGATAATAACTGCATAATATTGGTAATAATGCATCTTATATTGATGATAATAAAAGTAATGCGTATATTTATTATAGTTCTAGCGATAATAACTGCATAATATGGGTAATAATCCATGTTATATTGATAATAATATAAGTAATAAGTATAATTATTACAGTTCAGCGACAATAACTGCATAATATGGGTAATAATGCATGTTACAATGATGATAATAAAAGTAATACGTATATCTATTATAGTTCTAGCTATAATAACTGCATAATATGGGTAATAATGCATGTTATATTGGTAATAATATAAGTAATAAGTTTAATTATTACAGTTCTATGGATAATAACTGCATAATATGGGCAATAATGCATGTTATATTGATGATAATAAAAGTAATACGTATATTTATTATAGTTCTAGCGATTATAACTGCATAGTATGGGTAATAATGCATGTTATATTGATAATAATAAAAGTAATAAGTATATTTATTATAGTTCTGTCGATAATAACTGCATAATATGGGCAATGATGCATGTTATATGGATGATAATGACAGTAGTGAGTATATTTATTACAGTTCTAGCGATAATAACTGCATTATTTCGGTAATAATGCATGTTATATTTATAATATCGGGAGTAATAAGTATAGTTATTATAGTTCTAGCGATAATAATAGTAAAATATGGCTAATAGTGCATGTTATATTGATAATAATAAAAGTAATAAGTATATTTATTATAGTTCTATCGATAATAACTGCATAATATGGGCAATAATGCATGTTATATTGATGATAATAAAAGTAATACGTATATTTATTATAGTTCTAGCGATTATACCTGTATAGTATGGGTAATAATGCATGTTATATTGATAATAATAAAAGTAATAAGTATATTTATTACAGATCTATCGATAATAACTGCATAATATGGGTAATAATGCATGTTATATTGATGATAATAAAAGTAATACGTATATTTATTATAGTTCTAGCGATTATAACTGCATTATATGGGTAATAATGCACGTTATATTGATAATAATATAAGTAATAAGTATAATTATTACAGTTCTAGCGATTATAACTGCATAATATGGGTAATAATGCATGTTATATTGATAACATCGGGAGTAATATGTATAATTATTATAGTTCTAGCGATAATAATAGTACAATATGGCTAATAGTGCATGTTATATTGATAATAATAAAAGTAATAAGTATATTTATACAGTTCTATCGATAATAACTGCATAATATTGGTAATAATGCATGTTATATTGATGATAATAAAAGTAATGCGTATATTTATTATAGTTCTAGCGATAATAACTGCATAATATGGGTAATAATCCATGTTATATTGATAATAATATAAGTAATAAGTATAATTATTACAGTTCTAGCGATTATAACTGCATAATATGGGTAATAATGCATGTTATATTGATAATATCGGGAGTAATATGTATAATTATTATAGTTCTAGCGATAATAATAGTACAATATGGCTAATAGTGCATGTTATATTGATAATAATAAAAGTAATAAGTATATTTATACAGTTCTATCGATAATAACTGCATAATATTGGTAATAATGCATGTTATATTGATGATAATAAAAGTAATGCGTATATTTATTATAGTTCTAGCGATAATAACTGCATAATATGGGTAATAATCCATGTTATATTGATAATAATATAAGTAATAAGTATAATTATTACAGTTCAGCGACAATAACTGCATAATATGGGTAATAATGCATGTTACAATGATGATAATAAAATTAATACGTATATCTATTATAGTTCTAGCTATAATAACTGCATAATATGGGTAATAATGCATGTTATATTGGTAATAATATAAGTAATAAGTTTAATTATTACAGTTCTATGGATATTAACTGCATAATATGGGTAATAATGCATGTTATATTGATGATAATGAAAGTTGTAAGTATATTTATTACAGTTCTAGAGATAATAACTGCATAATATGGGTAATAAGCATGTTATATTGATAATAATAATAGTAATAAGCATATTTATTATAGTTCTATCGATAATAACTGCATAATATGGGAAATAATACATGTTATTCTGATGATAATGAAAGTAGTGAGTATATTTATTATAGTTCTAGCGATAATAACTGCATAATATGGGTAATATTGCATGTTATATTGATAATAATATAAGTAATAAGTATATTTATTACAGTTCAGCGACAATAACTGCATAATATGGGTAATAATGCATGTTACAATGATGATAATAAAAGTAATACGTATATTTATTATAGATCTAGCGATAATAACTGCATAATATGGGTAATAATGCATGTTATATTGATAATAATATAAGTAATAAGTTTAATTATTACAGTTCTATGGATAATAACTGCATAATATGGGTAATAATGCATGTTATATTGATAATAATAAAAGTAATAGGTATATTTATTATAGTTCTATCGATAATAACTGCATAATATGGGCAATAATGCATGTTATATTGATGATAATAACAGTAATACGTATATTTATTATAGTTCTAGCGATAATAACTGCATAACATGGGCAATGATGCATGTTATATGGATGATAATGACAGTAGTGAGTATATTTATTACAGTTCTAGCGATAATAACTGCATTATTTCGGTAATAATGCATGTTATATTTATAATATCGGGAGTAATAAGTATAATTATTATAGTTCTAGCGATAATAATAGTAAAATATGGCTAATAGTGCATGTTATATTGATAATAATAAAAGTAATAAGTATATTTATTACAGTTCTATCGATAATAACTGCATAATATGGGTAATAATGCATGTTATATTGATGATAATAAAAGTAATACGTATATTTATTATAGTTCTAGCGATTATAACTGCATTATATGGGTAATAATGCACGTTATATTGATAATATTGGGATTAATAAGTATAATTATTATAGTTCTAGCAATAATAATAGTAAAATATGGGTAATAGTTCATGTTATATTGATAATAATGAAAGTAATAAGTATATTTATTATACTTCTGTCGATAATAACTGCATTATATGGGTAATAATGCATGTTATATTGATAATAATATAAGTAATATGTATAATTATTACAGTTCTAGCGACAATAACTCCATTATATGGGTAATAATGCATGTTATATTGATATCAATATAAGTAATAAGTATAATTATTACAGTTCTAGCGATAATAACTGCATAATATGGGTAATAATGCATGTTATATTGATGATAATGAAAGTTGTAAGTATATTTATTACAGTTCTAGAGATAATAACTGCATAATATGGGTAATAAGCATGTTATATTGATAATAATAATAGTAATAAGTATATTTATTATAGTTCTATCGATAATAACTGCATAATATGGGAAATAATACATGTTATTCTGATGATAATGAAAGTAGTGAGTATATTTATTATAGTTCTAGCGATAATAACTGCATAATATGGGTAATAATGCATGTTATATTGATAATAATATAAGTAATAAGTATATTTATTACAGTTCAGCGACAATAACTGCATAATATGGGTAATAATGCATGTTACAATGATGATAATAAAAGTAATACGTATATTTATTATAGATCTAGCGATAATAACTGCATAATATGGGTAATAATGCATGTTATATTGATAATAATATAAGTAATAAGTTTAATTATTACAGTTCTATGGATAATAACTGCATAATATGGGTAATAATGCATGTTATATTGATAATAATAAAAGTAATAGGTATATTTATTATAGTTCTATCGATAATAACTGCATAATATGGGCAATAATGCATGTTATATTGATGATAATAACAGTAATACGTATATTTATTATAGTTCTAGCGATAATAACTGCATAATATTGGTAATAATGCATGTTATATTGATAATAATAAAAGTAATACGTATATTTATTATAGTTCTATCGATAATAACTGCATAATATGGGTAATAATGCATGTTATATTGATGATAATGAAAGTACTGAGTATATTTATTACAGTTCTAGCGATAATAACTGCATTATATGCGTAATAATGCATGCTATATTGATAATATTGGGAGTAATAAGTATAATTATTATAGTTCTAGCAATAATAATAGTAAAATATGGCTAATAGTTCATGCTATATTGATAATAATAAAAGTAATAAGTATATTTATTATACTTCTGTCGATAATAACTGCATTATATGGGTAATAGTGCATGTTATATTCATAATAATATAAGTAATAAGTATAATTATTACAGTTATAGCGATAATAACTGCATCATATGGGTAATAATGCATGTTATATTGATGATATCGGGATTAATAAGTATAATTATTATAGTTCTAGCAATAATAATAGTAAAATATGGCTAATAGCTCATGCTATATTGATAATAATAAAAGTAATAAGTATATTTATTATACTTCTGTCGATAATAACTGCATTATATGGGTAATAATGCATGTTATATTGATAATAATATAAGTAATATGTATAATTATTACAGTTCTAGCGACAATAACTCCATTATATGGGTAATAATGCATGTTATATTGATAATAATATAAGTAATAAGTATAATTATTACAGTTCTAGCGATAATAACTGCATAATATGGGTAATAATGCATGTTATATTGATGATAATGAAAGTTGTAAGTATATTTATTACAGTTCTAGCGATAATAACTGCATTACATGCGTAATAATGCATGTTATATTGATAATATCGGGAGTAATATGTATAATTATTATAGTTCTAGCGATAATAATAGTACAATATGGCTAATAGTGCATGTTATATTGATAATAATAAAAGTAATAAGTATATTTATACAGTTCTATCGATAATAACTGCATAATATTGGTAATAATGCATGTTATATTGATGATAATAAAAGTAATACGTATATTTATTATAGTTCTAGCGATAATAACTGCATAATATGGGTAATAATCCATGTTATATTGATAATAATATAAGTAATAAGTATAATTATTACAGTTCAGCGACAATAACTGCATAATATGGGTAATAATGCATGTTACAATGATGATAATAAAAGTAATACGTATATCTATTATAGTTCTAGCTATAATAACTGCATAATATGGGTAATAATGCATGTTATATTGGTAATAATATAAGTAATAAGTTTAATTATTACAGTTCTATGGATATTAACTGCATAATATGGGTAATAATGCATGTTATATTGATAATAATAAAAGTAATAAGTATATTTATTATAGTTCTATCGATAATAACTGCATAATATGGGCAATAATGCATGTTATATTGATGATAATAAAAGTAATACGTATATTTATTATAGTTCTAGCGATTATAACTGCATAGTATGGGTAATAATGCATGTTATATTGATAATAATAAAAGTAATAAGTATATTTATTATAGTTCTGTCGATAATAACTGCATAATATGGGCAATGATGCATGTTATATGGATGATAATGACAGTAGTGAGTATATTTATTACAGTTCTAGCGATAATAACTGCATTATTTCGGTAATAATGCATGTTATATTTATAATATCGGGAGTAATAAGTATAATTATTATAGTTCTAGCGATAATAATAGTAAAATATGGCTAATAGTGCATGTTATATTGATAATAATAAAAGTAATAAGTATATTTATTATAGTTCTATCGATAATAACTGCATAATATGGGCAATAATGCATGTTATATTGATGATAATAAAAGTAATACGTATATTTATTATAGTTCTAGCGATTATACCTGTATAGTATGGGTAATAATGCATGTTATATTGATAATAATAAAAGTAATAAGTATATTTATTACAGATCTATCGATAATAACTGCATAATATGGGTAATAATGCATGTTATATTGATGATAATAAAAGTAATACGTATATTTATTATAGTTCTAGCGATTATAACTGCATTATATGGGTAATAATGCACGTTATATTGATAATAATATAAGTAATAAGTATAATTATTACAGTTCTAGCGATTATAACTGCATAATATGGGTAATAATGCATGTTATATTGATAATAATAATAGTAATAAGTATATTTATTATAGTACTATCGATAATAACTGCACAATATGGGTAATAATGCATGTTATATTGATGATAATGAAAGTTGTAAGTATATTTATTACAGTTCTATCGATAATAACTGCATAATATGGGTAATAATGCATGTTATATTGATAATAATAATAGTAATAAGTATATTTATTATAGTTCTATCGATAATAACTGCATAATATTAGTAATAATGCATGTTATATTGATGATAATGAAAGTTGTAAGTATATTTATTACAGTTCTAGCGATAATAACTGCATTACATGCGTAATAATGCATGTTATATTGATAATATCGGGAGTAATATGTATAATTATTATAGTTCTAGCGATAATAATAGTACAATATGGCTAATAGTGCATGTTATATTGATAATAATAAAAGTAATAAGTATATTTATACAGTTCTATCGATAATAACTGCATAATATTGGTAATAATGCATGTTATATTGATGATAATAAAAGTAATACGTATATTTATTATAGTTCTAGCGATAATAACTGCATAATATGGGTAATAATCCATGTTATATTGATAATAATATAAGTAATAAGTATAATTATTACAGTTCAGCGACAATAACTGCATAATATGGGTAATAATGCATGTTACAATGATGATAATAAAAGTAATACGTATATCTATTATAGTTCTAGCTATAATAACTGCATAATATGGGTAATAATGCATGTTATATTGGTAATAATATAAGTAATAAGTTTAATTATTACAGTTCTATGGATATTAACTGCATAATATGGGTAATAATGCATGTTATATTGATAATAATAAAAGTAATAAGTATATTTATTATAGTTCTATCGATAATAACTGCATAATATGGGCAATAATGCATGTTATATTGATGATAATAAAAGTAATACGTATATTTATTATAGTTCTAGCGATTATAACTGCATAGTATGGGTAATAATGCATGTTATATTGATAATAATAAAAGTAATAAGTATATTTATTATAGTTCTGTCGATAATAACTGCATAATATGGGCAATGATGCATGTTATATGGATGATAATGACAGTAGTGAGTATATTTATTACAGTTCTAGCGATAATAACTGCATTATTTCGGTAATAATGCATGTTATATTTATAATATCGGGAGTAATAAGTATAATTATTATAGTTCTAGCGATAATAATAGTAAAATATGGCTAATAGTGCATGTTATATTGATAATAATAAAAGTAATAAGTATATTTATTATAGTTCTATCGATAATAACTGCATAATATGGGCAATAATGCATGTTATATTGATGATAATAAAAGTAATACGTATATTTATTATAGTTCTAGCGATTATACCTGTATAGTATGGGTAATAATGCATGTTATATTGATAATAATAAAAGTAATAAGTATATTTATTACAGATCTATCGATAATAACTGCATAATATGGGTAATAATGCATGTTATATTGATGATAATAAAAGTAATACGTATATTTATTATAGTTCTAGCGATTATAACTGCATTATATGGGTAATAATGCACGTTATATTGATAATAATATAAGTAATAAGTATAATTATTACAGTTCTAGCGATTATAACTGCATAATATGGGTAATAATGCATGTTATATTGATAATAATAATAGTAATAAGTATATTTATTATAGTACTATCGATAATAACTGCACAATATGGGTAATAATGCATGTTATATTGATGATAATGAAAGTTGTAAGTATATTTATTACAGTTCTATCGATAATAACTGCATAATATGGGTAATAATGCATGTTATATTGATAATAATAATAGTAATAAGTATATTTATTATAGTTCTATCGATAATAACTGCATAATATTAGTAATAATGCATGTTATATTGATGATAATGAAAGTTGTAAGTATATTTATTACAGTTCTAGCGATAATAACTGCATTACATGCGTAATAATGCATGTTATATTGATAATATCGGGAGTAATATGTATAATTATTATAGTTCTAGCGATAATAATAGTACAATATGGCTAATAGTGCATGTTATATTGATAATAATAAAAGTAATAAGTATATTTATACAGTTCTATCGATAATAACTGCATAATATTGGTAATAATGCATGTTATATTGATGATAATAAAAGTAATACGTATATTTATTATAGTTCTAGCGATAATAACTGCATAATATGGGTAATAATCCATGTTATATTGATAATAATATAAGTAATAAGTATAATTATTACAGTTCAGCGACAATAACTGCATAATATGGGTAATAATGCATGTTACAATGATGATAATAAAAGTAATACGTATATCTATTATAGTTCTAGCTATAATAACTGCATAATATGGGTAATAATGCATGTTATATTGGTAATAATATAAGTAATAAGTTTAATTATTACAGTTCTATGGATATTAACTGCATAATATGGGTAATAATGCATGTTATATTGATAATAATAAAAGTAATAAGTATATTTATTATAGTTCTATCGATAATAACTGCATAATATGGGCAATAATGCATGTTATATTGATGATAATAAAAGTAATACGTATATTTATTATAGTTCTAGCGATTATAACTGCATAGTATGGGTAATAATGCATGTTATATTGATAATAATAAAAGTAATAAGTATATTTATTATAGTTCTGTCGATAATAACTGCATAATATGGGCAATGATGCATGTTATATGGATGATAATGACAGTAGTGAGTATATTTATTACAGTTCTAGCGATAATAACTGCATTATTTCGGTAATAATGCATGTTATATTTATAATATCGGGAGTAATAAGTATAATTATTATAGTTCTAGCGATAATAATAGTAAAATATGGCTAATAGTGCATGTTATATTGATAATAATAAAAGTAATAAGTATATTTATTATAGTTCTATCGATAATAACTGCATAATATGGGCAATAATGCATGTTATATTGATGATAATAAAAGTAATACGTATATTTATTATAGTTCTAGCGATTATACCTGTATAGTATGGGTAATAATGCATGTTATATTGATAATAATAAAAGTAATAAGTATATTTATTACAGATCTATCGATAATAACTGCATAATATGGGTAATAATGCATGTTATATTGATGATAATAAAAGTAATACGTATATTTATTATAGTTCTAGCGATTATAACTGCATTATATGGGTAATAATGCACGTTATATTGATAATAATATAAGTAATAAGTATAATTATTACAGTTCTAGCGATTATAACTGCATAATATGGGTAATAATGCATGTTATATTGATAATAATAATAGTAATAAGTATATTTATTATAGTACTATCGATAATAACTGCACAATATGGGTAATAATGCATGTTATATTGATGATAATGAAAGTTGTAAGTATATTTATTACAGTTCTATCGATAATAACTGCATAATATGGGTAATAATGCATGTTATATTGATAATAATAATAGTAATAAGTATATTTATTATAGTTCTATCGATAATAACTGCATAATATTAGTAATAATGCATGTTATATTGATGATAATGAAAGTTGTAAGTATATTTATTACAGTTCTAGCGATAATAACTGCATTACATGCGTAATAATGCATGTTATATTGATAATATCGGGAGTAATATGTATAATTATTATAGTTCTAGCGATAATAATAGTACAATATGGCTAATAGTGCATGTTATATTGATAATAATAAAAGTAATAAGTATATTTATACAGTTCTATCGATAATAACTGCATAATATTGGTAATAATGCATGTTATATTGATGATAATAAAAGTAATACGTATATTTATTATAGTTCTAGCGATAATAACTGCATAATATGGGTAATAATCCATGTTATATTGATAATAATATAAGTAATAAGTATAATTATTACAGTTCAGCGACAATAACTGCATAATATGGGTAATAATGCATGTTACAATGATGATAATAAAAGTAATACGTATATCTATTATAGTTCTAGCTATAATAACTGCATAATATGGGTAATAATGCATGTTATATTGGTAATAATATAAGTAATAAGTTTAATTATTACAGTTCTATGGATATTAACTGCATAATATGGGTAATAATGCATGTTATATTGATAATAATAAAAGTAATAAGTATATTTATTATAGTTCTATCGATAATAACTGCATAATATGGGCAATAATGCATGTTATATTGATGATAATAAAAGTAATACGTATATTTATTATAGTTCTAGCGATTATAACTGCATAGTATGGGTAATAATGCATGTTATATTGATAATAATAAAAGTAATAAGTATATTTATTATAGTTCTGTCGATAATAACTGCATAATATGGGCAATGATGCATGTTATATGGATGATAATGACAGTAGTGAGTATATTTATTACAGTTCTAGCGATAATAACTGCATTATTTCGGTAATAATGCATGTTATATTTATAATATCGGGAGTAATAAGTATAATTATTATAGTTCTAGCGATAATAATAGTAAAATATGGCTAATAGTGCATGTTATATTGATAATAATAAAAGTAATAAGTATATTTATTACAGTTCTATCGATAATAACTGCATAATATGGGTAATAATGCATGTTATATTGATGATAATAAAAGTAATAGGTATATTTATTATAGTTCTAGCGATTATAACTGCATTATATGGGTAATAATGCACGTTATATTGATAATATTGGGATTAATAAGTATAATTATTATAGTTCTAGCAATAATAATAGTAAAATATGGCTAATAGTTCATGTTATATTGATAATAATGAAAGTAATAAGTATATTTATTATACTTCTGTCGATAATAACTGCATTATATGGGTAATAATGCATGTTATATTGATAATAATATAAGTAATATGTATAATTATTACAGTTCTAGCGACAATAACTCCATTATATGGGTAATAATGCATGTTATATTGATATCAATATAAGTAATAAGTATAATTATTACAGTTCTAGCGATAATAACTGCATAATATGGGTAATAATGCATGTTATATTGATGATAATGAAAGTTGTAAGTATATTTATTACAGTTCTAGAGATAATAACTGCATAATATGGGTAATAAGCATGTTACAATGATGATAATAAAAGTAATACGTATATTTATTATAGATCTAGCGATAATAACTGCATAATATGGGTAATAATGCATGTTATATTGATAATAATATAAGTAATAAGTTTAATTATTACAGTTCTAGCGATAATAACTGCATAATATGGGAAATAATACATGTTATTCTGATGATAATGAAAGTAGTGAGTATATTTATTATAGTTCTAGCGATAATAACTGCATAATATGGGTAATAATGCATGTTATATTGATAATAATATAAGTAATAAGTATATTTATTACAGTTCAGCGACAATAACTGCATAATATGGGTAATAATGCATGTTACAATGATGATAATAAAAGTAATACGTATATTTATTATAGATCTAGCGATAATAACTGCATAATATGGGTAATAATGCATGTTATATTGATAATAATAAAAGTAATAGGTATATTTATTATAGTTCTATCGATAATAACTGCATAATATGGGCAATAATGCATGTTATATTGATGATAATAACAGTAATACGTATATTTATTATAGTTCTAGCGATAATAACTGCATAATATTGGTAATAATGCATGTTATATTGATAATAATAAAAGTAATACGTATATTTATTATAGTTCTATCGATAATAACTGCATAATATGGGTAATAATGCATGTTATATTGATGATAATGAAAGTACTGAGTATATTTATTACAGTTCTAGCGATAATAACTGCATTATATGCGTAATAATGCATGCTATATTGATAATATTGGGAGTAATAAGTATAATTATTATAGTTCTAGCAATAATAATAGTAAAATATGGCTAATAGTTCATGCTATATTGATAATAATAAAAGTAATAAGTATATTTATTATACTTCTGTCGATAATAACTGCATTATATGGGTAATAGTGCATGTTATATTCATAATAATATAAGTAATAAGTATAATTATTACAGTTATAGCGATAATAACTGCATCATATGGGTAATAATGCATGTTATATTGATGATATCGGGATTAATAAGTATAATTATTATAGTTCTAGCAATAATAATAGTAAAATATGGCTAATAGCTCATGCTATATTGATAATAATAAAAGTAATAAGTATATTTATTATACTTCTGTCGATAATAACTGCATTATATGGGTAATAATGCATGTTATATTGATAATAATATAAGTAATATGTATAATTATTACAGTTCTAGCGACAATAACTCCATTATATGGGTAATAATGCATGTTATATTGATAATAATATAAGTAATAAGTATAATTATTACAGTTCTAGCGATAATAACTGCATAATATGGGTAATAATGCATGTTATATTGATGATAATGAAAGTTGTAAGTATATTTATTACAGTTCTAGCGATAATAACTGCATTACATGCGTAATAATGCATGTTATATTGATAATATCGGGAGTAATATGTATAATTATTATAGTTCTAGCGATAATAATAGTACAATATGGCTAATAGTGCATGTTATATTGATAATAATAAAAGTAATAAGTATATTTATACAGTTCTATCGATAATAACTGCATAATATTGGTAATAATGCATCTTATATTGATGATAATAAAAGTAATGCGTATATTTATTATAGTTCTAGCGATAATAACTGCATAATATGGGTAATAATCCATGTTATATTGATAATAATATAAGTAATAAGTATAATTATTACAGTTCAGCGACAATAACTGCATAATATGGGTAATAATGCATGTTACAATGATGATAATAAAAGTAATACGTATATCTATTATAGTTCTAGCTATAATAACTGCATAATATGGGTAATAATGCATGTTATATTGGTAATAATATAAGTAATAAGTTTAATTATTACAGTTCTATGGATATTAACTGCATAATATGGGTAATAATGCATGTTATATTGATAATAATAAAAGTAATAAGTATATTTATTATAGTTCTATCGATAATAACTGCATAATATGGGCAATAATGCATGTTATATTGATGATAATAAAAGTAATACGTATATTTATTATAGTTCTAGCGATTATAACTGCATAGTATGGGTAATAATGCATGTTATATTGATAATAATAAAAGTAATAAGTATATTTATTATAGTTCTGTCGATAATAACTGCATAATATGGGCAATGATGCATGTTATATGGATGATAATGACAGTAGTGAGTATATTTATTACAGTTCTAGCGATAATAACTGCATTATTTCGGTAATAATGCATGTTATATTTATAATATCGGGAGTAATAAGTATAATTATTATAGTTCTAGCGATAATAATAGTAAAATATGGCTAATAGTGCATGTTATATTGATAATAATAAAAGTAATAAGTATATTTATTATAGTTCTATCGATAATAACTGCATAATATGGGCAATAATGCATGTTATATTGATGATAATAAAAGTAATACGTATATTTATTATAGTTCTAGCGATTATACCTGTATAGTATGGGTAATAATGCATGTTATATTGATAATAATAAAAGTAATAAGTATATTTATTACAGATCTATCGATAATAACTGCATAATATGGGTAATAATGCATGTTATATTGATGATAATAAAAGTAATACGTATATTTATTATAGTTCTAGCGATTATAACTGCATTATATGGGTAATAATGCACGTTATATTGATAATAATATAAGTAATAAGTATAATTATTACAGTTCTAGCGATTATAACTGCATAATATGGGTAATAATGCATGTTATATTGATAATATCGGGAGTAATATGTATAATTATTATAGTTCTAGCGATAATAATAGTACAATATGGCTAATAGTGCATGTTATATTGATAATAATAAAAGTAATAAGTATATTTATACAGTTCTATCGATAATAACTGCATAATATTGGTAATAATGCATGTTATATTGATGATAATAAAAGTAATGCGTATATTTATTATAGTTCTAGCGATAATAACTGCATAATATGGGTAATAATCCATGTTATATTGATAATAATATAAGTAATAAGTATAATTATTACAGTTCTAGCGATTATAACTGCATAATATGGGTAATAATGCATGTTATATTGATAATATCGGGAGTAATATGTATAATTATTATAGTTCTAGCGATAATAATAGTACAATATGGCTAATAGTGCATGTTATATTGATAATAATAAAAGTAATAAGTATATTTATACAGTTCTATCGATAATAACTGCATAATATTGGTAATAATGCATGTTATATTGATGATAATAAAAGTAATGCGTATATTTATTATAGTTCTAGCGATAATAACTGCATAATATGGGTAATAATCCATGTTATATTGATAATAATATAAGTAATAAGTATAATTATTACAGTTCAGCGACAATAACTGCATAATATGGGTAATAATGCATGTTACAATGATGATAATAAAATTAATACGTATATCTATTATAGTTCTAGCTATAATAACTGCATAATATGGGTAATAATGCATGTTATATTGGTAATAATATAAGTAATAAGTTTAATTATTACAGTTCTATGGATATTAACTGCATAATATGGGTAATAATGCATGTTATATTGATAATAATAAAAGTAATAAGTATATTTATTATAGTTCTATCGATAATAACTGCATAATATGGGCAATAATGCATGTTATATTGATGATAATAAAAGTAATACGTATATTTATTATAGTTCTAGCGATTATAACTGCATAGTATGGGTAATAATGCATGTTATATTGATAATAATAAAAGTAATAAGTATATTTATTATAGTTCTGTCGATAATAACTGCATAATATGGGCAATGATGCATGTTATATGGATGATAATGACAGTAGTGAGTATATTTATTACAGTTCTAGCGATAATAACTGCATTATTTCGGTAATAATGCATGTTATATTTATAATATCGGGAGTAATAAGTATAATTATTATAGTTCTAGCGATAATAATAGTAAAATATGGCTAATAGTGCATGTTATATTGATAATAATAAAAGTAATAAGTATATTTATTATAGTTCTATCGATAATAACTGCATAATATGGGCAATAATGCATGTTATATTGATGATAATAAAAGTAATACGTATATTTATTATAGTTCTAGCGATTATACCTGTATAGTATGGGTAATAATGCATGTTATATTGATAATAATAAAAGTAATAAGTATATTTATTACAGATCTATCGATAATAACTGCATAATATGGGTAATAATGCATGTTATATTGATGATAATAAAAGTAATACGTATATTTATTATAGTTCTAGCGATTATAACTGCATTATATGGGTAATAATGCACGTTATATTGATAATAATATAAGTAATAAGTATAATTATTACAGTTCTAGCGATTATAACTGCATAATATGGGTAATAATGCATGTTATATTGATAATATCGGGAGTAATATGTATAATTATTATAGTTCTAGCGATAATAATAGTACAATATGGCTAATAGTGCATGTTATATTGATAATAATAAAAGTAATAAGTATATTTATACAGTTCTATCGATAATAACTGCATAATATTGGTAATAATGCATGTTATATTGATGATAATAAAAGTAATGCGTATATTTATTATAGTTCTAGCGATAATAACTGCATAATATGGGTAATAATCCATGTTATATTGATAATAATATAAGTAATAAGTATATTTATACAGTTCTATCGATAATAACTGCATAATATTGGTAATAATGCATGTTATATTGATGATAATAAAAGTAATGCGTATATTTATTATAGTTCTAGCGATAATAACTGCATAATATGGGTAATAATCCATGTTATATTGATAATAATATAAGTAATAAGTATAATTATTACAGTTCAGCGACAATAACTGCATAATATGGGTAATAATGCATGTTACAATGATGATAATAAAATTAATACGTATATCTATTATAGTTCTAGCTATAATAACTGCATAATATGGGTAATAATGCATGTTATATTGGTAATAATATAAGTAATAAGTTTAATTATTACAGTTCTATGGATATTAACTGCATAATATGGGTAATAATGCATGTTATATTGATAATAATAAAAGTAATAAGTATATTTATTATAGTTCTATCGATAATAACTGCATAATATGGGCAATAATGCATGTTATATTGATGATAATAAAAGTAATACGTATATTTATTATAGTTCTAGCGATTATAACTGCATAGTATGGGTAATAATGCATGTTATATTGATAATAATAAAAGTAATAAGTATATTTATTATAGTTCTGTCGATAATAACTGCATAATATGGGCAATGATGCATGTTATATGGATGATAATGACAGTAGTGAGTATATTTATTACAGTTCTAGCGATAATAACTGCATTATTTCGGTAATAATGCATGTTATATTTATAATATCGGGAGTAATAAGTATAATTATTATAGTTCTAGCGATAATAATAGTAAAATATGGCTAATAGTGCATGTTATATTGATAATAATAAAAGTAATAAGTATATTTATTATAGTTCTATCGATAATAACTGCATAATATGGGCAATAATGCATGTTATATTGATGATAATAAAAGTAATACGTATATTTATTATAGTTCTAGCGATTATACCTGTATAGTATGGGTAATAATGCATGTTATATTGATAATAATAAAAGTAATAAGTATATTTATTACAGATCTATCGATAATAACTGCATAATATGGGTAATAATGCATGTTATATTGATGATAATAAAAGTAATACGTATATTTATTATAGTTCTAGCGATTATAACTGCATTATATGGGTAATAATGCACGTTATATTGATAATAATATAAGTAATAAGTATAATTATTACAGTTCTAGCGATTATAACTGCATAATATGGGTAATAATGCATGTTATATTGATAATAATAATAGTAATAAGTATATTTATTATAGTACTATCGATAATAACTGCACAATATGGGTAATAATGCATGTTATATTGATGATAATGAAAGTTGTAAGTATATTTATTACAGTTCTATCGATAATAACTGCATAATATGGGTAATAATGCATGTTATATTGATAATAATAATAGTAATAAGTATATTTATTATAGTTCTATCGATAATAACTGCATAATATTAGTAATAATGCATGTTATATTGATGATAATGAAAGTTGTAAGTATATTTATTACAGTTCTAGCGATAATAACTGCATTACATGCGTAATAATGCATGTTATATTGATAATATCGGGAGTAATATGTATAATTATTATAGTTCTAGCGATAATAATAGTACAATATGGCTAATAGTGCATGTTATATTGATAATAATAAAAGTAATAAGTATATTTATACAGTTCTATCGATAATAACTGCATAATATTGGTAATAATGCATGTTATATTGATGATAATAAAAGTAATACGTATATTTATTATAGTTCTAGCGATAATAACTGCATAATATGGGTAATAATCCATGTTATATTGATAATAATATAAGTAATAAGTATAATTATTACAGTTCAGCGACAATAACTGCATAATATGGGTAATAATGCATGTTACAATGATGATAATAAAAGTAATACGTATATCTATTATAGTTCTAGCTATAATAACTGCATAATATGGGTAATAATGCATGTTATATTGGTAATAATATAAGTAATAAGTTTAATTATTACAGTTCTATGGATATTAACTGCATAATATGGGTAATAATGCATGTTATATTGATAATAATAAAAGTAATAAGTATATTTATTATAGTTCTATCGATAATAACTGCATAATATGGGCAATAATGCATGTTATATTGATGATAATAAAAGTAATACGTATATTTATTATAGTTCTAGCGATTATAACTGCATAGTATGGGTAATAATGCATGTTATATTGATAATAATAAAAGTAATAAGTATATTTATTATAGTTCTGTCGATAATAACTGCATAATATGGGCAATGATGCATGTTATATGGATGATAATGACAGTAGTGAGTATATTTATTACAGTTCTAGCGATAATAACTGCATTATTTCGGTAATAATGCATGTTATATTTATAATATCGGGAGTAATAAGTATAATTATTATAGTTCTAGCGATAATAATAGTAAAATATGGCTAATAGTGCATGTTATATTGATAATAATAAAAGTAATAAGTATATTTATTACAGTTCTATCGATAATAACTGCATAATATGGGTAATAATGCATGTTATATTGATGATAATAAAAGTAATAGGTATATTTATTATAGTTCTAGCGATTATAACTGCATTATATGGGTAATAATGCACGTTATATTGATAATATTGGGATTAATAAGTATAATTATTATAGTTCTAGCAATAATAATAGTAAAATATGGCTAATAGTTCAGGTTATATTGATAATAATGAAAGTAATAAGTATATTTATTATACTTCTGTCGATAATAACTGCATTATATGGGTAATAATGCATGTTATATTGATAATAATATAAGTAATATGTATAATTATTACAGTTCTAGCGACAATAACTCCATTATATGGGTAATAATGCATGTTATATTGATATCAATATAAGTAATAAGTATAATTATTACAGTTCTAGCGATAATAACTGCATAATATGGGTAATAATGCATGTTATATTGATGATAATGAAAGTTGTAAGTATATTTATTACAGTTCTAGAGATAATAACTGCATAATATGGGTAATAAGCATGTTATATTGATAATAATAATAGTAATAAGTATATTTATTATAGTTCTATCGATAATAACTGCATAATATGGGAAATAATACATGTTATTCTGATGATAATGAAAGTAGTGAGTATATTTATTATAGTTCTAGCGATAATAACTGCATAATATGGGTAATAATGCATGTTATATTGATAATAATATAAGTAATAAGTATATTTATTACAGTTCAGCGACAATAACTGCATAATATGGGTAATAATGCATGTTACAATGATGATAATAAAAGTAATACGTATATTTATTATAGATCTAGCGATAATAACTGCATAATATGGGTAATAATGCATGTTATATTGATAATAATATAAGTAATAAGTTTAATTATTACAGTTCTATGGATAATAACTGCATAATATGGGTAATAATGCATGTTATATTGATAATAATAAAAGTAATAGGTATATTTATTATAGTTCTATCGATAATAACTGCATAATATGGGCAATAATGCATGTTATATTGATGATAATAACAGTAATACGTATATTTATTATAGTTCTAGCGATAATAACTGCATAATATTGGTAATAATGCATGTTATATTGATAATAATAAAAGTAATAAGTATATTTATTATAGTTCTATCGATAATAACTGCATAATATTGGTAATAATGCATGTTATATTGATGATAATAAAAGTAATACGTATATTTATTATAGTTCTAGCGATAATAACTGCATAATATGGGTAATAATCCATGTTATATTGATAATAATATAAGTAATAAGTATAATTATTACAGTTCAGCGACAATAACTGCATAATATGGGTAATAATGCATGTTACAATGATGATAATAAAAGTAATACGTATATCTATTATAGTTCTAGCTATAATAACTGCATAATATGGGTAATAATGCATGTTATATTGGTAATAATATAAGTAATAAGTTTAATTATTACAGTTCTATGGATATTAACTGCATAATATGGGTAATAATGCATGTTATATTGATAATAATAAAAGTAATAAGTATATTTATTATAGTTCTATCGATAATAACTGCATAATATGGGCAATAATGCATGTTATATTGATGATAATAAAAGTAATACGTATATTTATTATAGTTCTAGCGATTATAACTGCATAGTATGGGTAATAATGCATGTTATATTGATAATAATAAAAGTAATAAGTATATTTATTATAGTTCTGTCGATAATAACTGCATAATATGGGCAATGATGCATGTTATATGGATGATAATGACAGTAGTGAGTATATTTATTACAGTTCTAGCGATAATAACTGCATTATTTCGGTAATAATGCATGTTATATTTATAATATCGGGAGTAATAAGTATAATTATTATAGTTCTAGCGATAATAATAGTAAAATATGGCTAATAGTGCATGTTATATTGATAATAATAAAAGTAATAAGTATATTTATTACAGTTCTATCGATAATAACTGCATAATATGGGTAATAATGCATGTTATATTGATGATAATAAAAGTAATAGGTATATTTATTATAGTTCTAGCGATTATAACTGCATTATATGGGTAATAATGCACGTTATATTGATAATATTGGGATTAATAAGTATAATTATTATAGTTCTAGCAATAATAATAGTAAAATATGGCTAATAGTTCAGGTTATATTGATAATAATGAAAGTAATAAGTATATTTATTATACTTCTGTCGATAATAACTGCATTATATGGGTAATAATGCATGTTATATTGATAATAATATAAGTAATATGTATAATTATTACAGTTCTAGCGACAATAACTCCATTATATGGGTAATAATGCATGTTATATTGATATCAATATAAGTAATAAGTATAATTATTACAGTTCTAGCGATAATAACTGCATAATATGGGTAATAATGCATGTTATATTGATGATAATGAAAGTTGTAAGTATATTTATTACAGTTCTAGAGATAATAACTGCATAATATGGGTAATAAGCATGTTATATTGATAATAATAATAGTAATAAGTATATTTATTATAGTTCTATCGATAATAACTGCATAATATGGGAAATAATACATGTTATTCTGATGATAATGAAAGTAGTGAGTATATTTATTATAGTTCTAGCGATAATAACTGCATAATATGGGTAATAATGCATGTTATATTGATAATAATATAAGTAATAAGTATATTTATTACAGTTCAGCGACAATAACTGCATAATATGGGTAATAATGCATGTTACAATGATGATAATAAAAGTAATACGTATATTTATTATAGATCTAGCGATAATAACTGCATAATATGGGTAATAATGCATGTTATATTGATAATAATATAAGTAATAAGTTTAATTATTACAGTTCTATGGATAATAACTGCATAATATGGGTAATAATGCATGTTATATTGATAATAATAAAAGTAATAGGTATATTTATTATAGTTCTATCGATAATAACTGCATAATATGGGCAATAATGCATGTTATATTGATGATAATAACAGTAATACGTATATTTATTATAGTTCTAGCGATAATAACTGCATAATATTGGTAATAATGCATGTTATATTGATAATAATAAAAGTAATAAGTATATTTATTATAGTTCTATCGATAATAACTGCATAATATGGGTAATAATGCATGTTATATTGATGATAATGAAAGTACTGAGTATATTTATTACAGTTCTAGCGATAATAACTGCATTATATGCGTAATAATGCATGCTATATTGATAATATTGGGAGTAATAAGTATAATTATTATAGTTCTAGCAATAATAATAGTAAAATATGGCTAATAGTTCATGCTATATTGATAATAATAAAAGTAATAAGTATATTTATTATACTTCTGTCGATAATAACTGCATTATATGGGTAATAGTGCATGTTATATTCATAATAATATAAGTAATAAGTATAATTATTACAGTTATAGCGATAATAACTGCATCATATGGGTAATAATGCATGTTATATTGATGATATCGGGATTAATAAGTATAATTATTATAGTTCTAGCAATAATAATAGTAAAATATGGCTAATAGCTCATGCTATATTGATAATAATAAAAGTAATAAGTATATTTATTATACTTCTGTCGATAATAACTGCATTATATGGGTAATAATGCATGTTATATTGATAATAATATAAGTAATATGTATAATTATTACAGTTCTAGCGACAATAACTCCATTATATGGGTAATAATGCATGTTATATTGATAATAATATAAGTAATAAGTATAATTATTACAGTTCTAGCGATAATAACTGCATAATATGGGTAATAATGCATGTTATATTGATGATAATGAAAGTTGTAAGTATATTTATTACAGTTCTATCGATAATAACTGATTAATATGGGTAATAATGCATGTTACAATGATGATAATAAAAGTAATACGTACATTTATAATAGTTCTAGCGATAATAACTGCATAATATGGGTAATAATGCATGTTATATTGATAATAATATAAGTAATAAGTATAATTATTACAGTTCAGCGACAATAACTGCATAATATGGGTAATAATGCATGTTAGAATGATGATAATAAAAGTAATACGTATATTTATTATAGTTCTAGCGATAATAACTGCATAATATGGGTAATAATGCATGTCATATTGATGATAATGAAAGTTGTAGGTATATTTATTACAGTTCTAGCGATAATAACTGCATAATATGGGTAATAATGCATGTTATATTGATAAAAATAATAGTAATAAGTATATTTATTATAGTACTATCGATAATAACTGCACAATATGGGTAATAATGCATGTTATATTGATGGTAATGAAAGTTGTAAGTATATTTATTACAGTTCTATCGATAATAACTGCATAATATGGGTAATAATGCATGTTATATTGATAATAATAATAGTAATAAGTATATTTATTATAGTTCTATCGATAATAACTGCATAATATTAGTAATAATGCATGTTATATTGATGATAATGAAAGTTGTAAGTATATTTATTACAGTTCTAGCGATAATAACTGCATTACATGCGTAATAATGCATGTTATATTGATAATATCGGGAGTAATATGTATAATTATTATAGTTCTAGCGATAATAATAGTACAATATGGCTAATAGTGCATGTTATATTGATAATAATAAAAGTAATAAGTATATTTATACAGTTCTATCGATAATAACTGCATAATATTGGTAATAATGCATGTTATATTGATGATAATAAAAGTGATACGTATATTTATTATAGTTCTAGCGATAATAACTGCATAATATGGGTAATAATCCATGTTATATTGATAATAATATAAGTAATAAGTATAATTATTACAGTTCAGCGACAATAACTGCATAATATGGGTAATAATGCATGTTACAATGATGATAATAAAAGTAATACGTATATCTATTATAGTTCTAGCTATAATAACTGCATAATATGGGTAATAATGCATGTTATATTGGTAATAATATAAGTAATAAGTTTAATTATTACAGTTCTATGGATATTAACTGCATAATATGGGTAATAATGCATGCTATATTGATAATAATAAAAGTAATAAGTATATTTATTATAGTTCTATCGATAATAACTGCATAATATGGGCAATAATGCATGTTATATTGATGATAATGAAAGTTGTAAGTATATTTATTACAGTTCTATCGATAATAACTGCATAATATGGGTAATAATGCATGTTATATTGATAATAATAATAGTAATAAGTATATTTATTATAGTTCTATCGATAATAACTGCATAATATTAGTAATAATGCATGTTATATTGATGATAATGAAAGTTGTAAGTATATTTATTACAGTTCTAGCGATAATAACTGCATTACATGCGTAATAATGCATGTTATATTGATAATATCGGGAGTAATAAGTATAATTATTATAGTTCTAGCGATAATAATAGTAAAATATGGCTAATAGTGCATGTTATTCTGATGATAATGAAAGTAGTGAGTATATTTATTATAGTTCTAGCGATAATAACTGCATAATGTGGGTAATAATGCATGTTATATTGATAATAATAAAAGTAATAAGTATATTTATTACAGTTCAGCGACAATAACTGCATAATATGGGTAATAATGCATGTTACAATGATGATAATAAAAGTAATACGTATATTTATTATAGTTCTAGCGATTATAACTGCATTATATGGGTAATAATGCACGTTATATTGATAATATAGGGATTAATAAGTATAATTATTATAGTTCTAGCAATAATAATAGTAAAATATGGCTAATAGTTCATGTTATATTGATAATAATGAAAGTAATAAGTATATTTATTATACTTCTGTCGATAATAACTGCATTATATGGGTAATAATGCATGTTATATTGATAATAATATAAGTAATATGTATAATTATTACAGTTCTAGCGACAATAACTCCATTATATGGGTAATAATGCATGTTATATTGATATCAATGTAAGTAATAAGTATAATTATTACAGTTCTAGCGATAATAACTGCATAATATGGGTAATAATGCATGTTATGTTGATGATAATGAAAGTTGTAAGTATATTTATTACAGTTCTAGAGATAATAACTGCATAATATGGGTAATAAGCATGTTATATTGATAATAATAATAGTAATAAGTATATTTATTATAGTTCTATCGATAATAACTGCATAATATGGGAAATAATACATGTTATTCTGATGATAATGAAAGTAGTGAGTATATTTATTATAGTTCTAGCGATAATAACTGCATAATATGGGTAATAATGCATGTTATATTGATAATAATATAAGTAATAAGTATATTTATTACAGTTCAGCGACAATAACTGCATAATATGGGTAATAATGCATGTTACAATGATGATAATAAAAGTAATACGTATATTTATTATAGATCTAGCGATAATAACTGCATAATATGGGTAATAATGCATGTTATATTGATAATAATATAAGTAATAAGTTTAATTATTACAGTTCTATGGATAATAACTGCATAATATGGGTAATAATGCATGTTATATTGATAATAATAAAAGTAATAGGTATATTTATTATAGTTCTATCGATAATAACTGCATAATATGGGCAATAATGCATGTTATATTGATGATAATAACAGTAATACGTATATTTATTATAGTTCTAGCGATAATAACTGCATAATATTGGTAATAATGCGTGTTATATTGATAATAATAAAAGTAATAAGTATATTTATTATAGTTCTATCGATAATAACTGCATAATATGGGTAATAATGCATGTTATATTGATGATAATGAAAGTACTGAGTATATTTATTACAGTTCTAGCGATAATAACTGCATTATATGCGTAATAATGCATGCTATATTGATAATATTGGGAGTAATAAGTATAATTATTATAGTTCTAGCAATAATAATAGTAAAATATGGCTAATAGTTCATGCTATATTGATAATAATAAAAGTAATAAGTATATTTATTATACTTCTGTCGATAATAACTGCATTATATGGGTAATAGTGCATGTTATATTCATAATAATATAAGTAATAAGTATAATTATTACAGTTATAGCGATAATAACTGCATCATATGGGTAATAATGCATGTTATATTGATGATATCGGGATTAATAAGTATAATTATTATAGTTCTAGCAATAATAATAGTAAAATATGGCTAATAGCTCATGCTATATTGATAATAATAAAAGTAATAAGTATATTTATTATACTTCTGTCGATAATAACTGCATTATATGGGTAATAATGCATGTTATATTGATAATAATATAAGTAATATGTATAATTATTACAGTTCTAGCGACAATAACTCCATTATATGGGTAATAATGCATGTTATATTGATAATAATATAAGTAATAAGTATAATTATTACAGTTCTAGCGATAATAACTGCATAATATGGGTAATAATGCATGTTATATTGATGATAATGAAAGTTGTAAGTATATTTATTACAGTTCTATCGATAATAACTGATTAATATGGGTAATAATGCATGTTACAATGATGATAATAAAAGTAATACGTATATTTATAATAGTTCTAGCGATAATAACTGCATAATATGGGTAATAATGCATGTTATATTGATAATAATATAAGTAATAAGTATAATTATTACAGTTCAGCGACAATAACTGCATAATATGGGTAATAATGCATGTTAGAATGATGATAATAAAAGTAATACGTATATTTATTATAGTTCTAGCGATAATAACTGCATAATATGGGTAATAATGCATGTCATATTGATGATAATGAAAGTTGTAGGTATATTTATTACAGTTCTAGCGATAATAACTGCATAATATGGGTAATAATGCATGTTATATTGATAAAAATAATAGTAATAAGTATATTTATTATAGTACTATCGATAATAACTGCACAATATGGGTAATAATGCATGTTATATTGATGGTAATGAAAGTTGTAAGTATATTTATTACAGTTCTATCGATAATAACTGCATAATATGGGTAATAATGCATGTTATATTGATAATAATAATAGTAATAAGTATATTTATTATAGTTCTATCGATAATAACTGCATAATATTAGTAATAATGCATGTTATATTGATGATAATGAAAGTTGTAAGCATATTTATTACAGTTCTAGCGATAATAACTGCATTACATGCGTAATAATGCATGTTATATTGGTAATAATATAAGTAATAAGTTTAATTATTACAGTTCTATGGATATTAACTGCATAATATGGGTAATAATGCATGTTATATTGATAATAATAAAAGTAATAAGTATATTTATTATAGGTCTATCGATAATAACTGCATAATATGGGCAATAATGCATGTTATATTGATGATAATAAAAGTAATACGTATATTTATTATAGTTCTAGCGATTATAACTGCATAGTATGGGTAATAATGCATGTTATATTGATAATAATAAAAGTAATAAGTATATTTATTATAGTTCTGTCGATAATAACTGCATAATATGGGCAATGATGCATGTTATATGGATGATAATGACAGTAGTGAGTATATTTATTACAGTTCTAGCGATAATAACTGCATTATTTCGGTAATAATGCATGTTATATTGATAATATCGGGAGTAATAAGTATAATTATTACAGTTCTAGCGATAATAACTGCATAATATGGGTAATAATGCATGTTATATTGATAATAATATAAGTAATAAGTATATTTATTACAGTTCAGCGACAATAACTGCATAATATGGGTAATAATGCATGTTACAATGATGATAATAAAAGTAATACGTATATTTATTATAGATCTAGCGATAATAACTGCATAATATGGGTAATAATGCATGTTATATTGATAATAATATAAGTAATAAGTTTAATTATTACAGTTCTATGGATAATAACTGCATAATATGGGTAATAATGCATGTTATATTGATAATAATAAAAGTAATAGGTATATTTATTATAGTTCTATCGATAATAACTGCATAATATGGGCAATAATGCATGTTATATTGATGATAATAACAGTAATACGTATATTTATTATAGTTCTAGCGATAATAACTGCATAATATTGGTAATAATGCGTGTTATATTGATAATAATAAAAGTAATAAGTATATTTATTATAGTTCTATCGATAATAACTGCATAATATGGGTAATAATGCATGTTATATTGATGATAATGAAAGTACTGAGTATATTTATTACAGTTCTAGCGATAATAACTGCATTATATGCGTAATAATGCATGCTATATTGATAATATTGGGAGTAATAAGTATAATTATTATAGTTCTAGCAATAATAATAGTAAAATATGGCTAATAGTTCATGCTATATTGATAATAATAAAAGTAATAAGTATATTTATTATACTTCTGTCGATAATAACTGCATTATATGGGTAATAGTGCATGTTATATTCATAATAATATAAGTAATAAGTATAATTATTACAGTTATAGCGATAATAACTGCATCATATGGGTAATAATGCATGTTATATTGATGATATCGGGATTAATAAGTATAATTATTATAGTTCTAGCAATAATAATAGTAAAATATGGCTAATAGCTCATGCTATATTGATAATAATAAAAGTAATAAGTATATTTATTATACTTCTGTCGATAATAACTGCATTATATGGGTAATAATGCATGTTATATTGATAATAATATAAGTAATATGTATAATTATTACAGTTCTAGCGACAATAACTCCATTATATGGGTAATAATGCATGTTATATTGATAATAATATAAGTAATAAGTATAATTATTACAGTTCTAGCGATAATAACTGCATAATATGGGTAATAATGCATGTTATATTGATGATAATGAAAGTTGTAAGTATATTTATTACAGTTCTATCGATAATAACTGATTAATATGGGTAATAATGCATGTTACAATGATGATAATAAAAGTAATACGTATATTTATAATAGTTCTAGCGATAATAACTGCATAATATGGGTAATAATGCATGTTATATTGATAATAATATAAGTAATAAGTATAATTATTACAGTTCAGCGACAATAACTGCATAATATGGGTAATAATGCATGTTAGAATGATGATAATAAAAGTAATACGTATATTTATTATAGTTCTAGCGATAATAACTGCATAATATGGGTAATAATGCATGTCATATTGATGATAATGAAAGTTGTAGGTATATTTATTACAGTTCTAGCGATAATAACTGCATAATATGGGTAATAATGCATGTTATATTGATAAAAATAATAGTAATAAGTATATTTATTATAGTACTATCGATAATAACTGCACAATATGGGTAATAATGCATGTTATATTGATGGTAATGAAAGTTGTAAGTATATTTATTACAGTTCTATCGATAATAACTGCATAATATGGGTAATAATGCATGTTATATTGATAATAATAATAGTAATAAGTATATTTATTATAGTTCTATCGATAATAACTGCATAATATT
The DNA here is from genome assembly GCA_963576845.1 of Megachile leachella. Taxonomy (NCBI): domain Eukaryota; kingdom Metazoa; phylum Arthropoda; class Insecta; order Hymenoptera; family Megachilidae; genus Megachile; species Megachile leachella. The sequence goes on along the minus strand of CAUYWW010000200.1, from coordinate 903,584 downwards.
AGTAATAATGCATGTTATATTGATGATAATGAAAGTTGTAAGCATATTTATTACAGTTCTAGCGATAATAACTGCATTACATGCGTAATAATGCATGTTATATTGATAATATCGGGAGTAATATGTATAATTATTATAGTTCTAGCGATAATAATAGTACAATATGGCTAATAGTGCATGTTATATTGATAATAATAAAAGTAATAAGTATATTTATACAGTTCTATCGATAATAACTGCATAATATTGGTAATAATGCATGTTATATTGATGATAATAAAAGTAATACGTATATTTATTATAGTTCTAGCGATAATAACTGCATAATATGGGTAATAATCCATGTTATATTGATAATAATATAAGTAATAAGTATAATTATTACAGTTCAGCGACAATAACTGCATAATATGGGTAATAATGCATGTTACAATGATGATAATAAAAGTAATACGTATATCTATTATAGTTCTAGCTATAATAACTGCATAATATGGGTAATAATGCATGTTATATTGGTAATAATATAAGTAATAAGTTTAATTATTACAGTTCTATGGATATTAACTGCATAATATGGGTAATAATGCATGTTATATTGATAATAATAAAAGTAATAAGTATATTTATTATAGGTCTATCGATAATAACTGCATAATATGGGCAATAATGCATGTTATATTGATGATAATAAAAGTAATACGTATATTTATTATAGTTCTAGCGATTATAACTGCATAGTATGGGTAATAATGCATGTTATATTGATAATAATAAAAGTAATAAGTATATTTATTATAGTTCTGTCGATAATAACTGCATAATATGGGCAATGATGCATGTTATATGGATGATAATGACAGTAGTGAGTATATTTATTACAGTTCTAGCGATAATAACTGCATTATTTCGGTAATAATGCATGTTATATTGATAATATCGGGAGTAATAAGTATAATTATTACAGTTCTAGCGATAATAACTGCATAATATGGGTAATAATGCATGTTATATTGAAGATAATGAAAGTTGTAAGTATATTTATTACAGTTCTAGAGATAATAACTGCATAATATGGGTAATAAGCATGTTATATTGATAATAATAATAGTAATAAGTATATTTATTATAGTTCTATCGATAATAACTGCATAATATGGGAAATAATACATGTTATTCTGATGATAATGAAAGTAGTGAGTATATTTATTATAGTTCTAGCGATAATAACTGCATAATATGGGTAATAATGCATGTTATATTGATAATAATATAAGTAATAAGTATATTTATTACAGTTCAGCGACAATAACTGCATAATATGGGTAATAATGCATGTTACAATGATGATAATAAAAGTAATACGTATATTTATTATAGTTCTAGCGATAATAACTGCATAATATGGGTAATAATGCATGTTATATTGATAATAATATAAGTAATAAGTTTAATTATTACAGTTCTATGGATAATAACTGCATAATATGGGTAATAATGCATGTTATATTGATAATAATAAAAGTAATAGGTATATTTATTATAGTTCTATCGATAATAACTGCATAATATGGGCAATAATGCATGTTATATTGATGATAATAACAGTAATACGTATATTTATTATAGTTCTAGCGATAATAACTGCATAATATTGGTAATAATGCATGTTATATTGATAATAATAAAAGTAATAAGTATATTTATTATAGTTCTATCGATAATAACTGCATAATATGGGTAATAATGCATGTTATATTGATGATAATGAAAGTACTGAGTATATTTATTACAGTTCTAGCGATAATAACTGCATTATATGCGTAATAATGCATGCTATATTGATAATATTGGGAGTAATAAGTATAATTATTATAGTTCTAGCAATAATAATAGTAAAATATGGCTAATAGTTCATGCTATATTGATAATAATAAAAGTAATAAGTATATTTATTATACTTCTGTCGATAATAACTGCATTATATGGGTAATAGTGCATGTTATATTCATAATAATATAAGTAATAAGTATAATTATTACAGTTATAGCGATAATAACTGCATTATATGGGTAATAATGCATGTTATATTGATGATATCGGGATTAATAAGTATAATTATTATAGTTCTAGCAATAATAATAGTAAAATATGGCTAATAGCTCATGCTATATTGATAATAATAAAAGTAATAAGTATATTTATTATACTTCTGTCGATAATAACTGCATTATATGGGTAATAATGCATGTTATATTGATAATAATATAAGTAATATGTATAATTATTACAGTTCTAGCGACAATAACTCCATTATATGGGTAATAATGCATGTTATATTGATAATAATATAAGTAATAAGTATAATTATTACAGTTCTAGCGATAATAACTGCATAATATGGGTAATAATGCATGTTATATTGATAATAATAATAGTAATAAGTATATTTATTATAGTACTACCGATAATAACTGCATAATATGGGTAATAATGCATGTTATATTGATGATAATGAAAGTTGTAAGTATATTTATTACAGTTCTAGCGATAATAACTGCGTAATATGTGTAATAATGCATGTTATATTGATAATAATAATAGTAATAAGTATATTTATTATAGTTCTATCGATAATAACTGCATAATATGGGTAATAATGCATGTTATATTGATGATAATGAAAGTAGTGAGTATATTTATTATAGTCCTAGCGATAATAACTGCATAATGTGGGTAATAATGCATGTTATATTGACAATAATATAAGTAATAAGTATAATTATTACAGTTCAGCGACAATAACTGCATAATATGGGTAATAATGCATGTTACAATGATGATAATAAAAGTAATACGTATATTTATTACAGTTCTAGCGATAATAACTGCATAATATGGGTAATAATGCATGTTATATTGATGATAATGAAAGTTGTAAGTATATTTATTACAGTTCTAGCGATAATAACTGCGTAATATGTGTAATAATGCATGTTATATTGATAATAATAATAGTAATAAGTATATTTATTATAGTTCTATCGATAATAACTGCATAATATGGGTAATAATGCATGTTATATTGATGATAATGAAAGTAGTGAGTATATTTATTATAGTCCTAGCGATAATAACTGCATAATATGGGTAATAATGCATGTTATATTGATAATAATATAAGTAATAAGTTTAATTATTACAGTTCTATGGATATTAACTGCATAATATGGGTAATAATGCATGTTATATTGATAATAATAAAAGTTATAAGTATATTTATTATAGTTCTATCGATAATAACTGCATAATATGGGCAATAATGCATGTTATATTGATGATAATAAAAGTAATACGTATATTTATTATAGTTCTAGCGATAATAACTGCATAGTATGGGTAATAATGCATGTTATATTGATAATAATAAAAGTAATAAGTATATTTATTATAGTTCTAGCGATAATAACTGCATAATATGGGTAATAATGCATGTTATATTGATAATAATATAAGTAATAAGTTTAATTATTACAGTTCTATGGATAATAACTGCATAATATGGGTAATAATGCATGTTATATTGATAATAATAAAAGTAATAGGTATATTTATTATAGTTCTATCGATAATAACTGCATAATGTGGGCAATAATGCATGTTATATTGATGATAATAAATGTAATACGTATATTTATTATAGTTCTAGCGATAATAACTGCATAATATGGGTAATAATGCATGTTATATTGATAATAATAAAAGTAATAAGTATATTTATTATAGTTCTATCGATAATAACTGCATAATATGGGTAATAATGCATGTTATATTGATGATAATGAAAGTACTGAGTATATTTATTACAGTTCTAGCGATAATAACTGCATTATATGCGTAATAATGCATGCTATATTGATAATATTGGGAGTAATAAGTATAATTATTATAGTTCTAGCGATAATGATAGTAAAACATGGCTAATAGTGCATGTGCTATTGATAATAATATAAGTAATAAGTATAATTATTACAGTTATAGCGATAATAACTGCATAATATGGGTAACAATGCATGTTATATTGATAATAATAAAAGTAATAAGTATATTTATTGTACTTCTGTCGATAATAACTGCATTATATGGGTAATAGTGCATGTTATATTGACAATAATATAAGTAATAAGTATAATTATTACAGTTACAGCGATAATAACTGCATTATATGGGTAATAATGCATGTTATATTGATGATATCGGGATTAATGAGTATAATTATTATAGTTCCAGCAATAATAATAGTAAAATATGGTTAATAGTTCATGCTATATTGATAATAATAAAAGTAATAAGTATATTTATTATACTTCTGTCGATAATAACTGCATTATATGGGTAATAATGCATGTTATATTGATAATAATATAAGTAATAAGTATAATTATTACAGTTCTAGCGATAATAACTGCATAATATGGGTAATAATGCATGTTATATTGATGATAATGAAAGTTGTAGGTATATTTATTGCAGTTCAAGCGATAATAACTGCATAATATGGGTAATAATGCATGTTATATTGATGATAATGAAAGTAGTGAGTATATTTATTATAGTTCTATCGATAATAACTGCATAATATGGGAAATAATACATGTTATTCTGATGATAATGAAAGTAGTGAGTATATTTATTATAGTTCTAGCGATAATAACTGCATAATATGGGTAATAATGCATGTTATATTGATAATAATATAAGTAATAAGTTTAATTATTACAGTTCTATGGATATTAACTGCATAATATGGGTAATAATGCATGTTATATTGATAATAATAAAAGTTATAAGTATATTTATTATAGTTCTAGCGATTATAACTGCATAGTATGGGTAATAATGCATGTTATATTGATAATAATAAAAGTAATAAGTATATTTATTATAGTTCTGTCGATAATAACTGCATAATATGGGCAATGATGCATGTTATATGGATGATAATGACAGTAGTGAGTATATTTATTACAGTTCTAGCGATAATAAATGCATTATTTCGGTAATAATGCATGTTATATTGATAATATCGGGAGTAATAAGTATAATTATTACAGTTCTAGCGATAATAACTGCATAATATGGGTAATAATGCATGTTATATTGAAGATAATGAAAGTTGTAAGTATATTTATTACAGTTCTAGAGATAATAACTGCATAATATGGGTAATAAGCATGTTATATTGATAATAATAATAGTAATAAGTATATTTATTATAGTTCTATCGATAATAACTGCATAATATGGGAAATAATACATGTTATTCTGATGATAATGAAAGTAGTGAGTATATTTATTATAGTTCTCGCGATAATAACTGCATAATATGGGTAATAATGCATGTTATATTGATAATAATATAAGTAATAAGTATATTTATTACAGTTCAGCGACAATAACTGCATAATATGGGTAATAATGCATGTTACAATGATGATAATAAAAGTAATACGTATATTTATTATAGTTCTAGCGATAATAACTGCATAATATGGGTAATAATGCATGTTATATTGATAATAATATAAGTAATAAGTTTAATTATTACAGTTCTATGGATAATAACTGCATAATATGGGTAATAATGCATGTTATATTGATAATAATAAAAGTAATAGGTATATTTATTATAGTTCTATCGATAATAACTGCATAATATGGGCAATAATGCATGTTATATTGATGATAATAACAGTAATACGTATATTTATTATAGTTCTAGCGATAATAACTGCATAATATTGGTAATAATGCATGTTATATTGATAATAATAAAAGTAATAAGTATATTTATTATAGTTCTATCGATAATAACTGCATAATATGGGTAATAATGCATGTTATATTGATGATAATGAAAGTACTGAGTATATTTATTACAGTTCTAGCGATAATAACTGCATTATATGCGTAATAATGCATGCTATATTGATAATATTGGGAGTAATAAGTATAATTATTATAGTTCTAGCAATAATAATAGTAAAATATGGCTAATAGTTCATGCTATATTGATAATAATAAAAGTAATAAGTATATTTATTATACTTCTGTCGATAATAACTGCATTATATGGGTAATAGTGCATGTTATATTCATAATAATATAAGTAATAAGTATAATTATTACAGTTATAGCGATAATAACTGCATTATATGGGTAATAATGCATGTTATATTGATGATATCGGGATTAATAAGTATAATTATTATAGTTCTAGCAATAATAATAGTAAAATATGGCTAATAGCTCATGCTATATTGATAATAATAAAAGTAATAAGTATATTTATTATACTTCTGTCGATAATAACTGCATTATATGGGTAATAATGCATGTTATATTGATAATAATATAAGTAATATGTATAATTATTACAGTTCTAGCGACAATAACTCCATTATATGGGTAATAATGCATGTTATATTGATAATAATATAAGTAATAAGTATAATTATTACAGTTCTAGCGATAATAACTGCATAATATGGGTAATAATGCATGTTATATTGATAATAATAATAGTAATAAGTATATTTATTATAGTACTACCGATAATAACTGCATAATATGGGTAATAATGCATGTTATATTGATGATAATGAAAGTTGTAAGTATATTTATTACAGTTCTAGCGATAATAACTGCGTAATATGTGTAATAATGCATGTTATATTGATAATAATAATAGTAATAAGTATATTTATTATAGTTCTATCGATAATAACTGCATAATATGGGTAATAATGCATGTTATATTGATGATAATGAAAGTAGTGAGTATATTTATTATAGTCCTAGCGATAATAACTGCATAATGTGGGTAATAATGCATGTTATATTGACAATAATATAAGTAATAAGTATAATTATTACAGTTCAGCGACAATAACTGCATAATATGGGTAATAATGCATGTTACAATGATGATAATAAAAGTAATACGTATATTTATTACAGTTCTAGCGATAATAACTGCATAATATGGGTAATAATGCATGTTATATTGATGATAATGAAAGTTGTAAGTATATTTATTACAGTTCTAGCGATAATAACTGCGTAATATGTGTAATAATGCATGTTATATTGATAATAATAATAGTAATAAGTATATTTATTATAGTTCTATCGATAATAACTGCATAATATGGGTAATAATGCATGTTATATTGATGATAATGAAAGTAGTGAGTATATTTATTATAGTCCTAGCGATAATAACTGCATAATATGGGTAATAATGCATGTTATATTGATAATAATATAAGTAATAAGTTTAATTATTACAGTTCTATGGATATTAACTGCATAATATGGGTAATAATGCATGTTATATTGATAATAATAAAAGTTATAAGTATATTTATTATAGTTCTATCGATAATAACTGCATAATATGGGCAATAATGCATGTTATATTGATGATAATAAAAGTAATACGTATATTTATTATAGTTCTAGCGATAATAACTGCATAGTATGGGTAATAATGCATGTTATATTGATAATAATAAAAGTAATAAGTATATTTATTATAGTTCTAGCGATAATAACTGCATAATATGGGTAATAATGCATGTTATATTGATAATAATATAAGTAATAAGTTTAATTATTACAGTTCTATGGATAATAACTGCATAATATGGGTAATAATGCATGTTATATTGATAATAATAAAAGTAATAGGTATATTTATTATAGTTCTATCGATAATAACTGCATAATGTGGGCAATAATGCATGTTATATTGATGATAATAAATGTAATACGTATATTTATTATAGTTCTAGCGATAATAACTGCATAATATGGGTAATAATGCATGTTATATTGATAATAATAGAAGTAATAAGTATATTTATTATAGTTCTATCGATAATAACTGCATAATATGGGTAATAATGCATGTTATATTGATGATAATGAAAGTACTGAGTATATTTATTACAGTTCTAGCGATAATAACTGCATTATATGCGTAATAATGCATGCTATATTGATAATATTGGGAGTAATAAGTATAATTATTATAGTTCTAGCGATAATGATAGTAAAACATGGCAAATAGTGCATGTGCTATTGATAATAATATAAGTAATAAGTATAATTATTACAGTTATAGCGATAATAACTGCATAATATGGGTAACAATGCATGTTATATTGATAATAATAAAAGTAATAAGTATATTTATTGTACTTCTGTCGATAATAACTGCATTATATGGGTAATAGTGCATGTTATATTGACAATAATATAAGTAATAAGTATAATTATTACAGTTACAGCGATAATAACTGCATTATATGGGTAATAATGCATGTTATATTGATGATATCGGGATTAATGAGTATAATTATTATAGTTCCAGCAATAATAATAGTAAAATATGGTTAATAGTTCATGCTATATTGATAATAATAAAAGTAATAAGTATATTTATTATACTTCTGTCGATAATAACTGCATTATATGGGTAATAATGCATGTTATATTGATAATAATATAAGTAATAAGTATAATTATTACAGTTCTAGCGATAATAACTGCATAATATGGGTAATAATGCATGTTATATTGATGATAATGAAAGTTGTAGGTATATTTATTGCAGTTCAAGCGATAATAACTGCATAATATGGGTAATAATGCATGTTATATTGATGATAATGAAAGTAGTGAGTATATTTATTATAGTCCTAGCGATAATAACTGCATAATATGGGTAATAATGCATGTTATATTGATAATAATATAAGTAATAAGTTTAATTATTACAGTTCTATGGATATTAACTGCATAATATGGGTAATAATGCATGTTATATTGATAATAATAAAAGTTATAAGTATATTTATTATAGTTCTATCGATAATAACTGCATAATATGGGCAATAATGCATGTTATATTGATGATAATAAAAGTAATACGTATATTTATTATAGTTCTAGCGATAATAACTGCATAGTATGGGTAATAATGCATGTTATATTGATAATAATAAAAGTAATAAGTATATTTATTATAGTTCTAGCGATAATAACTGCATAATATGGGTAATAATGCATGTTATATTGATAATAATATAAGTAATAAGTTTAATTATTACAGTTCTATGGATAATAACTGCATAATATGGGTAATAATGCATGTTATATTGATAATAATAAAAGTAATAAGTATATTTATTGTACTTCTGTCGATAATAACTGCATTATATGGGTAATAGTGCATGTTATATTGACAATAATATAAGTAATAAGTATAATTATTACAGTTACAGCGATAATAACTGCATTATATGGGTAATAATGCATGTTATATTGATGATATCGGGATTAATGAGTATAATTATTATAGTTCCAGCAATAATAATAGTAAAATATGTTTAATAGTTCATGCTATATTGATAATAATAAAAGTAATAAGTATATTTATTATACTTCTGTCGATAATAACTGCATTATATGGGTAATAATGCATGTTATATTGATAATAATATAAGTAATAAGTATAATTATTACAGTTCTAGCGATAATAACTGCATAATATGGGTAATAATGCATGTTATATTGATGATAATGAAAGTTGTAGGTATATTTATTGCAGTTCAAGCGATAATAACTGCATAATATGGGTAATAATGCATGTTATATTGATGATAATAAATGTAATACGTATATTTATTATAGTTCTAGCGATAATAACTGCATAATATGGGTAATAATGCATGTTATATTGATAATAATAAAAGTAATAAGTATATTTATTATAGTTCTATCGATAATAACTGCATAATATGGGTAATAATGCATGTTATATTGATGATAATGAAAGTACTGAGTATATTTATTACAGTTCTAGCGATAATAACTGCATTATATGCGTAATAATGCATGCTATATTGATAATATTGGGAGTAATAAGTATAATTATTATAGTTCTAGCGATAATGATAGTAAAACATGGCTAATAGTGCATGTGCTATTGATAATAATATAAGTAATAAGTATAATTATTACAGTTATAGCGATAATAACTGCATAATATGGGTAACAATGCATGTTATATTGATAATAATAAAAGTAATAAGTATATTTATTGTACTTCTGTCGATAATAACTGCATTATATGGGTAATAGTGCATGTTATATTGACAATAATATAAGTAATAAGTATAATTATTACAGTTACAGCGATAATAACTGCATTATATGGGTAATAATGCATGTTATATTGATGATATCGGGATTAATGAGTATAATTATTATAGTTCCAGCAATAATAATAGTAAAATATGGTTAATAGTTCATGCTATATTGATAATAATAAAAGTAATAAGTATATTTATTATACTTCTGTCGATAATAACTGCATTATATGGGTAATAATGCATGTTATATTGATAATAATATAAGTAATAAGTATAATTATTACAGTTCTAGCGATAATAACTGCATAATATGGGTAATAATGCATGTTATATTGATGATAATGAAAGTTGTAGGTATATTTATTGCAGTTCAAGCGATAATAACTGCATAATATGGGTAATAATGCATGTTATATTGATGATAATGAAAGTAGTGAGTATATTTATTATAGTCCTAGCGATAATAACTGCATAATATGGGTAATAATGCATGTTATATTGATAATAATATAAGTAATAAGTTTAATTATTACAGTTCTATGGATATTAACTGCATAATATGGGTAATAATGCATGTTATATTGATAATAATAAAAGTTATAAGTATATTTATTATAGTTCTATCGATAATAACTGCATAATATGGGCAATAATGCATGTTATATTGATGATAATAAAAGTAATACGTATATTTATTATAGTTCTAGCGATAATAACTGCATAGTATGGGTAATAATGCATGTTATATTGATAATAATAAAAGTAATAAGTATATTTATTATAGTTCTAGCGATAATAACTGCATAATATGGGTAATAATGCATGTTATATTGATAATAATATAAGTAATAAGTTTAATTATTACAGTTCTATGGATAATAACTGCATAATATGGGTAATAATGCATGTTATATTGATAATAATAAAAGTAATAAGTATATTTATTGTACTTCTGTCGATAATAACTGCATTATATGGGTAATAGTGCATGTTATATTGACAATAATATAAGTAATAAGTATAATTATTACAGTTACAGCGATAATAACTGCATTATATGGGTAATAATGCATGTTATATTGATGATATCGGGATTAATGAGTATAATTATTATAGTTCCAGCAATAATAATAGTAAAATATGGTTAATAGTTCATGCTATATTGATAATAATAAAAGTAATAAGTATATTTATTATACTTCTGTCGATAATAACTGCATAATATGGGTAATAATGCATGTTATATTGATAATAATATAAGTAATAAGTTTAATTATTACAGTTCTATGGATATTAACTGCATAATATGGGTAATAATGCATGTTATATTGATAATAATAAAAGTTATAAGTATATTTATTATAGTTCTATCGATAATAACTGCATAATATGGGCAATAATGCATGTTATATTGATGATAATAAAAGTAATACGTATATTTATTATAGTTCTAGCGATAATAACTGCATAGTATGGGTAATAATGCATGTTATATTGATAATAATAAAAGTAATAAGTATATTTATTATAGTTCTAGCGATAATAACTGCATAATATGGGTAATAATGCATGTTATATTGATAATAATATAAGTAATAAGTTTAATTATTACAGTTCTATGGATAATAACTGCATAATATGGGTAATAATGCATGTTATATTGATAATAATAAAAGTAATAAGTATATTTATTGTACTTCTGTCGATAATAACTGCATTATATGGGTAATAGTGCATGTTATATTGACAATAATATAAGTAATAAGTATAATTATTACAGTTACAGCGATAATAACTGCATTATATGGGTAATAATGCATGTTATATTGATGATATCGGGATTAATGAGTATAATTATTATAGTTCCAGCAATAATAATAGTAAAATATGTTTAATAGTTCATGCTATATTGATAATAATAAAAGTAATAAGTATATTTATTATACTTCTGTCGATAATAACTGCATTATATGGGTAATAATGCATGTTATATTGATAATAATATAAGTAATAAGTATAATTATTACAGTTCTAGCGATAATAACTGCATAATATGGGTAATAATGCATGTTATATTGATGATAATGAAAGTTGTAGGTATATTTATTGCAGTTCAAGCGATAATAACTGCATAATATGGGTAATAATGCATGTTATATTGATGATAATAAATGTAATACGTATATTTATTATAGTTCTAGCGATAATAACTGCATAATATGGGTAATAATGCATGTTATATTGATAATAATAAAAGTAATAAGTATATTTATTATAGTTCTATCGATAATAACTGCATAATATGGGTAATAATGCATGTTATATTGATGATAATGAAAGTACTGAGTATATTTATTACAGTTCTAGCGATAATAACTGCATTATATGCGTAATAATGCATGCTATATTGATAATATTGGGAGTAATAAGTATAATTATTATAGTTCTAGCGATAATGATAGTAAAACATGGCTAATAGTGCATGTGCTATTGATAATAATATAAGTAATAAGTATAATTATTACAGTTATAGCGATAATAACTGCATAATATGGGTAACAATGCATGTTATATTGATAATAATAAAAGTAATAAGTATATTTATTGTACTTCTGTCGATAATAACTGCATTATATGGGTAATAGTGCATGTTATATTGACAATAATATAAGTAATAAGTATAATTATTACAGTTACAGCGATAATAACTGCATTATATGGGTAATAATGCATGTTATATTGATGATATCGGGATTAATGAGTATAATTATTATAGTTCCAGCAATAATAATAGTAAAATATGGCTAATAGTGCATGTTATATCGATAATAATAAAAGTAATAAGTATATTTATTATACTTCTGTCGATAATAACTGCATTATATGGGTAATAATGCATGTTATATTGATAATAATATAAGTAATAAGTATAATTATTACAGTTCTAGCGATAATAACTGCATAATATGGGTAATAATGCATGTTATATTGATGATAATGAAAGTTGTAGGTATATTTATTGCAGTTCAAGCGATAATAACTGCATAATATGGGTAATAATGCATGTTATATTGATGATAATGAAAGTAGTGAGTATATTTATTATAGTCCTAGCGATAATAACTGCATAATATGGGTAATAATGCATGTTATATTGATAATAATATAAGTAATAAGTTTAATTATTACAGTTCTATGGATATTAACTGCATAATATGGGTAATAATGCATGTTATATTGATAATAATAAAAGTTATAAGTATATTTATTATAGTTCTATCGATAATAACTGCATAATATGGGCAATAATGCATGTTATATTGATGATAATAAAAGTAATACGTATATTTATTATAGTTCTAGCGATAATAACTGCATAGTATGGGTAATAATGCATGTTATATTGATAATAATAAAAGTAATAAGTATATTTATTATAGTTCTAGCGATAATAACTGCATAATATGGGTAATAATGCATGTTATATTGATAATAATATAAGTAATAAGTTTAATTATTACAGTTCTATGGATAATAACTGCATAATATGGGTAATAATGCATGTTATATTGATAATAATAAAAGTAATAAGTATATTTATTGTACTTCTGTCGATAATAACTGCATTATATGGGTAATAGTGCATGTTATATTGACAATAATATAAGTAATAAGTATAATTATTACAGTTACAGCGATAATAACTGCATTATATGGGTAATAATGCATGTTATATTGATGATATCGGGATTAATGAGTATAATTATTATAGTTCCAGCAATAATAATAGTAAAATATGGTTAATAGTTCATGCTATATTGATAATAATAAAAGTAATAAGTATATTTATTATACTTCTGTCGATAATAACTGCATTATATGGGTAATAATGCATGTTATATTGATAATAATATAAGTAATAAGTATAATTATTACAGTTCTAGCGATAATAACTGCATAATATGGGTAATAATGCATGTTATATTGATGATAATGAAAGTTGTAGGTATATTTATTGCAGTTCAAGCGATAATAACTGCATAATATGGGTAATAATGCATGTTATATTGATGATAATGAAAGTAGTGAGTATATTTATTATAGTCCTAGCGATAATAACTGCATAATATGGGTAATAATGCATGTTATATTGATAATAATATAAGTAATAAGTTTAATTATTACAGTTCTATGGATATTAACTGCATAATATGGGTAATAATGCATGTTATATTGATAATAATAAAAGTTATAAGTATATTTATTATAGTTCTATCGATAATAACTGCATAATATGGGCAATAATGCATGTTATATTGATGATAATAAAAGTAATACGTATATTTATTATAGTTCTAGCGATAATAACTGCATAGTATGGGTAATAATGCATGTTATATTGATAATAATAAAAGTAAGAAGTATATTTATTATAGTTCTAGCGATAATAACTGCATAATATGGGTAATAATGCATGTTATATTGATAATAATATAAGTAATAAGTTTAATTATTACAGTTCTATGGATAATAACTGCATAATATGGGTAATAATGCATGTTATATTGATAATAATAAAAGTAATAAGTATATTTATTGTACTTCTGTCGATAATAACTGCATTATATGGGTAATAGTGCATGTTATATTGACAATAATATAAGTAATAAGTATAATTATTACAGTTACAGCGATAATAACTGCATTATATGGGTAATAATGCATGTTATATTGATGATATCGGGATTAATGAGTATAATTATTATAGTTCCAGCAATAATAATAGTAAAATATGGTTAATAGTTCATGCTATATTGATAATAATAAAAGTAATAAGTATATTTATTATACTTCTGTCGATAATAACTGCATTATATGGGTAATAATGCATGTTATATTGATAATAATATAAGTAATAAGTATAATTATTACAGTTCTAGCGATAATAACTGCATAATATGGGTAATAATGCATGTTATATTGATGATAATGAAAGTTGTAGGTATATTTATTGCAGTTCAAGCGATAATAACTGCATAATATGGGTAATAATGCATGTTATATTGATAATAATAATAGTAATAAGTATATTTATTATAGTACTATCGATAATAACTGCATAATATGGGTAATAATGCATGTTATATTGATGATAATGAAAGTTGTAAGTATATTTATTACAGTTCTAGCGATAATAACTGCGTAATATGTGTAATAATGCATGTTATATTGATAATAATAATAGTAATAAGTATATTTATTATAGTTCTATCGATAATAACTGCATAATATGGGTAATGATGCATGTTATATTGATAGTAATATAAGTAATAAGTTTAATTATTACAGTTCTATGGATATTAACTGCATAATATGGGTAATAATGCATGTTATATTGATGACAATAAAAGTAATACGTATATTTATTATAGTTCTAGCGATTATAACTGCATTATATGGGTAATAATGCACGTTATATTGATAATATTGGGAGTAATAAGTATAATTATTATAGTTCTAGCGATAATGATAGTAAAACATGGCTAATAATGCATGTTATATTGATAATAATATAAGTAATAAGTATAATTATTACTGTTCTAGCGATAATAACTGCATAATATGGGTAATAATGCATGTGATATTGATGATAATGAAAGTTGTAGGTATATTTATTACAGTTCTAGCGATAATAACTGCATAATATGGGTAATAATGCATGTTAGAATGATGATAATAAAAGTAATACGTATATTTATTATAGTTCTAGCGATAATAACTGCATAATATGGGTAATAATGCATGTTATATTGATAATAATATAAGTAATAAGTATAATTATTACAGTTCAGCGACAATAACTGCATAATATGGGTAATAATGCATGTTACAATGATGATAATAAAAGTAATACGTATATCTATTATAGTTCTAGCGATAATAACTGCATAATATGGGTAATAATGCATGTTATATTGATAATAATATAAGTAATAAGTTTAATTATTACAGTTCTATGGATATTAACTGCATAATATGGGTAATAATGCATGTTATATTGATAATAATAAAAGTAATAAGTATATTTATTATAGTTCTATCGATAATAACTGCATAATATGGGCAATAATGCATGTTATATTGTTGATAATAAAAGTAATACCTATATTTATTACAGTTCTAGCGATAATAACTGCATAGTATGGGTAATAATGCATGTTATATTGATAATAATAAAAGTAATAAGTATATTTATTATAGTTCTAGCGATAATAACTGCATAATATGGGTAATAATGCATGTTATATTGATAATAATATAAGTAATAAGTTTAATTATTACAGTTCTATGGATAATAACTGCATAATATGGGTAATAATGCATGTTATATTGATAATAATAAAAGTAATAGGTATATTTATTATAATTCTATCGATAATAACTGCATAATATGGGCAATAATGCATGTTATATTGATGATAATAAAAGTAATACGTATATTTATTATAGTTCTAGCGATAATAACTGCATAATATGGGTAATAATGCATGTTATATTGATGATATCGGGATTAATAAGTATAATTATTATAGTTCTAGCAATAATAATAGTAAAATATGGCTAATAGTTCATGCTATATTGATAATAATAAAAGTAATAAGTATATTTATTATACTTCTGTCGATAATAACTGCATTATATGGGTAATAATGCATGTTATATTGATAATAATATAAGTAATATGTATAATTATTACAGTTCTAGCGACAATAACTCCATTATATGGGTAATAATGCATGTTATATTGATAATAATATAAGTAATAAGTATAATTATTACAGTTCTAGCGATAATAACTGCATAATATGGGTAATAATGCATGTTATATTGATGATAATGAAAGTTGTAGGTATATTTATTACAGTTCTAGCGATAATAACTGCATAATATGGGTAATAATGCATGTTATATTGATAATAATAATAGTAATAAGTATATTTATTATAGTTCTATCGATAATAACTGCATAATATGGGAAATAATACATGTTATTCTGATGATAATGAAAGTAGTGAGTATATTTATTATAGTTCTAGCGATAATAACTGCATAATATGGGTAATAATGCATGTTATATTGATAATAATATAAGTAATAAGTATATTTATTACAGTTCAGCGACAATAACTGCATAATATGGGTAATAATGCATGTTACAATGATGATAATAAAAGTAATACGTATATTTATTATAGTTCTAGCGATAATAACTGCATAATATGGGTAATAATGCATGTTATATTGATAATAATATAAGTAATAAGTTTAATTATTACAGTTCTATGGATAATAACTGCATAATATGGGTAATAATGCATGTTATATTGATAATAATAAAAGTAATAGGTATATTTATTATAGTTCTATCGATAATAGCTGCATAATATGGGTAATAATGCATGTTATATTGATAATAATAGTAGTAATAAGTATATTTATTATAGTTCTATCGATAATAACTGCATAATATGGGTAATAATGCATGTTATATTGATAATAATATAAGTAATAAGTTTAATTATTACAGTTCTATGGATATTAACTGCATAATATGGGTAATAATGCATGTTATATTGATAATAATAAAAGTAATAAGTATATTTATTATAGCTCTATCGATAATAACTGCATAATATGGGCAATAATGCATGTTATATTGATGATAATAAAAGTAATACCTATATTTATTATAGTTCTAGCGATAATAACTGCATAGTATGGGTAATAATGCATGTTATATTGATAATAATAAAAGTAATAAGTATATTTATTATAGTTCTAGCGATAATAACTGCATAATATGGGTAATAATGCATGTTATATTGATAATAATAAAAGTAATAGGTATATTTATTATAGTTCTATCGATAATAACTGCATAATATGGGCAACAGTGCATGTTATATTGATGATAATAAAAGTAATACGTATATTTATTATAGTTCTAGCGATAATAACTGCATAATATGGGTAATAATGCATGTTATATTGATAATAATAAAAGTAATAAGTATATTTATTATAGTTCTATCGATAATAACTGCATAATATGGGTAATAATGCATGTTATATTGATGATAATGAAAGTACTGAGTATATTTATTACAGTTCTAGCGATAATAACTGCATTATATGCGTAATAATGCATGCTATATTGATAATATTGGGAGTAATAAGTATAATTATTATAGTTCTAGCGATAATGATAGTAAAACATGGCTAATAGTGCATGTGCTATTGATAATAATATAAGTAATAAGTATAATTATTACAGTTATAGCGATAATAACTGCATAATATGGGTAAAAATGCATGTTACATTGATAATAATAAAAGTAATAAGTATATTTATTATACTTCTGTCGATAATAACTGCATTATATGGGTAATAGTGCATGTTATATTGATAATAATATAAGTAATAAGTATAATTATTACAGTTATAGCGATAATAACTGCATTATGTGGGTAATAATGCATGTTATATTGATGATATCGGGATTAATAAGTATAATTATTATAGTTCTAGCAATAATAATAGTAAAATATGGCTAATAGTTCATGCTATATTGATAATAATAAAAGTAATAAGTATATTTATTATACTTCTGTCGATAATAACTGCATTATATGGGTAAT
The DNA here is from genome assembly GCA_963576845.1 of Megachile leachella. Classification (NCBI taxonomy): domain Eukaryota; kingdom Metazoa; phylum Arthropoda; class Insecta; order Hymenoptera; family Megachilidae; genus Megachile; species Megachile leachella. The sequence continues at coordinate 884,664 of CAUYWW010000200.1, read as the reverse complement.
AATGCATGTTATATTGATAATAATATAAGTAATATGTATAATTATTACAGTTCTAGCGACAATAACTCCATTATATGGGTAATAATGCATGTTATATTGATAATAATATAAGTAATAAGTATAATTATTACAGTTCTAGCGATAATAACTGCATAATATGGGTAATAATGCATGTTATATTGATGATAATGAAAGTTGTAGGTATATTTATTACAGTTCTAGCGATAATAACTGCATAATATGGGTAATAATGCATGTTATATTGATAATAATAATAGTAATAAGTATATTTATTATAGTAATATCGATAATAACTGCATAATATGGGTAATAATGCATGTTATATTGATGATAATGAAAGTTGTAAGTATATTTATTACAGTTCTAGCGATAATAACTGCGTAATATGTGGAATAATGCATGTTATATTGAGAATAATAAAAGTAATACGTATATTTATTATAGTTCTAGCGATTATAACTGCATTATATGGGTAATAATGCACGTTATATTGATAATATTGGGAGTAATAAGTATAATTATTATAGTTCTAGCGATAATGATAGTAAAACATGGCTAATAATGCATGTTATATTGATAATAATATAAGTAATAAGTATAATTATTACAGTTCAGCGACAATAACTGCATAATATGGGTAATAATGCATGTTACAATGATGATAATAAAAGTAATACGTATATTTATTACAGTTCTAGCGATAATAACTGCATAATATGGGTAATAATGCATGTTATATTGATAGTAATATAAGTAATAAGTTTAATTATTACAGTTCTATGGATATTAACTGCATAATATGGGTAATAATGCATGTTATATTGATGATAATAAAAGTAATACGTATATTTATTATAGTTCTAGCGATTATAACTGCATTATATGGGTAATAATGCACGTTATATTGATAATATTGGGAGTAATAAGTATAATTATTATAGTTCTAGCGATAATGATAGTAAAACATGGCTAATAATGCATGTTATATTGATAATAATATAAGTAATAAGTATAATTATTACAGTTCTAGCGATAATAACTGCATAATTTGGGTAATAATGCATGTTATATTGATGATAATGAAAGTTGTGGGTATATTTATTACAGTTCTAGCGATAATAACTGCATAATATGGGTAATAATGCATGTTACAATGATGATAATAAAAGTAATACGTATATTTATTATAGTTCTAGCGATAATAACTGCATAATATGGGTAATAATGCATGTTACAATGATGATAATAAAAGTAATACGTATATCTATTATAGTTCTAGCGATAATAACTGCATAATATGGGTAATAATGCATGTTATATTGATAATAATATAAGTAATAAGTTTAATTATTATAGTTCTATGGATATTAACTGCATAATATGGGTAATAATGCATGTTATATTGATAATAATAAAAGTAATAAGTATATTTATTATAGTTATATCGATAATAACTGCATAATATGGGCAATAATGCATGTTATATTGATGATAATAAAAGTAATACCTATATTTATTATAGTTCTAGCGATAATAACTGCATAGTATGGGTAATAATGCATGTTATATTGATAATAATAAAAGTAATAAGTATATTTATTATAGTTCTAGCGATAATAACTGCATAATATGGGTAATAATGCACGTTATATTGCTAATGATATAAGTAATAAGTATAATTATTACAGTTCTAGCGATAATAACTGCATAATATGGGTAATAATGCATGTTATATTGATGACACTAAAAGTAATACGTATATTTATTATAGTTCTAGCGATAATAACTGCATAATACGGGTAATAATGCATGTTATATTGATAATAATATAAGTAATAAGTATAATTATTACAGTTCTAGCGATAATAACTGCATAATATGGGTAATAATGCATGTTATATTGATGACACTAAAAGTAATACGTATATTTATTATAGTTCTAGCGATAATAACTGCATAATACGGGTAATAATGCATGTTATATTGATAATAATATAAGTAATAAGTATAATTATTACAGTTCTAGCGATAATAACTGCATAATATGGGTAGTAATGCATGTTATATTGATAATATTGGGTGTAATAAGTATAATTATTATAGTTCTAGCGATAATAACTGCATTATATGGGTAATAATGCATGTTATACTGATAATATCGGGAGTAATAAGTGTAATTATTATAGTTCTAGCGATAATAATAGTACAATATGGCTAATAGTGCATGCTATATTGATAATAATAAAAGTAATAAGTATATTTATTACAGTTCTATCGATAATAACTGCATAATATGGGTAATAATGCATGTTATATTGATGAATATAAAAGTAATACGTATATTTATTATAGTTCTAGCGATTATAACTGCATAATACGGGTAATAATGCATGTTATATTGATGACACTGAAAGTAATACGTATATTTATTATAGTTCTAGCGATTATAACTGCATTATATGGGTAATAATGCACGTTATATTGCTAATAATATAAGTAATAAGTATTATTATTACAGTTCTAGCGATAATAACTGCATAATATGGGTAATAATGCACGTTATATTGCTAATGATATAAGTAATAAGTATAATTATTACAGTTCTAGCGATAATAACTGCATAATATGGGTAATAATGCATGTTATATTGATGACACTAAAAGTAATACGTATATTTATTATAGTTCTAGCGATAATAACTGCATAATACGGGTAATAATGCATGTTATATTGATAATAATATAAGTAATAAGTATAATTATTACAGTTCTAGCGATAATAACTGCATAATATGGGTAATAATGCATGTTACATTGATGACACTAAAAGTAATACGTATATTTATTATAGTTCTAGCGATAATAACTGCATAATACGGGTAATAATGCATGTTATATTGATAATAATATAAGTAATAAGTATAATTATTACAGTTCTAGCGATAATAACTGCATAATATGGGTAGTAATGCATGTTATATTGATAATATCGGGAGTAATAAGTGTAATTATTATAGTTGTAGCGATAATAATAGTACAATATGGCTAATAGTGCATGCTATATTGATAATAATAAAAGTAGTAAGTATATTTATTACAGTTCTATCGATAATAACTGCATTATATGGGCAATAATGCATATTATATTGATAATATCGGGAGTAATAAGTATAATTATTATAGTTCTAGCGATAATAATAGTACAATATGGCTAATAGTGCATGTTATATTGATATTAATAAAAGTAATAAGTATATTTATTACAGTTCAATCGATAATAACTGCATAATATGGGTAATAATGCATGTTATATTGATGACACTAAAAGTAATACGTATATTTATTATAGTTCAAGCGGTTATAACTGCATAATACGGGTAAGAAATCATGTTATATTGATAATAATATAAGTAATAAGTATAATTATTATAGTTCTAGCGATAATAATAGTACAATATGGCTAATAGTGCATGTTATATTGATAATAATAAAAGTAATAAGTATATTTATTACAGTTCTATCGATAATAACTGCATAATATGTGTAATAATGCATGTTATATTGATGACACTAAAAGTAATACGTATATTTATTATAGTTCTAGCGATAATAACTGCATAATACGGGTAATAGTGCATGTTATATTGATAATAATATAAGTAATAAGTATAATTATTACAGTTCTAGCGATAATAACTGCATAATGTGGGTAATAATGCATGTTATATTGATGACACTAAAAGTAATACGTGTATTTATTAAAGTTCTAGCGATAATAACTGCATAATACGGGTAATAATGGATGTTATATTGATAATAATATAAGTAATAAGTATAATTATTACTGTTCTAGCGATAATAACTGCATAATATGGGTAATAATGCATGTTATATTGATGATAATGAAAGTTGTAGGTATATTTATTACAGTTCTAGCGATAATAACTGCATAATATGGGTAATAATGCATGTTACAATGATGATAATAAAAGTAATACGTATATTTATTATAGTTCTAGCGATAATAACTGCATAATATGGGTAATAATGCATGTTATATTGATAATAATATAAGTAATAAGTATAATTATTACAGTTCAGCGACAATAACTGCATAATATGGGTAATAATGCATGTTACAATGATGATAATAAAAGTAATACGTATATCTATTATAGTTCTAGCGATAATAACTGCATAATATGGGTAATAATGCATGTTATATTGATAATAATATAAGTAATAAGTTTAATTATTATAGTTCTATGGATATTAACTGCATAATATGGGTAATAATGCATGTTATATTGATAATAATAAAAGTAATAAGTATATTTATTATAGTTCTATCGATAATAACTGCATAATATGGGCAATAATGCATGTTATATTGATAATAATATAAGTAATAAGTTTAATTATTACAGTTCTATGGATAATAACTGCATAATATGGGTAATAATGCATGTTATATTGATAATAATAAAAGTAATAGGTATATTTATTATAGTTCTATCGATAATAACTGCATAATATGGGTAATAATGCATGTTATATTGATGACAATAAAAGTAATACGTATATTTATTATAGTTCTAGCGATTATAACTGCATTATATGGGTAATAATGCACGTTATATTGATAATATTGGGAGTAATAAGTATAATTATTATAGTTCTAGCGATAATGATAGTAAAACATGGCTAATAATGCATGTTATATTGATAATAATATAAGTAATAAGTATAATTATTACTGTTCTAGCGATAATAACTGCATAATATGGGTAATAATGCATGTTATATTGATGATAATGAAAGTTGTAGGTATATTTATTACAGTTCTAGCGATAATAACTGCATAATATGGGTAATAATGCATGTTACAATGATGATAATAAAAGTAATACGTATATTTATTATAGTTCTAGCGATAATAACTGCATAATATGGGTAATAATGCATGTTATATTGATAATAATATAAGTAATAAGTATAATTATTACAGTTCTAGCGATAATAACTGCATAATATGGGTAATAATGCATGTTATATTGATGACACTAAAAGTAATACGTATATTTATTATAGTTCAAGCGGTTATAACTGCATAATACGGGTAAGAAATCATGTTATATTGATAATAATATAAGTAATAAGTATAATTATTATAGTTCTAGCGATAATAATAGTACAATATGGCTAATAGTGCATGTTATATTGATAATAATAAAAGTAATAAGTATATTTATTACAGTTCTATCGATAATAACTGCATAATATGTGTAATAATGCATGTTATATTGATGACACTAAAAGTAATACGTATATTTATTATAGTTCTAGCGATAATAACTGCATAATACGGGTAATAGTGCATGTTATATTGATAATAATATAAGTAATAAGTATAATTATTACAGTTCTAGCGATAATAACTGCATAATGTGGGTAATAATGCATGTTATATTGATGACACTAAAAGTAATACGTATATTTATTATAGTTCTAGCAATAATAACTGCATAATATGGGTAATAATGCACGTTATACTGAGAATAATATAAGTAATAAGTATAATTATTACAGTTCTTGCGATAATAACTGCATTATATGGGTAATAATGCATGTTATATTGATAATAATATAAGTAATAAGTATAATTATTACAGTTCTAGCGATAATAACTGCATAATATGGGTAATAATGCACGTTATATTGCTAATGATATAAGTAATAAGTGTAATTATTATAGTTCTAGCGATAATAACTGCATAATATGGGTAATAATGCATGTTATATTGATAATATTGGGAGTAATAAGTATAATTGTTATAGTTCTAGCGATAATAATAGTATAGTATGGCTAATAGTGCATGTTATAGTGATAATAATAAAAGTAATAAGTATATTTATTACAGTTCTATCGATAATAACTGCATAATATGGGTAATAATGCATGTTATATTGATGACACTAAAAGTAATACGTATATTTATTATAGTTCTAGCGATTATAACTGCATAATACGGGTAATAATGCATGTTATATTGATAATAATATAAGTAATAAGAATAATTATTATAGTTCTAGCGATAATAATAGTACAATATGGCTAATAGTGCATGTTATATTGATAATAATAAAAGTAATAAGTATATTTATTATAGTTCTAGCGATAATAACTGCATTATATGGGTAATAATGCACGGTATATTGCTAATAATATAAGTAATAAGTATAATTATTACAGTTCTAGCGATAATAACTGCATAATATGGGTAATAATGCACGTTATATTGCTAATGATATAAGTAATAAGTATAATTATTACAGTTCTAGCGATAATAACTGCATAATATGGGTAATAATGCATGTTATATTGATGACACTAAAAGTAATACGTATATTTATTATAGTTCTAGCGATTGTAACTGCATAATACGGGTAATAATGCATGTTATATTGATAATAATATAAGTAATAAGTATAATTATTACAGTTCTAGCGATAATAACTGCATAATATGGGTAATAATGCATGTTATATTGATAATATTGGGAGTAATAAGTATAATTATTATAGTTCTAGCGATAATAATAGTACAATATGGCTAATAGTGCATGTTATATTGATAATAATAAAAGTAATAAGTATATTTATTACAGTTCTTTCGATAATAACTGCATAATATGGGTAATAATGCATGTTATATTGATGACACTAAAAGTAATACGTATATTTATTATAGATCTAGCGATTATAACTGCATAATACGGGTAATAATGCATGTTATATTGATAATAATATAAGTAATAAGTATAATTATTATAGTTCTAGCGATAATAATAGTACAATGTGGCTAATAGTGCATGCTATATTGATAATAATAAAAGTAGTAAGTATATTTATTACAGTTCTATCGATAATAACTGCATTATATGGGCAATAATGCATATTATATTGATAATATCGGGAGTAATAAGTATAATTATTATAGTTCTAGCGATAATAATAGTACAATATGGCTAATAGTGCATGTTATATTGATATTAATAAAAGTAATAAGTATATTTATTACAGTTCTATCGATAATAACTGCATAATATGGGTAATAATGCATGTTATATTGATGACACTAAAAGTAATACGTATATTTATTATAGTTCTAGCGATAATAACTGCATAATACGGGTAATAATGCATGTTATATTGATAATAATATAAGTAATAAGTATAATTATTACAGTTCTAGCGATAATAACTGCATAATATGGGTAGTAATGCATGTTATATTGATAATATTGGGTGTAATAAGTACAATTATTATAGTTCTAGCGATAATAACTGCATTATATGGGTAATAATGCATGTTATACTGATAATATCGGGAGTAATAAGTGTAATTATTATAGTTCTAGCGATAATAATAGTACAATATGGCTAATAGTGCATGCTATATTGATAATAATAAAAGTAATAAGTATATTTATTACAGTTCTAGCGATAATAACTGCACAATACGGGTAATAATGCATGTTATATTGATAATAATATAAGTAATAAGTATAATTATTACTGTTCTAGCGATAATACCTGCATAATATGGGTAGTAATGCATGTTATATTGATAATAGTATAAGTAATAAGCACAATTATTACAGTTCTAGCGATAATAACTGCATTATATGGTTAATAATGCATGTTATATTGATCATAATAAAAGTAATACGTATATTTATTATAGTTCTAGCAATAATAACTGCATAATATGGGTAATAATGGACGTTATACTGAGAATAATATAAGTAATAAGTATAATTATTACAGTTCTTGCGATAATAACTGCATTATATGGGTAATAATGCATGTTATATTGATAATAATATAAGTAATAAGTATAATTGTTACAGTTCTAGCAATAATAACTGCATTATATGGGTAATAATGCTTGTTATATTGATAATATTGGGAGTAATAAGAAAAATTATTATAGTTCTAGCGATAATAATAGTACAATATGGCTAATAGTGCATGTTGTATTGATAATAATAAAAGTAGTAAGTATATTTATTACAGTTCTATCGATAATAACTGCATAATATGGGTAATAATGCATGTTATATTGATGATAATAAAAGTAATACGTATATTTATTAGAGTTCTAGCGATAATAACTGCATAATATAGGTAATAATGCATGTTATATTGATAATAATATAAGTAATAAGTATAATTATTACAGTTCTAGCGATAGTAACTGCATTATATGGTTAATAGTACACGTTAAATTGCTAATAATAAAAGTAATAAGTATAATTATTACAGCTCTAGCAATAATAACTGCTTTATATGAATAATAATGCATGTTATATTGATAATATTGGGAGTAATAAGTATAATTATTATAGTTCTAGCGATAATAATAGTAAAATATGGCTAATAGTGCATGTTATATCGATAATAATAAAAGTAATAAGTATATTTATTACAGTTCTATCGATAATAACTGCATAATATGGGTAATAATGCATGTTATATTGATGATAATAAAAGTAATACGTATATTTATTATAGTTCTAGCGATAATAACTGCATTATATGGGCAATAATGCATATTATATTGATAATATCGGGAGTAATAAGTATAATTATTATAGTTCTGGCGATAATAATAGTACAATATGGCTAATAGTGCATGTTATATTGATAATAATAAAAGTAATAAGTATATTTATTACAGTTCTATCGATAATAACTGCATAATATGGGTAATAATGCATGTTATATTGATGACACTAAAAGTAATACGTATATTTATTATATTTCAAGCGGTTATAACTGCATAATACGGGTAATAATGCATGTTATATTGATAATAATATAAGTAATAAGTATAATTATTATAGTTCTAGCGATAATAATAGTACAATATGGCTAACAGTGCATGTTATATTGATAATAATAAAAGTAATAAGTATATTTATTACAGTTCTATCGATAATAACTGCATAATATGGGTAATAATGCATGTTATATTGATGACACTAAAAGTAATACGTATATTTATTATAGTTCTAGCGATTATAACTGCATAATACGGGTAATAATGCATGTTATATTGATAATAATATAAGTAATAAGTATAATTATTACAGTTCTAGCAATAATAACTGCATTATATGGGTAAAAATGCATGTTATATTGATAATATTGGGAGTAATAAGTGTAATTGTTATAGTTCTAGCGAGAATAATAGTAAAATATGGCTAATAGTGCATTTTATATCGATAATAATATAAGTAATAAGTATAATTATTACAGTTCTAGCGATAATAACTGCATTATATGGGTAATAATGCATGTTATATTGATAATATTGGGAGTAATAAGTATAATTATTATAGTTCTAGCGATAATAATAGTACAATCTGGCTAATAGTGCATGTTATATTGATAACAATAAAAGTAATAAGTATATTTATCACAGTTCTATCGATAATAACTGCATAATATGGGTAATAATGCATGTTATATTGATGATACTGAAAGTAATACGTATATTTATTATGGTTCTAGCGATTGTTACTGCATAATACGGGTAATAATGCATGTTATATTGATAATAATATAAGTAATAAGTATAATTATTACAGTTCTAGCGATAATAATAGTACAATATGGCTAATAGTGCATGTTATATTGATAATAATAAAAGTAATAAGTATATTTATTACAGTTCTATCGATAATAACTGCATAATATGGGTAATAATGCATGTTATATTGATGACACTAAAAGTAATACGTATATTTATTATAGTTCTAGCGATAATAACTGCATAATACGGGTAATAACGCATGTTATATTGATAATAATATAAGTAATAAGTATAATTATTCCAGTTCTAGCGATAATAACTGCATAATATGGGTAATAATGCATGTTATATTGATGACACTAAAAGTAATACGTATATTTATTATAGTTCTAGCGATAATAACTGCATAATACGGGTAATAATGCATGTTATATTGATAATAATATAAGTAATAAGTATAATTATTACAGTTCTAGCGATAATAACTGCATAATATGGGTAGTAATGCATGTTATATTGATAATATTGGGTGTAATAAGTACAATTATTATAGTTCTAGCGATAATAACTGCATTATATGGGTAATAATGCATGTTATACTGATAATATCGGGAGTAATAAGTGTAATTATTATAGTTCTAGCGATAATAATAGTACAATATGGCTAATAGTGCATGCTATATTGATAATAATAAAAGTAATAAGTATATTTATTACAGTTCTAGCGATAATAACTGCACAATACGGGTAATAATGCATGTTATATTGATAATAATATAAGTAATAAGTATAATTATTACTGTTCTAGCGATAATACCTGCATAATATGGGTAGTAATGCATGTTATATTGATAATAGTATAAGTAATAAGCACAATTATTACAGTTCTAGCGATAATAACTGCATTATATGGTTAATAATGCATGTTATATTGATCATAATAAAAGTAATACGTATATTTATTATAGTTCTAGCAATAATAACTGCATAATATGGGTAATAATGGACGTTATACTGAGAATAATATAAGTAATAAGTATAATTATTACAGTTCTTGCGATAATAACTGCATTATATGGGTAATAATGCATGTTATATTGATAATAATATAAGTAATAAGTATAATTGTTACAGTTCTAGCAATAATAACTGCATTATATGGGTAATAATGCTTGTTATATTGATAATATTGGGAGTAATAAGAAAAATTATTATAGTTCTAGCGATAATAATAGTACAATATGGCTAATAGTGCATGTTGTATTGATAATAATAAAAGTAGTAAGTATATTTATTACAGTTCTATCGATAATAACTGCATAATATGGGTAATAATGCATGTTATATTGATGATAATAAAAGTAATACGTATATTTATTAGAGTTCTAGCGATAATAACTGCATAATATAGGTAATAATGCATGTTATATTGATAATAATATAAGTAATAAGTATAATTATTACAGTTCTAGCGATAGTAACTGCATTATATGGTTAATAGTACACGTTAAATTGCTAATAATAAAAGTAATAAGTATAATTATTACAGCTCTAGCAATAATAACTGCTTTATATGAATAATAATGCATGTTATATTGATAATATTGGGAGTAATAAGTATAATTATTATAGTTCTAGCGATAATAATAGTAAAATATGGCTAATAGTGCATGTTATATCGATAATAATAAAAGTAATAAGTATATTTATTACAGTTCTATCGATAATAACTGCATAATATGGGAAATAATGCATGTTATATTGATGATAATAAAAGTAATACGTATATTTATTATAGTTCTAGCGATAATAACTGCATTATATGGGCAATAATGCATATTATATTGATAATATCGGGAGTAATAAGTATAATTATTATAGTTCTGGCGATAATAATAGTACAATATGGCTAATAGTGCATGTTATATTGATAATAATAAAAGTAATAAGTATATTTATTACAGTTCTATCGATAATAACTGCATAATATGGGTAATAATGCATGTTATATTGATGACACTAAAAGTAATACGTATATTTATTATATTTCAAGCGGTTATAACTGCATAATACGGGTAATAATGCATGTTATATTGATAATAATATAAGTAATAAGTATAATTATTATAGTTCTAGCGATAATAATAGTACAATATGGCTAACAGTGCATGTTATATTGATAATAATAAAAGTAATAAGTATATTTATTACAGTTCTATCGATAATAACTGCATAATATGGGTAATAATGCATGTTATATTGATGACACTAAAAGTAATACGTATATTTATTATAGTTCTAGCGATTATAACTGCATAATACGGGTAATAATGCATGTTATATTGATAATAATATAAGTAATAAGTATAATTATTACAGTTCTAGCAATAATAACTGCATTATATGGGTAAAAATGCATGTTATATTGATAATATTGGGAGTAATAAGTGTAATTGTTATAGTTCTAGCGAGAATAATAGTAAAATATGGCTAATAGTGCATTTTATATCGATAATAATATAAGTAATAAGTATAATTATTACAGTTCTAGCGATAATAACTGCATTATATGGGTAATAATGCATGTTATATTGATAATATTGGGAGTAATAAGTATAATTATTATAGTTCTAGCGATAATAATAGTACAATCTGGCTAATAGTGCATGTTATATTGATAACAATAAAAGTAATAAGTATATTTATCACAGTTCTATCGATAATAACTGCATAATATGGGTAATAATGCATGTTATATTGATGATACTGAAAGTAATACGTATATTTATTATGGTTCTAGCGATTGTTACTGCATAATACGGGTAATAATGCATGTTATATTGATAATAATATAAGTAATAAGTATAATTATTACAGTTCTAGCGATAATAATAGTACAATATGGCTAATAGTGCATGTTATATTGATAATAATAAAAGTAATAAGTATATTTATTACAGTTCTATCGATAATAACTGCATAATATGGGTAATAATGCATGTTATATTGATGACACTAAAAGTAATACGTATATTTATTATAGTTCTAGCGATAATAACTGCATAATACGGGTAATAACGCATGTTATATTGATAATAATATAAGTAATAAGTATAATTATTCCAGTTCTAGCGATAATAACTGCATAATATGGGTAATAATGCATGTTATATTGATGACACTAAAAGTAATACGTATATTTATTATAGTTCTAGCGATAATAACTGCATAATACGGGTAATAATGCATGTTATATTGATAATAATATAAGTAATAAGTATAATTATTACAGTTCTAGCGATAATAACTGCATAATATGGGTAGTAATGCATGTTATATTGATAATATTGGGTGTAATAAGTACAATTATTATAGTTCTAGCGATAATAACTGCATTATATGGGTAATAATGCATGTTATACTGATAATATCGGGAGTAATAAGTGTAATTATTATAGTTCTAGCGATAATAATAGTACAATATGGCTAATAGTGCATGCTATATTGATAATAATAAAAGTAATAAGTATATTTATTACAGTTCTAGCGATAATAACTGCACAATACGGGTAATAATGCATGTTATATTGATAATAATATAAGTAATAAGTATAATTATTACTGTTCTAGCGATAATACCTGCATAATATGGGTAGTAATGCATGTTATATTGATAATAGTATAAGTAATAAGCACAATTATTACAGTTCTAGCGATAATAACTGCATTATATGGTTAATAATGCATGTTATATTGATCATAATAAAAGTAATACGTATATTTATTATAGTTCTAGCAATAATAACTGCATAATATGGGTAATAATGGACGTTATACTGAGAATAATATAAGTAATAAGTATAATTATTACAGTTCTTGCGATAATAACTGCATTATATGGGTAATAATGCATGTTATATTGATAATAATATAAGTAATAAGTATAATTGTTACAGTTCTAGCAATAATAACTGCATTATATGGGTAATAATGCTTGTTATATTGATAATATTGGGAGTAATAAGAAAAATTATTATAGTTCTAGCGATAATAATAGTACAATATGGCTAATAGTGCATGTTGTATTGATAATAATAAAAGTAGTAAGTATATTTATTACAGTTCTATCGATAATAACTGCATAATATGGGTAATAATGCATGTTATATTGATGATAATAAAAGTAATACGTATATTTATTAGAGTTCTAGCGATAATAACTGCATAATATAGGTAATAATGCATGTTATATTGATAATAATATAAGTAATAAGTATAATTATTACAGTTCTAGCGATAGTAACTGCATTATATGGTTAATAGTACACGTTAAATTGCTAATAATAAAAGTAATAAGTATAATTATTACAGCTCTAGCAATAATAACTGCTTTATATGAATAATAATGCATGTTATATTGATAATATTGGGAGTAATAAGTATAATTATTATAGTTCTAGCGATAATAATAGTAAAATATGGCTAATAGTGCATGTTATATCGATAATAATAAAAGTAATAAGTATATTTATTACAGTTCTATCGATAATAACTGCATAATATGGGAAATAATGCATGTTATATTGATGATAATAAAAGTAATACGTATATTTATTATAGTTCTAGCGATAATAACTGCATTATATGGGCAATAATGCATATTATATTGATAATATCGGGAGTAATAAGTATAATTATTATAGTTCTGGCGATAATAATAGTACAATATGGCTAATAGTGCATGTTATATTGATAATAATAAAAGTAATAAGTATATTTATTACAGTTCTATCGATAATAACTGCATAATATGGGTAATAATGCATGTTATATTGATGACACTAAAAGTAATACGTATATTTATTATATTTCAAGCGGTTATAACTGCATAATACGGGTAATAATGCATGTTATATTGATAATAATATAAGTAATAAGTATAATTATTATAGTTCTAGCGATAATAATAGTACAATATGGCTAACAGTGCATGTTATATTGATAATAATAAAAGTAATAAGTATATTTATTACAGTTCTATCGATAATAACTGCATAATATGGGTAATAATGCATGTTATATTGATGACACTAAAAGTAATACGTATATTTATTATAGTTCTAGCGATTATAACTGCATAATACGGGTAATAATGCATGTTATATTGATAATAATATAAGTAATAAGTATAATTATTACAGTTCTAGCAATAATAACTGCATTATATGGGTAAAAATGCATGTTATATTGATAATATTGGGAGTAATAAGTGTAATTGTTATAGTTCTAGCGAGAATAATAGTAAAATATGGCTAATAGTGCATGTTATATTGATAACAATAAAAGTAATAAGTATATTTATCACAGTTCTATCGATAATAACTGCATAATATGGGTAATAATGCATGTTATATTGATGATACTGAAAGTAATACGTATATTTATTATGGTTCTAGCGATTGTTACTGCATAATACGGGTAATAATGCATGTTATATTGATAATAATATAAGTAATAAGTATAATTATTACAGTTCTAGCGATAATAATAGTACAATATGGCTAATAGTGCATGTTATATTGATAATAATAAAAGTAATAAGTATATTTATTACAGTTCTATCGATAATAACTGCATAATATGGGTAATAATGCATGTTATATTGATGACACTAAAAGTAATACGTATATTTATTATAGTTCTAGCGATAATAACTGCATAATACGGGTAATAACGCATGTTATATTGATAATAATATAAGTAATAAGTATAATTATTCCAGTTCTAGCGATAATAACTGCATAATATGGGTAATAATGCATGTTATATTGATGACACTAAAAGTAATACGTATATTTATTATAGTTCTAGCGATAATAACTGCATAATACGGGTAATAATGCATGTTATATTGATAATAATATAAGTAATAAGTATAATTATTACAGTTCTAGCGATAATAACTGCATAATATGGGTAGTAATGCATGTTACATTGATAATATTGGGTGTAATAAGTATAATTATTATAGTTCTAGCGATAATAACTGCATTATATGGGTAATAATGCATGTTATACTGATAATATCGGGAGTAATAAGTGTAATTATTATAGTTCTAGCGATAATAATAGTACAATATGGCTAATAGTGCATGCTATATTGATAATAATAAAAGTAATAAGTATATTTATTACAGTTCTATCGATAATAACTGCATAATATGGGTAATAATGCATGTTATATTGATGAATATAAAAGTAATACGTATATTTATTATAGTTCTAGCGATTATAACTGCATAATACGGGTAATAATGCATGTTATATTGATAATAATATAAGTAATAAGTATAATTATTATAGTTCTAGCGATAATAACTGCATAATATGGGTAATAATGCATGTTATATTGATGACACTAAAAGTAATACGTATATCTATTAAAGTTCTAGCGATAATAACTGCATAATACGGGTAATAATGCATGTTATATTGATAATAATATAAGTAATCAGTATAATTATTACTGTTCTAGCGATAATAACTGCATAATATGGGTAGTAATGCATGTTATATTGATAATAGTATAAGTAATAAGCACAATTATTACAGTTCTAGCGATAATAACTGCATTATATGGGTAATAATGCATGTTATATTGATGATAATAAAAGTAATACGTATATTTATTATAGTTCTAGCAATAATAACTGCATAATATGGGTAATAATGCACGTTATACTGAGAATAATATAAGTAATAAGTATAATTATTACAGTTCTTGCGATAATAACTGCATTATATGGGTAATAATGCATGTTATATTGATAATAATATAAGTAATAAGTATAATTGTTACAGTTCTAGCAATAATAACTGCATTATATGGGTAATAATGCATGTTATATTGATGATAATAAAAGTAATACGTATATTTATTATAGTTCTAGCAATAATAACTGCATTATATGGGTAATAATGCATGTTATACTGATAATATCGGGAGTAATAAGTGTAATTATTATAGTTCTAGCGATAATAATAGTACGATATGGCTAATAGTGCATGCTATATTGATAATAATAAAAGTAATAAGTATATTTATTACAGTTCTATCGATAATAACTGCATAATATGGGTAATAATGCATGTTATATTGATGAATATAAAAGTAATACGTATATTTATTATAGTTCTAGCGATTATAACTGCATAATACGGGTAATAATGCATGTTATATTGATAATAATATAAGTAATAAGTATAATTATTATAGTTCTAGCGATAATAACTGCATAATATGGGTAATAATGCATGTTATATTGATGACACTAAAAGTAATACGTATATTTATTAAAGTTCTAGCGATGATAACTGCATAATACGGGTAATAATGCATGTTATATTGATAATAATATAAGTAATAAGTATAATTATTACTGTTCTAGCGATAATAACTGCATAATGTGGGTAGTAATGCATGTTATATTGATAATAGTATAAGTAATAAGCACAATTATTACAGTTCTAGCGATAATAACTGCATAATATGGGTAATAATGCATGTTATATTGATGATAATAAAAGTAATACGTATATTTATTATAGTTCTAGCAATAATAACTGCATAATATGGGTAATAATGCACGTTATACTGAGAATAATATAAGTAATAAGTATAATTATTACAGTTCTTGCGATAATAACTGCATTATATGGGTAATAATGCATGTTATATTGATAATAATATAAGTAATAAGTGTAATTGTTACAGTTCTAGCGATAATAACTGCATAATATGTGTAATAATGCATGTTATATTGATGACACTAAAAGTAATACGTATATTTATTATAGTTCTAGCGATAATAACTGCATAATACGGGTAATAGTGCATGTTATATTGATAATAATATAAGTAATAAGTATAATTATTACAGTTCTAGCGATAATAACTGCATAATGTGGGTAATAATGCATGTTATATTGATGACACTAAAAGTAATACGTATATTTATTAAAGTTCTAGCGATAATAACTGCATAATACGGGTAATAATGGATGTTATATTGATAATAATATAAGTAATAAGTATAATTATTACTGTTCTAGCGATAATAACTGCATAATATGGGTAATAATGCATGTTATATTGATGATAATAAAAGTAATACGTATATTTATTATAGTTCTAGCAATAATAACTGCATAATATGGGTAATAATGCACGTTATACTGAGAATTATATAAGTAATAAGTATAATTATTACAGTTCTTGCGATAATAACTGCATTATATGGGTAATAATGCATGTTATATTGATAATAATATAAGTAATAAGTATAATTATTACAGTTCTAGCGATAATAACTGCATAATATGGGTAATAATGCATGTTATATTGATGACACTAAAAGTAATACGTATATTTATTATAGTTCTAGCGATAATAACTGCATAATACGGGTAATAATGCATGTTATATTGATAATAATAAAAGTAATAAGTATAATTATTACAGTTCGTTCGATAATAACTGCATAATATGGGTAATAATGCATGTTATATTGATGACACTAAAAGTAATACGTATATTTATTATAGTTCTAGCGATTATAACTGCATAATACGGGTAATAATGCATGTTATATTGATAATAATATAAGTAATAAGTATAATTATTATAGTTCTAGCGATAATAACTGCATAATATGGGTAATAATGCATGTTATATTGATGACACTAAAAGTAATACGTATATTTATTAAAGTTCTAGCGATAATAACTGCATAATACGGGTAATAATGCATGTTATATTGATAATAATATAAGTAATAAGTATAATTATTACTGTTCTAGCGATAATACCTGCATAATATGGGTAGTAATGCATGTTATATTGATAATAGTATAAGTAATAAGCACAATTATTACAGTTCTAGCGATAATAACTGCATTATATGGTTAATAATGCATGTTATATTGATCATAATAAAAGTAATACGTATATTTATTATAGTTCTAGCAATAATAACTGCATAATATGGGTAATAATGCACGTTATACTGAGAATAATATAAGTAATAAGTATAATTATTACAGTTCTTGCGATAATAACTGCATTATATGGGTAATAATGCATGTTATATTGATAATAATATAAGTAATAAGTATAATTGTTACCGTTCTAGCAATAATAACTGCATTATATGGGTAATAATGCTTGTTATATTGATAATATTGGGAGTAATAAGTAAAATTATTATAGTTCTAGCGATAATAATAGTACAATATGGCTAATAGTGCATGTTATATTGATAATAATAAAAGTAGTAAGTATATTTATTACAGTTCTATCGATAATAACTGCATAATATGGGTAATAATGCATGTTATATTGATGATAATAAAATTAATACGTATATTTATTAGAGTTCTAGCGATAATAACTGCATAATATAGGTAATAATGCATGTTATATTGATAATAATATAAGTAATAAGTATAATTATTACAGTTCTAGCGATAGTAACTGCATTATATGGTTAATAGTGCACGTTAAATTGCTAATAATAAAAGTAATAAGTATAATTATTACAGCTCTAGCAATAATAACTGCTTTATATGAATAATAATGCATGTTATATTGATAATATTGGGAGTAATAAGTATAATTATTATAGTTCTAGCGATAATAATAGTAAAATATGGCTAATAGTGCATGTTATATCGATAATAATAAAAGTAATAAGTATATTTATTACAGTTCTATCGATAATAACTGCATAATATGGGTAATAATGCATGTTATATTGATGATAATAAAAGTAATACGTATATTTATTATAGTTCTAGCGATAATAACTGCATTATATGGGCAATAATGCATATTATATTGATAATATCGGGAGTAATAAGTATAATTATTATAGTTCTGGCGATAATAATAGTACAATATGGCTAATAGTGCATGTTATATTGATAATAATAAAAGTAATAAGTATATTTATTACAGTTCTATCGATAATAACTGCATAATATGGGTAATAATGCATGTTATATTGATGACACTAAAAGTAATACGTATATTTATTATATTTCAAGCGGTTATAACTGCATAATACGGGTAATAATGCATGTTATATTGATAATAATATAAGTAATAAGTATAATTATTATAGTTCTAGCGATAATAATAGTACAATATGGCTAATAGTGCATGTTATATTGATAATAATAAAAGTAATAAGTATATTTATTACAGTTCTATCGATAATAACTGCATAATATGTGTAATAATGCATGTTATATTGATGACACTAAAAGTAATACGTATATTTATTATAGTTCTAGCGATAATAACTGCATAATACGAGTAATAGTGCATGTTATATTGATAATAATATAAGTAATAAGTATAATTATTACAGTTCTAGCGATAATAACTGCATAATATGGGTAATAATGCATGTTGTATTGATGACACTAAAAGTAATACGTATATTTATTAAAGTGCTAGCGATAATAACTGCATAATACGGGTAATAATGCATGTTATATTGATAATAATATAAGTAATAAGTATAATTATTACTGTTCTAGCGATAATAACTGCATAATATGGGTAATAATGCATGTTGTATTGATGACACTAAAAGTAATACGTATATTTATTAAAGTGCTAGCGATAATAACTGCATAATACGGGTAATAATGCATGTTATATTGATAATAATATAAGTAATAAGTATAATTATTACTGTTCTAGCGATAATAACTGCATAATATGGGTAGTAATGCATGTTATATTGATAATAATATAAGTAATAAGTATAATTATTACAGTTCTAGCGATAATAACTGCATAATATGGGTAATAATGCACGTTGTATTGCTAATGATATAAGTAATAATTATAATTATTACAGTTCTAGCGATAATAACTGCATAATATGGGTAATAATGCATGTTATATTGATAATATTGGGAGTAATAAGAATAATTGTTATAGTTCTAGCGATAATAATAGTATAATATGGCTAATAGTGCATGTTATATTGATAACAATAAAAGTAATAAGTATATTTATCACAGTTCTATCGATAATAACTGCATAATATGGGTAATAATTCATGTTATATTGATGATACTAAAAGTAATACGTATATTTATTATAATTCTAGCGTTTATAACTGCATAATACGGGTAATAATGCATGTTATATTGATAATAATATAAGTAATAAGTATAATTATTTCAGTTCTAGCGATAATAACTGCATAATATGGGTAATAATGCATGTTATATTGATAATATCGGGAGTAATAAGTATAATTATTATAGTTCTAGCGATAATAATAGTACAATATGGCTAATAGTGCATGTTATATGGATAATAATAAAAGTAATAAGTATATTTATTACAGTTCTATCGATAATAACTGCATAATATGGGTAATAATGCATGTTATATTGATGATACTAAAAGTAATACGTATATTTATTATGGTTCTAGCGATTGTAACTGCATAATACGGGTAATAATGCATGTTATATTGATAATAATATAAGTAATAAGTATAATTATTACAGTTCTAGCGATAATAATAGTACAATATGGCTAATAGTGCATGTTATATTCATAATAATAAAAGTAATAAGTATATTTATTACAGTTCTATCGATAATAACTGCATAGTATGGGTAATAATGCATGTTATATTGATGACACTAAAAGTAATACGTATATTTATTATAGTTCTAGCGATTATAACTGCATAATACGGGTAATAATGCATGTTATATTGATAATAATATAAGTAATAAGTATAATTATTATAGTTCTAGCGATAATAATAGTACAATATGGCTAACAGTGCATGTTATATTGATAATAATAAAAGTAATAAGTATATTTATTACAGTTCTATCGATAATAACTGCATAATATGGGTAATAATGCATGTTATATTGATGACACTAAAAGTAATACGTATATTTATTATAGTTCTAGCGATTATAACTGCATAATACGGGTAATAATGCATGTTATATTGATAATAATATAAGTAATAAGTATAATTATTACAGTTCTAGCAATAATAACTGCATTATATGGGTAAAAATGCATGTTATATTGATAATATTGGGAGTAATAAGTGTAATTGTTTTAGTTCTAGCGAGAATAATAGTAAAATATGGCTAATAGTGCATGTTATATCGATAATAATATAAGTAATAAGTATAATTACTACAGTTCTAGCGATAATAACTGCATTATATGGGTAATAATGCATGTTATATTGATAATATTGGGAGTAATAAGTATAATTATTATAGTTCTAGCGATAATAATAGTACAATCTGGCTAATAGTGCATGTTATATTGATAACAATAAAAGTAAAGGTATATTTATCACAGTTCTATCGATAATAACTGCATAATATGGGTAATAATGCATGTTATATTCATGATACTAAAAGTAATACGTATATTTATTATGGTTCTAGCGATTGTTACTGCATAATACGGGTAATAATGCATGTTATATTGATAATAATATAAGTAATAAGTATAATTATTACAGTTCTAGCGATAATAATAGTACAATATGGCTAATAGTGCATGTTATATTGATAATAATAAAAGTAATAAGTATATTTATTACAGTTCTATCGATAATAACTGCATAATATGGGTAATAATGCATGTTATATTGATGACACTAAAAGTAATACGTATATTTATTATAGTTCTAGCGATAATAACTGCATAATACGGGTAATAACGCATGTTATATTGATAATAATATAAGTAATAAGTATAATTATTCCAGTTCTAGCGATAATAACTGCATAATATGGGTAATAATGCATGTTATATTGATGACACTAAAAGTAATACGTATATTTATTATAGTTCTAGCGATAATAACTGCATAATACGGGTAATAATGCATGTTATATTGATAATAATATAAGTAATAAGTATAATTATTACAGTTCTAGCGATAATAACTGCATAATATGGGTAGTAATGCATGTTACATTGATAATATTGGGTGTAATAAGTATAATTATTATAGTTCTAGCGATAATAACTGCATTATATGGGTAATAATGCATGTTATACTGATAATATCGGGAGTAATAAGTGTAATTATTATAGTTCTAGCGATAATAATAGTACAATATGGCTAATAGTGCATGCTATATTGATAATAATAAAAGTAATAAGTATATTTATTACAGTTCTATCGATAATAACTGCATAATATGGGTAATAATGCATGTTATATTGATGAATATAAAAGTAATACGTATATTTATTATAGTTCTAGCGATTATAACTGCATAATACGGGTAATAATGCATGTTATATTGATAATAATATAAGTAATAAGTATAATTATTATAGTTCTAGCGATAATAACTGCATAATATGGGTAATAATGCATGTTATATTGATGACACTAAAAGTAATACGTATATCTATTAAAGTTCTAGCGATAATAACTGCATAATACGGGTAATAATGCATGTTATATTGATAATAATACAAGTAATCAGTATAATTATTACTGTTCTAGCGATAATAACTGCATAATATGGGTAGTAATGCATGTTATATTGATAATAGTATAAGTAATAAGCACAATTATTACAGTTCTAGCGATAATAACTGCATTATATGGGTAATAATGCATGTTATATTGATGATAATAAAAGTAATACGTATATTTATTATAGTTCTAGCAATAATAACTGCATAATATGGGTAATAATGCACGTTATACTGAGAATAATATAAGTAATAAGTATAATTATTACAGTTCTTGCGATAATAACTGCATTATATGGGTAATAATGCATGTTATATTGATAATAATATAAGTAATAAGTATAATTGTTACAGTTCTAGCAATAATAACTGCATTATATGGGTAATAATGCATGTTATATTGATGATAATAAAAGTAATACGTATATTTATTATAGTTCTAGCAATAATAACTGCATTATATGGGTAATAATGCATGTTATACTGATAATATCGGGAGTAATAAGTGTAATTATTATAGTTCTAGCGATAATAATAGTACGATATGGCTAATAGTGCATGCTATATTGATAATAATAAAAGTAATAAGTATATTTATTAGAGTTCTATCGATAATAACTGCATAATATGGGTAATAATGCATGTTATATTGATGAATATAAAAGTAATACGTATATTTATTATAGTTCTAGCGATTATAACTGCATAATACGGGTAATAATGCATGTTATATTGATAATAATATAAGTAATAAGTATAATTATTATAGTTCTAGCGATAATAACTGCATAATATGGGTAATAATGCATGTTATATTGATGACACTAAAAGTAATACGTATATTTATTAAAGTTCGAGCGATAATAACTGCATAATACGGGTAATAATGCATGTTATATTGATAATAATATAAGTAATAAGTATAATTATTACTGTTCTAGCGATAATAACTGCATAATGTGGGTAGTAATGCATGTTATATTGATAATAGTATAAGTAATAAGCACAATTATTACAGTTCTAGCGATAATAACTGCATAATATGGGTAATAATGCATGTTATATTGATGATAATAAAAGTAATACGTATATTTATTATAGTTCTAGCAATAATAACTGCATAATATGGGTAATAATGCACGTTATACTGTGAATAATATAAGTAATAAGTATAATTATTACAGTTCTTGCGATAATAACTGCATTATATGGGTAATAATGCATGTTATATTGATAATAATATAAGTAATAAGTATAATTGTTACCGTTCTAGCAATAATAACTGCATTATATGGGTAATAATGCTTGTTATATTGATAATATTGGGAGTAATAAGTAAAATTATTATAGTTCTAGCGATAATAATAGTACAATATGGCTAATAGTGCATGTTATATTGATAATAATAAAAGTAGTAAGTATATTTATTACAGTTCTATCGATAATAACTGCATAATATGGGTAATAATGCATGTTATATTGATGATAATAAAAGTAATACGTATATTTATTAGAGTTCTAGCGATAATAACTGCATAATATAGGTAATAATGCATGTTATATTGATAATAATATAAGTAATAAGTATAATTATTACAGTTCTAGCGATAGTAACTGCATTATATGGTTAATAGTGCACGTTAAATTGCTAATAATAAAAGTAATAAGTATAATTATTACAGCTCTAGCAATAATAACTGCTTTATATGAATAATAATGCATGTTATATTGATAATATTGGGAGTAATAAGTATAATTATTATAGTTCTAGCGATAATAATAGTAAAATATGGCTAATAGTGCATGTTATATCGATAATAATAAAAGTAATAAGTATATTTATTACAGTTCTATCGATAATAACTGCATAATATGGGTAATAATGCATGTTATATTGATGATAATAAAAGTAATACGTATATTTATTATAGTTCTAGCGATAATAACTGCATTATATGGGCAATAATGCATATTATATTGATAATATCGGGAGTAATAAGTATAATTATTATAGTTCTGGCGATAATAATAGTACAATATGGCTAATAGTGCATGTTATATTGATAATAATAAAAGTAATAAGTATATTTATTACAGTTCTATCGATAATAACTGCATAATATGGGTAATAATGCATGTTATATTGATGAATATAAAAGTAATACGTATATTTATTATAGTTCTAGCGATTATAACTGCATAATACGGGTAATAATGCATGTTATATTGATAATAATATAAGTAATAAGTATAATTATTATAGTTCTAGCGATAATAACTGCATAATATGGGTAATAATGCATGTTATATTGATGACACTAAAAGTAATACGTATATTTATTAAAGTTCTAGCGATAATAACTGCATAATACGGGTAATAATGCATGTTATATTGATAATAATATAAGTAATAAGTATAATTATTACTGTTCTAGCGATAATAACTGCATAATGTGGGTAGTAATGCATGTTATATTGATAATAGTATAAGTAATAAGCACAATTATTACAGTTCTAGCGATAATAACTGCATAATATGGGTAATAATGCATGTTATATTGATGATAATAAAAGTAATACGTATATTTATTATAGTTCTAGCAATAATAACTGCATAATATGGGTAATAATGCACGTTATACTGAGAATAATATAAGTAATAAGTATAATTATTACAGTTCTTGCGATAATAACTGCATTATATGGGTAATAATGTATGTTATATTGATAATAATATAAGTAATAAGTGTAATTGTTACAGTTCTAGCGATAATAACTGCATAATATGTGTAATAATGCATGTTATATTGATGACACTAAAAGTAATACGTATATTTATTATAGTTCTAGCGATAATAACTGCATAATACGGGTAATAGTGCATGTTATATTGATAATAATATAAGTAATAAGTATAATTATTACAGTTCTAGCGATAATAACTGCATAATGTGGGTAATAATGCATGTTATATTGATGACACTAAAAGTAATACGTATATTTATTAAAGTTCTAGCGATAATAACTGCATAATACGGGTAATAATGGATGTTATATTGATAATAATATAAGTAATAAGTATAATTATTACTGTTCTAGCGATAATAACTGCATAATATGGGTAATAATGCATGTTATATTGATGATAATAAAAGTAATACGTATATTTATTATAGTTCTAGCAATAATAACTGCATAATATGGGTAATAATGCACGTTATACTGAGAATTATATAAGTAATAAGTATAATTATTACAGTTCTTGCGATAATAACTGCATTATATGGGTAATAATGCATGTTATATTGATGACACTAAAAGTAATACGTATATTTATTATAGTTCTAGCGATTATAACTGCATAATACGGGTAATAATGCATGTTATATTGATAATAATATAAGTAATAAGTATAATTATTACAGTTCTAGCGATAATAATAGTACAATATGGCTAATAGTGCATGTTATATTGATAATAATAAAAGTAATAAGTATATTTATTACAGTTCTTTCGATAATAACTGCATAATATGGGTAATAATGCATGTTATATTGATGACACTAAAAGTAATACGTATATTTATTATAGTTCTAGCGATTATAACTGCATAATACGGGTAATAATGCATGTTATATTGATAATAATATAAGTAGTAAGTATAATTATTATAGTTCTAGCGATAATAATAGTACAATATGGCTAATAGTGCATGTTATATTGATAAAAATAAAAGTAATAAGTATATTTATTACAGTTCTAGCGATAATAACTGCATTATATGGGTAATAATGCATGTTATACTGATAATATCGGGAGTAATAAGTGTAATTATTATAGTTCTAGCGATAATAATAGTACAATATGGCTAATAGTGCATGCTATATTGATAATAATATAAGTAATAAGTATAATTATTACTGTTCTAGCGATAATAACTGCATAATATGGGTAATAATGCATGTTATATTGATGATAATAAAAGTAATACGTATATTTATTATAGTTCTAGCAATAATAACTGCATAATATGGGTAATAATGCACGTTATACTGAGAATTATATAAGTAATAAGTATAATTATTACAGTTCTTGCGATAATAACTGCATTATATGGGTAATAATGCATGTTATATTGATAATAATATAAGTAATAAGTATAATTATTACAGTTCTAGCGATAATAACTGCATAATATGGGTAATAATGCATGTTATATTGATGACACTAAAAGTAATACGTATATTTATTATAGTTCTAGCGATAATAACTGCATAATACGGGTAATAATGCATGTTATATTGATAATAATAAAAGTAATATGTATAATTATTACAGTTCTAGCGATAATAACTGCATAATACGGGTAATAATGCATGTCATATTGATGACACTAAAAGTAATACGTATATTTATTATAGTTCTAGCGATAATAACTGCATAATACGGGTAATAATGCATGTTATATTGATAATAATATAAGTAATAAGTATAATTATTACAGTTCTAGCGATAATAATAGTACAATATGGCTAATAGTGCATGTTATATTGATAATAATAAAAGTAATAAGTATATTTATTACAGTTCTTTCGATAATAACTGCATAATATGGGTAATAATGCATGTTATATTGATGACACTAAAAGTAATACGTATATTTATTATAGTTCTAGCGATTATAACTGCATAATACGGGTAATAATGCATGTTATATTGATAATAATATAAGTAGTAAGTATAATTATTATAGTTCTAGCGATAATAATAGTACAATATGGCTAATAGTGCATGTTATATTGATAAAAATAAAAGTAATAAGTATATTTATTACAGTTCTAGCGATAATAACTGCATTATATGGGTAATAATGCATGTTATACTGATAATATCGGGAGTAATAAGTGTAATTATTATAGTTCTAGCGATAATAATAGTACAATATGGCTAATAGTGCATGCTATATTGATAATAATAAAAGTAATAAGTATATTTATTACAGTTCTATCGATAATAACTGCATAATATGGGTAATAATGCATGTTATATTGATGAATATAAAAGTAATACGTATATTTATTAAAGTTCTAGCGATAATAACTGCATAATACGGGTAATAATGCATGTTATATTGATAATAATATAAGTAATAAGTATAATTATTACTGTTCTAGCGATAATACCTGCATAATATGGGTAGTAATGCATGTTATATTGATAATAGTATAAGTAATAAGCACAATTATTACAGTTCTAGCGATAATAACTGCATTATATGGTTAATAATGCATGTTATATTCATGATACTAAAAGTAATACGTATATTTATTATGGTTCTAGCGATTGTTACTGCATAATACGGGTAATAATGCATGTTATATTGATAATAATATAAGTAATAAGTATAATTATTACAGTTCTAGCGATAATAATAGTACAATATGGCTAATAGTGCATGTTATATTGATAATAATAAAAGTAATAAGTATATTTATTACAGTTCTATCGATAATAACTGCATAATATGGGTAATAATGCATGTTATATTGATGACACTAAAAGTAATACGTATATTTATTATAGTTCTAGCGATAATAACTGCATAATACGGGTAATAACGCATGTTATATTGATAATAATATAAGTAATAAGTATAATTATTCCAGTTCTAGCGATAATAACTGCATAATATGGGTAATAATGCATGTTATATTGATGACACTAAAAGTAATACGTATATTTATTATAGTTCTAGCGATAATAACTGCATAATACGGGTAATAATGCATGTTATATTGATAATAATATAAGTAATAAGTATAATTATTACAGTTCTAGCGATAATAACTGCATAATATGGGTAGTAATGCATGTTACATTGATAATATTGGGTGTAATAAGTATAATTATTATAGTTCTAGCGATAATAACTGCATTATATGGGTAATAATGCATGTTATACTGATAATATCGGGAGTAATAAGTGTAATTATTATAGTTCTAGCGATAATAATAGTACAATATGGCTAATAGTGCATGCTATATTGATAATAATAAAAGTAATAAGTATATTTATTACAGTTCTATCGATAATAACTGCATAATATGGGTAATAATGCATGTTATATTGATGAATATAAAAGTAATACGTATATTTATTATAGTTCTAGCGATTATAACTGCATAATACGGGTAATAATGCATGTTATATTGATAATAATATAAGTAATAAGTATAATTATTATAGTTCTAGCGATAATAACTGCATAATATGGGTAATAATGCATGTTATATTGATGACACTAAAAGTAATACGTATATTTATTAAAGTTCTAGCGATAATAACTGCATAATACGGGTAATAATGCATGTTATATTGATAATAATATAAGTAATAAGTATAATTATTACTGTTCTAGCGATAATACCTGCATAATATGGGTAGTAATGCATGTTATATTGATAATAGTATAAGTAATAAGCACAATTATTACAGTTCTAGCGATAATAACTGCATTATATGGTTAATAATGCATGTTATATTCATGATACTAAAAGTAATACGTATATTTATTATGGTTCTAGCGATTGTTACTGCATAATACGGGTAATAATGCATGTTATATTGATAATAATATAAGTAATAAGTATAATTATTACAGTTCTAGCGATAATAATAGTACAATATGGCTAATAGTGCATGTTATATTGATAATAATAAAAGTAATAAGTATATTTATTACAGTTCTATCGATAATAACTGCATAATATGGGTAATAATGCATGTTATATTGATGACACTAAAAGTAATACGTATATTTATTATAGTTCTAGCGATAATAACTGCATAATACGGGTAATAACGCATGTTATATTGATAATAATATAAGTAATAAGTATAATTATTCCAGTTCTAGCGATAATAACTGCATAATATGGGTAATAATGCATGTTATATTGATGACACTAAAAGTAATACGTATATTTATTATAGTTCTAGCGATAATAACTGCATAATACGGGTAATAATGCATGTTATATTGATAATAATATAAGTAATAAGTATAATTATTACAGTTCTAGCGATAATAACTGCATAATATGGGTAGTAATGCATGTTACATTGATAATATTGGGTGTAATAAGTATAATTATTATAGTTCTAGCGATAATAACTGCATTATATGGGTAATAATGCATGTTATACTGATAATATCGGGAGTAATAAGTGTAATTATTATAGTTCTAGCGATAATAATAGTACAATATGGCTAATAGTGCATGCTATATTGATAATAATAAAAGTAATAAGTATATTTATTACAGTTCTATCGATAATAACTGCATAATATGGGTAATAATGCATGTTATATTGATGAATATAAAAGTAATACGTATATTTATTATAGTTCTAGCGATTATAACTGCATAATACGGGTAATAATGCATGTTATATTGATAATAATATAAGTAATAAGTATAATTATTATAGTTCTAGCGATAATAACTGCATAATATGGGTAATAATGCATGTTATATTGATGACACTAAAAGTAATACGTATATTTATTAAAGTTCTAGCGATAATAACTGCATAATACGGGTAATAATGCATGTTATATTGATAATAATATAAGTAATAAGTATAATTATTACTGTTCTAGCGATAATACCTGCATAATATGGGTAGTAATGCATGTTATATTGATAATAGTATAAGTAATAAGCACAATTATTACAGTTCTAGCGATAATAACTGCATTATATGGTTAATAATGCATGTTATATTCATGATACTAAAAGTAATACGTATATTTATTATGGTTCTAGCGATTGTTACTGCATAATACGGGTAATAATGCATGTTATATTGATAATAATATAAGTAATAAGTATAATTATTACAGTTCTAGCGATAATAATAGTACAATATGGCTAATAGTGCACGTTATATTGATAATAATAAAAGTAATAAGTATATTTATTACAGTTCTATCGATAATAACTGCATAATATGGGTAATAATGCATGTTATATTGATGACACTAAAAGTAATACGTATATTTATTATAGTTCTAGCGATAATAACTGCATAATACGGGTAATAACGCATGTTATATTGATAATAATATAAGTAATAAGTATAATTATTCCAGTTCTAGCGATAATAACTGCATAATATGGGTAATAATGCATGTTATATTGATGACACTAAAAGTAATACGTATATTTATTATAGTTCTAGCGATAATAACTGCATAATACGGGTAATAATGCATGTTATATTGATAATAATATAAGTAATAAGTATAATTATTACAGTTCTAGCGATAATAACTGCATAATATGGGTAGTAATGCATGTTACATTGATAATATTGGGTGTAATAAGTATAATTATTATAGTTCTAGCGATAATAACTGCATTATATGGGTAATAATGCATGTTATACTGATAATATCGGGAGTAATAAGTGTAATTATTATAGTTCTAGCGATAATAATAGTACAATATGGCTAATAGTGCATGCTATATTGATAATAATAAAAGTAATAAGTATATTTATTACAGTTCTATCGATAATAACTGCATAATATGGGTAATAATGCATGTTATATTGATGAATATAAAAGTAATACGTATATTTATTATAGTTCTAGCGATTATAACTGCATAATACGGGTAATAATGCATGTTATATTGATAATAATATAAGTAATAAGTATAATTATTATAGTTCTAGCGATAATAACTGCATAATATGGGTAATAATGCATGTTATATTGATGACACTAAAAGTAATACGTATATCTATTAAAGTTCTAGCGATAATAACTGCATAATACGGGTAATAATGCATGTTATATTGATAATAATACAAGTAATCAGTATAATTATTACTGTTCTAGCGATAATAACTGCATAATATGGGTAGTAATGCATGTTATATTGATAATAGTATAAGTAATAAGCACAATTATTACAGTTCTAGCGATAATAACTGCATTATATGGGTAATAATGCATGTTATATTGATGATAATAAAAGTAATACGTATATTTATTATAGTTCTAGCAATAATAACTGCATAATATGGGTAATAATGCACGTTATACTGAGAATAATATAAGTAATAAGTATAATTATTACAGTTCTTGCGATAATAACTGCATTATATGGGTAATAATGCATGTTATATTGATAATAATATAAGTAATAAGTATAATTGTTACAGTTCTAGCAATAATAACTGCATTATATGGGTAATATCGCATGTTATATTGATGATAATAAAAGTAATACGTATATTTATTATAGTTCTAGCAATAATAACTGCATTATGTGGGTAATAATGCATGTTATACTGATAATATCGGGAGTAATAAGTGTAATTATTATAGTTCTAGCGATAATAATAGTACGATATGGCTAATAGTGCATGCTATATTGATAATAATAAAAGTAATAAGTATATTTATTACAGTTCTATCGATAATAACTGCATAATATGGGTAATAATGCATGTTATATTGATGAATATAAAAGTAATACGTATATTTATTATAGTTCTAGCGATTATAACTGCATAATACGGGTAATAATGCATGTTATATTGATAATAATATAAGTAATAAGTATAATTATTATAGTTCTAGCGATAATAACTGCATAATATGGGTAATAATGCATGTTATATTGACACTAAAAGTAATACGTATATTTATTAAAGTTCTAGCGATAATAACTGCATAATACGGGTAATAATGCATGTTATATTGATAATAATATAAGTAATAAGTATAATTATTACTGTTCTAGCGATAATAACTGCATAATGTGGGTAGTAATGCATGTTATATTGATAATAGTATAAGTAATAAGCACAATTATTACAGTTCTAGCGATAATAACTGCATAATATGGGTAATAATGCATGTTATATTGATGATAATAAAAGTAATACGTATATTTATTATAGTTCTAGCAATAATAACTGCATAATATGGGTAATAATGCACGTTATACTGAGAATAATATAAGTAATAAGTATAATTATTACAGTTCTTGCGATAATAACTGCATTATATGGGTAATAATGCAAGTTATATTGATAATAATATAAGTAATAAGTGTAATTGTTACAGTTCTAGCGATAATAACTGCATAATATGTGTAATAATGCATGTTATATTGATGACACTAAAAGTAATACGTATATTTATTATAGTTCTAGCGATAATAACTGCATAATACGGGTAATAGTGCATGTTATATTGATAATAATATAAGTAATAAGTATAATTATTACAGTTCTAGCGATAATAACTGCATAATGTGGGTAATAATGCATGTTATATTGATGACACTAAAAGTAATACGTATATTTATTAAAGTTCTAGCGATAATAACTGCATAATACGGGTAATAATGGATTTTATATTGATAATAATATAAGTAATAAGTATAATTATTACTGTTCTAGCGATAATAACTGCATAATATGGGTAATAATGCATGTTATATTGATGATAATAAAAGTAATACGTATATTTATTATAGTTCTAGCAATAATAACTGCATAATATGGGTAATAATGCACGTTATACTGAGAATTATATAAGTAATAAGTATAATTATTACAGTTCTTGCGATAATAACTGCATTATATGGGTAATAATGCATGTTATATTGATAATAATATAAGTAATAAGTATAATTATTACAGTTCTAGCGATAATAACTGCATAATATGGGAAATAATGCATGTTATATTGATGACACTAAAAGTAAGACGTATATTTATTATAGTTCTAGCGATAATAACTGCATAATACGGGTAATAATGCATGTTATATTGATAATAATAAAAGTAATAAGTATAATTATTACAGTTCTAGCGATAATAACTGCATAATATGGGTAATAATGCATGTTATATTGATGACACTAAAAGTAATACGTATATTTATTATAGTTCTAGCGATAATAACTGCATAATACGGGTAATAATGCATGTTATATTGATAATAATATAAGTAATAAGTATAATTATTACAGTTCTAGCGATAATAATAGTACAATATGGCTAATAGTGCATGTTATATTGATAATAATAAAAGTAATAAGTATATTTATTACAGTTCTTTCGATAATAACTGCATAATATGGGTAATAATGCATGTTATATTGATGACACTAAAAGTAATACGTATATTTATTATAGTTCTAGCGATTATAACTGCATAATACGGGTAATAATGCATGTTATATTGATAATAATATAAGTAATAAGTATAATTATTATAGTTCTAGCGATAATAACTGCATAATACGGGTAATAATGCATGTTATATTGATAATAATAAAAGTAATAAGTATATATATTACAGTTCTAGCGATAACAACTGCATTATATGGGTAATAATGCACGTTATATTGCTAATGATATAAGTAATAAGTATAATTATTACAGTTCTGGCGATAATAACTGCATAATATGGGTAATAATGCATGTTATATTGATGACACTAAAAGTAATACGTATATTTATTAAAGTTCTAGCGATAATAACTGCATAATACGGGTAATAATGCATGTTATATTGATAATAATATAAATAATAAGTACAATTATTACTGTTCTAGCGCTAATAACTGCATAATATGGGTAGTAATGCATGTTATATTGATAATAGTATAAGTAATAAGCACAATTATTACAGTTCTAGCGATAATAACTGCATAATATGGGTAATAATGCATGTTATATTGATGATAATAAAAGTAATACGTATATTTATTATAGTTCTAGCAATAATAACTGCATAATATGGGTAATAATGCACGTTATACTGAGAATAATATAAGTAATAAGTATAATTATTACAGTTCTTGCGATAATAACTGCATTATATGGGTAATAATGCATGTTATATTGATAATAATATAAGTAATAAGTATAATTGTTACAGTTCTAGCAATAATAACTGCATTATATGGGTAATAATGCATGTTATATTGATAATATTGGGAGTAGTAAGTATAATTATTATAGTTCTAGCGATAATAATAGTACAATATGGCTAATAGTGCATGTTATATTGATAACAATAAAAGTAATAAGTATATTTATCACAGTTCTATCGATAATAACTGCATAATATGGGTAATAATGCATGTTATATTGATGATACTAAAAGTAATACGTATATTTATTATGGTTCTAGCGATTGTTACTGCATAATACGGGTAATAATGCATGTTATATTGATAATAATATAAGTAATAAGTATAATTATTACAGTTCTAGCGATAATAACTGCATAATATGGGTAATAATGCATGTTATATTGATGACACTAAAAGTAATACGTATATTTATTATAGTTCTAGCGATAATAACTGCATAATACGGGTAATAATGCATGTTATATTGATAATAATATAAGTAATAAGTATAATTATTACAGTTCTAGCGATAATAACTGCATAATATGGGTAGTAATGCATGTTATATTGATAATATTGGGTGTAATAAGTATAATTATTTTAGTTCTAGCGATAATAACTGCATTATATGGGTAATAATGCATGTTATACTGATAATATCGGGAGTAATAAGTGTAATTATTATAGTTCTAGCGATAATAATAGTACAATATGGCTAATAGTGCATGCTATATTGATAATAATAAAAGTAGTAAGTATATTTATTACAGTTCTATCGATAATAACTGCATTATATGGGCAATAATGCATATTATATTGATAATATCGGGAGTAATAAGTATAATTATTATAGTTCTAGCGATAATAATAGTACAATATGGCTAATAGTGCATGTTATATTGATATTAATAAAAGTAATACGTATATTTATTATAGTTCAAGCGGTTATAACTGCATAATACGGGTAAGAAATCATGTTACATTGATAATAATATAAGTAATAAGTATAATTATTATAGTTCTAGCGATAATAATAGTACAATATGGCTAATAGTGCATGTTATATTGATAATAATAAAAGTAATAAGTATATTTATTACAGTTCTATCGATAATAACTGCATAATATGTGTAATAATGCATGTTATATTGATGACACTAAAAGTAATACGTATATTTATTATAGTTCTAGCGATAATAACTGCATAATACGGGTAATAGTGCATGTTATATTGATAATAATATAAGTAATAAGTATAATTATTACAGTTCTAGCGATAATAACTGCATAATATGGGTAATAATGCACGTTATATTGCTAATGATATAAGTAATAAGTGTAATTATTATAGTTCTAGCGATAATAACTGCATAATATGGGTAATAATGCATGTTATATTGATAATATTGGGAGTAATAAGTATAATTGTTATAGTTCTAGCGATAATAATAGTATAATATGGCTAATAGTGCATGTTATATTGATAATAATAAAAGTAATAAGTATATTTATTACAGTTCTATCGATAATAACTGCATAATATGGGTAATAATGCATGTTATATTGATGATACTAAAAGTAATACGTATATTTATTATGGTTCTAGCGATTGTAACTGCATAATACGGGTAATAATGCATGTTATATTGATAATAATATAAGTAGTAAGTATAATTATTACAGTTCTAGCGATAATAATAGTACAATATGGCTAATAGTGCATGTTATATTGATAATAATAAAAGTAATAAGTATATTTATTACAGTTCTTTCGATAATAACTGCATAATATGGGTAATAATGCATGTTATATTGATGACACTAAAAGTAATACGTATATTTATTATAGTTCTAGCGATTATAACTGCATAATACGGGTAATAATGCATGTTATATTGATAATAATATAAGTAATAAGTATAATTATTATAGTTCTAGCGATAATAATAGTACAATATGGCTAATAGTGCATGTTATATTGATAATAATAAAAGTAATAAGTATATTTATTACAGTTCTAGCGATAATAACTGCATTATATGGGTAATAATTCACGTTATATTGCTAATAATATAAGTAATAAGTATAATTATTACAGTTCTAGCGATAATAACTGCATAATATGGGTAATAATGCACGTTATATTGCTAATGATATAAGTAATAAGTATAATTATTACAGTTCTAGCGATAATAACTGCATAATATGGGTAATAATGCATGTTATATTGATGACACTAAAAGTAATACGTATATTTATTATAGTTCTAGCGATAATAACTGCATAATACGGGTAATAATGCATGTTATATTGATAATAATGTAAGTAATAAGTATAATTATTACAGTTCTAGCGATAATAACTGCATCATATGGGTAATAATGCATGTTATATTGATGACACTAAAAGTAATACGTATATTTATTAAAGTTCTAGCGATAATAACTGCATAATACGGGTAATAATGCATGTTATATTGATAATAATATAAGTAATAAGTATAATTATTACAGTTCTAGCGATAATAACTGCATAATATGGGTAGTAATGCATGTTATATTGATAATATTGGGTGTAATAAGTATAATTATTATAGTTCTAGCGATAATAACTGCATTATATGGGTAATAATGCATGTTATACTGATAATATCGGGAGTAATAAGTGTAATTATTATAGTTCTAGCGATAATAATAGTACAATATGGCTAATAGTGCATGCTATATTGATAATAATAAAAGTAATAAGTATATTTATTACAGTTCTATCGATAATAACTGCATAATATGGGTAATAATGCATGTTATATTGATGAATATAAAAGTAATACGTATATTTATTATAGTTCTAGCGATTATAACTGCATAATACGGGTAATAATGCATGTTATATTGATAATAATATAAGTAATAAGTATAATTATTATAGTTCTAGCGATAATAACTGCATAATATGGGTAATAATGCATGTTATATTGATGACACTAAAAGTAATACGTATATTTATTAAAGTTCTAGC
This sequence comes from Megachile leachella, assembly GCA_963576845.1. Lineage (NCBI taxonomy): Eukaryota > Metazoa > Arthropoda > Insecta > Hymenoptera > Megachilidae > Megachile > Megachile leachella. Next base: position 846,516 of record CAUYWW010000200.1, on the reverse strand, counting down.
GATAATAACTGCATAATACGGGTAATAATGCATGTTATATTGATAATAATATAAGTAATAAGTATAATTGTTACAGTTCTAGCAATAATAACTGCATTATATGGGTAATAATGCATATTATATTGATAATATTGGGAGTAATAAGTATAATTATTATAGTTCTAGCGATAATAATAGTACAATATGGCTAATAGTGCATGTTATATTGATAACAATAAAAGTAATAAGTATATTTATCACAGTTCTATCGATAATAACTGCATAATATGGGTAATAATGCATGTTATATTGATGACACTAAAAGTAATACGTATATTTATTAAAGTTCTAGCGATAATAACTGCATAATACGGGTAATAATGCATGTTATATTGATAATAATATAAGTAATAGGTATAATTATTACAGTTCTAGCGATAATAACTGCATAATATGGGTAATAATGCATGTTATATTGATAATATTGGGAGTAATAAGTATAATTGTTATAGTTCTAGCGATAATAATAGTATAATATGGCTAATAGTGCATGTTATATTGATAATAATAAAAGTAGTAAGTATATTTATTACAGTTCTATCGATAATAACTGCATTGTATGGGCAATAATGCATATTATATTGATAATATCGGGAGTAATAAGTATAATTATTATAGTTCTAGCGATAATAATAGTACAATATGGCTAATAGTGCATGTTATATTGATAATAATAAAAGTAATAAGTATATTTATTACAGTTCTTTCGATAATAACTGCATAATATGGGTAATAATGCATGTTATATTGATGACACTAAAAGTAATACGTATATTTATTATAGTTCTAGCGATTATAACTGCATAATACGGGTAATAATGCATGTTATATTGATAATAATATAAGTAATAAGTATAATTATTATAGTTCTAGCGATAATAACTGCATAATACGGGTAATAATGCATGTTATATTGATAATAATAAAAGTAATAAGTATATATATTACAGTTCTAGCGATAACAACTGCATTATATGGGTAATAATGCACGTTATATTGCTAATGATATAAGTAATAAGTATAATTATTACAGTTCTGGCGATAATAACTGCATAATATGGGTAATAATGCATGTTATATTGATGACACTAAAAGTAATACGTATATTTATTAAAGTTCTAGCGATAATAACTGCATAATACGGGTAATAATGCATGTTATATTGATAATAATATAAATAATAAGTACAATTATTACTGTTCTAGCGCTAATAACTGCATAATATGGGTAGTAATGCATGTTATATTGATAATAGTATAAGTAATAAGCACAATTATTACAGTTCTAGCGATAATAACTGCATAATATGGGTAATAATGCATGTTATATTGATGATAATAAAAGTAATACGTATATTTATTATAGTTCTAGCAATAATAACTGCATAATATGGGTAATAATGCACGTTATACTGAGAATAATATAAGTAATAAGTATAATTATTACAGTTCTTGCGATAATAACTGCATTATATGGGCAATAATGCATGTTATATTGATAATAATATAAGTAATAAGTATAATTGTTACAGTTCTAGCAATAATAACTGCATTATATGGGTAATAATGCATGTTATATTGATAATATTGGGAGTAGTAAGTATAATTATTATAGTTCTAGCGATAATAATAGTACAATATGGCTAATAGTGCATGTTATATTGATAACAATAAAAGTAATAAGTATATTTATCACAGTTCTATCGATAATAACTGCATAATATGGGTAATAATGCATGTTATATTGATGATACTAAAAGTAATACGTATATTTATTATGGTTCTAGCGATTGTTACTGCATAATACGGGTAATAATGCATGTTATATTGATAATAATATAAGTAATAAGTATAATTATTACAGTTCTAGCGATAATAACTGCATAATATGGGTAATAATGCATGTTATATTGATGACACTAAAAGTAATACGTATATTTATTATAGTTCTAGCGATAATAACTGCATAATACGGGTAATAATGCATGTTATATTGATAATAATATAAGTAATAAGTATAATTATTACAGTTCTAGCGATAATAACTGCATAATATGAGTAGTAATGCATGTTATATTGATAATATTGGGTGTAATAAGTATAATTATTTTAGTTCTAGCGATAATAACTGCATTATATGGGTAATAATGCATGTTATACTGATAATATCGGGAGTAATAAGTGTAATTATTATAGTTCTAGCGATAATAATAGTACAATATGGCTAATAGTGCATGCTATATTGATAATAATAAAAGTAGTAAGTATATTTATTACAGTTCTATCGATAATAACTGCATTATATGGGCAATAATGCATATTATATTGATAATATCGGGAGTAATAAGTATAATTATTATAGTTCTAGCGATAATAATAGTACAATATGGCTAATAGTGCATGTTATATTGATATTAATAAAAGTAATACGTATATTTATTATAGTTCAAGCGGTTATAACTGCATAATACGGGTAAGAAATCATGTTACATTGATAATAATATAAGTAATAAGTATAATTATTATAGTTCTAGCGATAATAATAGTACAATATGGCTAATAGTGCATGTTATATTGATAATAATAAAAGTAATAAGTATATTTATTACAGTTCTATCGATAATAACTGCATAATATGTGTAATAATGCATGTTATATTGATGACACTAAAAGTAATACGTATATTTATTATAGTTCTAGCGATAATAACTGCATAATACGGGTAATAGTGCATGTTATATTGATAATAATATAAGTAATAAGTATAATTATTACAGTTCTAGCGATAATAACTGCATAATATGGGTAATAATGCACGTTATATTGCTAATGATATAAGTAATAAGTGTAATTATTATAGTTCTAGCGATAATAACTGCATAATATGGGTAATAATGCATGTTATATTGATAATATTGGGAGTAATAAGTATAATTGTTATAGTTCTAGCGATAATAATAGTATAATATGGCTAATAGTGCATGTTATATTGATAATAATAAAAGTAATAAGTATATTTATTACAGTTCTATCGATAATAACTGCATAATATGGGTAATAATGCATGTTATATTGATGATACTAAAAGTAATACGTATATTTATTATGGTTCTAGCGATTGTAACTGCATAATACGGGTAATAATGCATGTTATATTGATAATAATATAAGTAGTAAGTATAATTATTACAGTTCTAGCGATAATAATAGTACAATATGGCTAATAGTGCATGTTATATTGATAATAATAAAAGTAATAAGTATATTTATTACAGTTCTTTCGATAATAACTGCATAATATGGGTAATACTGCATGTTATATTGATGACACTAAAAGTAATACGTATATTTATTATAGTTCTAGCGATTATAACTGCATAATACGGGTAATAATGCATGTTATATTGATAATAATATAAGTAATAAGTATAATTATTATAGTTCTAGCGATAATAATAGTACAATATGGCTAATAGTGCATGTTATATTGATAATAATAAAAGTAATAAGTATATTTATTACAGTTCTAGCGATAATAACTGCATTATATGGGTAATAATTCACGTTATATTGCTAATAATATAAGTAATAAGTATAATTATTACAGTTCTAGCGATAATAACTGCATAATATGGGTAATAATGCACGTTATATTGCTAATGATATAAGTAATAAGTATAATTATTACAGTTCTAGCGATAATAACTGCATAATATGGGTAATAATGCATGTTATATTGATGACACTAAAAGTAATACGTATATTTATTATAGTTCTAGCGATAATAACTGCATAATACGGGTAATAATGCATGTTATATTGATAATAATGTAAGTAATAAGTATAATTATTACAGTTCTAGCGATAATAACTGCATCATATGGGTAATAATGCATGTTATATTGATGACACTAAAAGTAATACGTATATTTATTAAAGTTCTAGCGATAATAACTGCATAATACGGGTAATAATGCATGTTATATTGATAATAATATAAGTAATAAGTATAATTATTACAGTTCTAGCGATAATAACTGCATAATATGGGTAGTAATGCATGTTATATTGATAATATTGGGTGTAATAAGTATAATTATTATAGTTCTAGCGATAATAACTGCATTATATGGGTAATAATGCATGTTATACTGATAATATCGGGAGTAATAAGTGTAATTATTATAGTTCTAGCGATAATAATAGTACAATATGGCTAATAGTGCATGCTATATTGATAATAATAAAAGTAATAAGTATATTTATTACAGTTCTATCGATAATAACTGCATAATATGGGTAATAATGCATGTTATATTGATGAATATAAAAGTAATACGTATATTTATTATAGTTCTAGCGATTATAACTGCATAATACGGGTAATAATGCATGTTATATTGATAATAATATAAGTAATAAGTATAATTATTATAGTTCTAGCGATAATAACTGCATAATATGGGTAATAATGCATGTTATATTGATGACACTAAAAGTAATACGTATATTTATTAAAGTTCTAGCGATAATAACTGCATAATACGGGTAATAATGCATGTTATATTGATAATAATATAAGTAATAAGTATAATTGTTACAGTTCTAGCAATAATAACTGCATTATATGGGTAATAATGCATGTTATATTGATAATATTGGGAGTAATAAGTATAATTATTATAGTTCTAGCGATAATAATAGTACAATATGGCTAATAGTGCATGTTATATTGATAACAATAAAAGTAATAAGTATATTTATCACAGTTCTATCGATAATAACTGCATAATATGGGTAATAATGCATGTTATATTGATGATACTAAAAGTAATACGTATATTTATTATGGTTCTAGCGATTGTTACTGCATAATACGGGTAATAATGCATGTTATATTGATAATAATATAAGTAATAAGTATAATTATTACAGTTCTAGCGATAATAACTGCATAATATGGGTAATAATGCATGTTATATTGATGAATATAAAAGTAATACGTATATTTATTATAGTTCTAACGATTATAACTGCATAATATGGGTAATAATGCATGTTATATTGATGACACTAAAAGTAATACGTATATTTATTAAAGTTCTAGCGATAATAACTGCATAATACGGGTAATAATGCATGTTATATTGATAATAATATAAGTAGTAGGTATAATTATTACAGTTCTAGCGATAATAACTGCATAATATGGGTAATAATGCATGTTATATTGATAATATTGGGAGTAATAAGTATAATTGTTATAGTTCTAGCGATAATAATAGTATAATATGGCTAATAGTGCATGTTATATTGATAACAATAAAAGTAATAAGTATATTTATCACAGTTCTATCGATAATAACTGCATAATATGGGTAATAATTCATGTTATATTGATGATACTAGAAGTAATACGTATATTTATTATAATTCTAGCGTTTATAACTGCATAATACGGGTAATAATGCATGTTATATTGATAATATTGGGAGTAATAAGTATAATTGTTATAGTTCTAGCGATAATAATAGTATAATATGGCTAATAGTGCATGTTATATTGATAACAATAAAAGTAATAAGTTTATTTATCACAGTTCTATCGATAATAACTGCATAATATGGGTAATAATTCATGTTATATTGATGACACTAAAAGTAATACGTATATTTATTATAGTTCTAGCGATTATAACAGCATAATACGGGTAATAATGCATGTTATATTGATAATATTGGGTGTAATAAGTATAATTATTATAGTTCTAGCGATAATAACTGCATTATATGGGTAATAATGCATGTTATATTGATGATAATAAAAGTAATACGTATATTTATTATAGTTCTAGCAATAATAACTGCATAATATGGGTAATAATGCACGTTATACTGAGAATAATATAAGTAATAAGTATAATTATTACAGTTCTTGCGATAATAACTGCATTATATGGGTAATAATGCATGTTATATTGATAATAATATAAGTAATAAGTATAATTGTTACAGTTCTAGCAATAATAACTGCATTATATGGGTAATAATGCATGTTATATTGATAATATTGGGAGTAATAAGTAAAATTATTATAGTTCTAGCGATAATAATAGTACAATATGGCTAATAGTGCATGTTATATTGATAATAATAAAAGTAGTAAGTATATTTATTACAGTTCTATCGATAATAACTGCATTGTATGGGCAATAATGCATATTATATTGATAATATCGGGAGTAATAAGTATAATTATTATAGTTCTAGCGATAATAATAGTACAATATGGCTAATAGTGCATGTTATATTGATAATAATAAAAGTAATAAGTATATTTATTACAGTTCTTTCGATAATAACTGCATAATATGGGTAATAATGCATGTTATATTGATGACACTAAAAGTAATACGTATATTTATTATAGTTCTAGCGATTATAACTGCATAATACGGGTAATAATGCATGTTATATTGATAATAATATAAGTAATAAGTATAATTATTATAGTTCTAGCGATAATAATAGTACAATATGGCTAATAGTGCATGTTATATTGATAATAATAAAAGTAATAAGTATATATATTACAGTTCTAGCGATAATAACTGCATTATATGGGTAATAATGCACGTTATATTGCTAATGATATAAGTAATAAGTGTAATTATTATAGTTCTAGCGATAATAACTGCATAATATGGGTAATAATGCATGTTATATTGATAATATTGGGAGTAATAAGTATAATTGTTATAGTTCTAGCGATAATAATAGTATAATATGGCTAATAGTGCATGTTATATTGATAATAATAAAAGTAATAAGTATATTTATTACAGTTCTATCGATAATAACTGCATAATATGGGTAATAATGCATGTTATATTGATGATACTAAAAGTAATACGTATATTTATTATGGTTCTAGCGATTGTAACTGCATAATACGGGTAATAATGCATGTTATATTGATAATAATATAAGTAGTAAGTATAATTATTACAGTTCTAGCGATAATAATAGTACAATATGGCTAATAGTGCATGTTATATTGATAATAATAAAAGTAATAAGTATATTTATTACAGTTCTTTCGATAATAACTGCATAATATGGGTAATAATGCATGTTATATTGATGACACTAAAAGTAATACGTATATTTATTATAGTTCTAGCGATTATAACTGCATAATACGGGTAATAATGCATGTTATATTGATAATAATATAAGTAATAAGTATAATTATTATAGTTCTAGCGATAATAACAGTACAATATGGCTAATAGTGCATGTTATATTGATAATAATAAAAGTAATAAGTATATTTATTACAGTTCTAGCGATAATAACTGCATTATATGGGTAATAATGCACGTTATATTGCTAATAATATAAGTAATAAGTATAATTATTACAGTTCTAGCGATAATAACTGCATAATATGGGTAATAATGCACGTTATATTGCTAATTATATAGGTAATAAGTATAATTATTACAGTTCTAGCGATAATAACTGCATAATATGGGTAATAATGCATGTTATATTGATGACACTAAAAGTAATACGTATATTTATTATAGTTCTAGCGATAATAACTGCATAATACGGGTAATAATGCATGTTATATTGATAATAATATAAGTAATAAGTATAATTATTACAGTTCTAGCGATAATAACTGCATAATATGGGTAATAATGCATGTTATATTGATAATATTGGGAGTAATAAGTATAATTATTATAGTTCTAGCGATAATAATAGTACAATATGCCTAATAGTGCATGTTATATGGATAATAATAAAAGTAATAAGTATATTTATTACAGTTCTATCGATAATAACTGCATAATATGGGTAATAATGCATGTTATATTGATGATACTAAAAGTAATACGTATATTTATTATGGTTCTAGCGATTGTAACTGCATAATACGGGAAATAATGCATGTTATATTGATAATAATATAAGTAATAAGTATAATTATTACAGTTCTAGCGATAATAATAGTACAATATGGCTAATAGTGCATGTTATATTGATAATAATAAAAGTAATAAGTATATTTATTACAGTTCTTTCGATAATAACTGCATAATATGGGTAATAATGCATGTTATATTGATGACACTAAAAGTAATACGTATATTTATTATAGTTCTAGCGATTATAACTGCATAATGCGGGTAATAATGCATGTTATATTGATAATAATATAAGTAATAAGTATAATTATTATAGTTCTAGCGATAATAATAGTACAATATGGCTAATAGTGCATGTTATATTGATAATAATAAAAGTAATAAGTATATTTATTACAGTTCTAGCGATAATAACTGCATTATATGGGTAATAATGCACGTTATATTGCTAATAATATAAGTAATAAGTATAATTATTACAGTTCTAGCGATAATAACTTCTTAATATGGGTAATAATGCACGTTATATTGCTAATGATATAAGTAATAAGTATAATTATTACAGTTCTAGCGATAATAACTGCATAATATGGGTAATAATGCATGTTATATTGATGACACTCAAAGTAATACGTATATTTATTATAGTTCTAGCGATAATAACTGCATAATACGGGTAATAATGCATGTTATATTGATAATAATATAAGTAATAAGTATAATTATTACAGTTCTAGCGATAATAACTGCATAATATGGGTAATAATGCATGTTATATTGATGACACTAAAAGTAATACGTATATTTATTATAGTTCTAGCGATAATAACTGCATAATACGGGTAATAATGCATGTTATATTGATAATATTGGGTGTAATAAGTATAATTATTACTGTTCTAGCGATAATAACTGCATAATATGGGTAATAATGCATGTTATATTGATGATAATAAAAGTAATACGTATATTTATTATAGTTCTAGCAATAATAACTGCATAATATGGGTAATAATGCACGTTATACTGAGAATAATATAAGTAATAAGTATAATTATTACAGTTCTTGCGATAATAACTGCATTATATGGGTAATAATGCATGCTATATTGATAATAATATAAGTAATAAGTATAATTATTACAGTTCTAGCGATAATAACTGCATAATATGGGTAATAATGCACGTTATATTGCTAATGATATAAGTAATAAGTGTAATTATTATAGTTCTAGCGATAATAACTGCATAATATGGGTAATAATGCATGTTATATTGATAATATTGGGAGTAATAAGTATAATTGTTATAGTTCTAGCGATAATAATAGTATAATATGGCTAATAGTGCATGTTATATTGATAATAATAAAAGTAATAAGTATATTTATTACAGTTCTATCGATAATAACTGCATAATATGGGTAATAATGCATGTTATATTGATGATACTAAAAGTAATACGTATATTTATTATGGTTCTAGCGATTGTAACTGCATAATACGGGTAATAATGCATGTTATATTGATAATAATATAAGTAGTAAGTATAATTATTACAGTTCTAGCGATAATAATAGTACAATATGGCTAATAGTGCATGTTATATTGATAATAATAAAAGTAATAAGTATATTTATTACAGTTCTTTCGATAATAACTGCATAATATGGGTAATAATGCATGTTATATTGATGACACTAAAAGTAATACGTATATTTATTATAGTTCTAGCGATTATAACTGCATAATACGGGTAATAATGCATGTTATATTGATAATAATATAAGTAATAAGTATAATTATTATAGTTCTAGCGATAATAACAGTACAATATGGCTAATAGTGCATGTTATATTGATAATAATAAAAGTAATAAGTATATTTATTACAGTTCTAGCGATAATAACTGCATTATATGGGTAATAATGCACGTTATATTGCTAATAATATAAGTAATAAGTATAATTATTACAGTTCTAGCGATAATAACTGCATAATATGGGTAATAATGCACGTTATATTGCTAATTATATAGGTAATAAGTATAATTATTACAGTTCTAGCGATAATAACTGCATAATATGGGTAATAATGCATGTTATATTGATGACACTAAAAGTAATACGTATATTTATTATAGTTCTAGCGATAATAACTGCATAATACGGGTAATAATGCATGTTATATTGATAATAATATAAGTAATAAGTATAATTATTACAGTTCTAGCGATAATAACTGCATAATATGGGTAATAATGCATGTTATATTGATGACACTAAAAGTAATACGTATATTTATTATAGTTCTAGCGATAATAACTGCATAATACGGGTAATAATGCATGTTATATTGATAATAATATAAGTAATAAGTATAATTATTACAGTTCTAGCGATAATAACTGCATAATATGGGTAATAATGCATGTTATATTGATAATATTGGGAGTAATAAGTATAATTATTATAGTTCTAGCGATAATAATAGTACAATATGCCTAATAGTGCATGTTATATGGATAATAATAAAAGTAATAAGTATATTTATTACAGTTGTATCGATAATAACTGCATAATATGGGTAATAATGCATGTTATATTGATGATACTAAAAGTAATACGTATATTTATTATGGTTCTAGCGATTGTAACTGCATAATACGGGAAATAATGCATGTTATATTGATAATAATATAAGTAATAAGTATAATTATTACAGTTCTAGCGATAATAATAGTACAATATGGCTAATAGTGCATGTTATATTGATAATAATAAAAGTAATAAGTATATTTATTACAGTTCTTTCGATAATAACTGCATAATATGGGTAATAATGCATGTTATATTGATGACACTAAAAGTAATACGTATATTTATTATAGTTCTAGCGATAATAACTGCATAATACGGGTAATAATGCATGTTATATTGATAATAATATAAGTAATAAGTATAATTATTACAGTTCTAGCGATAATAACTGCATAATATGGGTAATAATGCATGTTATATTGATGACACTAAAAGTAATACGTATATTTATTATAGTTCTAGCGATAATAACTGCATAATACGGGTAATAATGCATGTTATATTGATAATATTGGGTGTAATAAGTATAATTATTATAGTTCTAGCGATAATAACTGCATTATATGGGTAATAATGCATGTTATACTGATAATATCGGGAGTAATAAGTGTAATTATTATTGTTCTAGCGATAATAATAGTACAATATGGCTAATAGTGCATGCTATATTGATAATAATAAAAGTAATAAGTATATTTATTACAGTTCTATCGATAATAACTGCATAATATGGGTAATAATGCATGTTATATTGATGAATATAAAAGTAATACGTATATTTATTATAGTTCTAGCGATTATAACTGCATAATACGGGTAATAATGCATGTTATATTGATAATAATATAAGTAATAAGTATAATTATTATAGTTCTAGCGATAATAACTGCATAATATGGGTAATAATGCATGTTATATTGATGACACTAAAAGTAATACGTATATTTATTATAGTTCAAGCGGTTATAACTGCATAATACGGGTAATAATGCATGTTATATTGATAATAATATAAGTAATAAGTATAATTATTACTGTTCTAGCGATAATAACTGCATAATATGGGTAGTAATGCATGTTATATTGATAATAGTATAAGTAATAAGCACAATTATTACAGTTCTAGCGATAATAACTGCATTATATGGTTAATAATGCATGTTATATTGATCATAATAAAAGTAATACGTATATTTATTATAGTTCTAGCAATAATAACTGCATAATATGGGTAATAATGCACGTTATACTGAGAATAATATAAGTAATAAGTATAATTATTACAGTTCTTGCGATAATAACTGCATTATATGGGTAATAATGCATGTTATATTGATAATAATATAAGTAGTAAGTATAATTGTTACAGTTCTAGCAATAATAACTGCATTATATGGGTAATAATGCATGTTATATTGATAATATTGGGAGTAATAAGTAAAATTATTATAGTTCTAGCGATAATAATAGTACAATATGGCTAATAGTGCATGTTATATTGATAATAATAAAAGTAGTAAGTATATTTATTACAGTTCTATCGATAATAACTGCATAATATGGGTAATAATGCATGTTATATTGATGATAATAAAAGTAATATGTATATTTATTAGAGTTCTAGCGATAATAACTGCATAATATAGGTAATAATGCATGTTATATTGATAATAATATAAGTAATAAGTATAATTATTACAGTTCTAGCGATAGTAACTGCATTATATGGGTAATAGTGCACGTTATATTGCTAATAATAAAAGTAATAATTATAATTATTACAGCTCTAGCAATAATAACTGCTTTATATGAATAATAATGCATGTTATATTGATAATATTGGGAGTAATAAGTATAATTGTTATAGTTCTAGCGATAATAATAGTATAATATGGCTAATAGTGCATGTTATATTGATAATAATAAAAGTAATAAGTATATTTATTACAGTTCTATCGATAATAACTGCATAATATGGGTAATAATGCATGTTATATTGATGATACTAAAAGTAATACGTATATTTATTATGGTTCTAGCGATTGTAACTGCATAATACGGGTAATAATGCATGTTATATTGATAATAATATAAGTAGTAAGTATAATTATTACAGTTCTAGCGATAATAATAGTACAATATGGCTAATAGTGCATGTTATATTGATAATAATAAAAGTAATAAGTATATTTATTACAGTTCTTTCGATAATAACTGCATAATATGGGTAATAATGCATGTTATATTGATGACACTAAAAGTAATACGTATATTTATTATAGTTCTAGCGATTATAACTGCATAATACGGGTAATAATGCATGTTATATTGATAATAATATAAGTAATAAGTATAATTATTATAGTTCTAGCGATAATAATAGTACAATATGGCTAATAGTGCATGTTATATTGATAATAATAAAAGTAATAAGTATATTTATTACAGTTCTAGCGATAATAACTGCATTATATGGGTAATAATTCACGTTATATTGCTAATAATATAAGTAATAAGTATAATTATTACAGTTCTAGCGATAATAACTGCATAATATGGGTAATAATGCACGTTATATTGCTAATGATATAAGTAATAAGTATAATTATTACAGTTCTAGCGATAATAACTGCATAATATGGGTAATAATGCATGTTATATTGATGACACTAAAAGTAATACGTATATTTATTATAGTTCTAGCGATAATAACTGCATAATACGGGTAATAATGCATGTTATATTGATAATAATGTAAGTAATAAGAATAATTATTACAGTTCTAGCGATAATAACTGCATAATATGGGTAATAATGCATGTTATATTGATGACACTAAAAGTAATACGTATATTTATTAAAGTTCTAGCGATAATAACTGCATAATACGGGTAATAATGCATGTTATATTGATAATAATATAAGTAATAAGTATAATTATTACAGTTCTAGCGATAATAACTGCATAATATGGGTAGTAATGCATGTTATATTGATAATATTGGGTGTAATAAGTATAATTATTATAGTTCTAGCGATAATAACTGCATTATATGGGTAATAATGCATGTTATACTGATAATATCGGGAGTAATAAGTGTAATTATTATAGTTCTAGCGATAATAATAGTACAATATGGCTAATAGTGCATGCTATATTGATAATAATAAAAGTAATAAGTATATTTATTACAGTTCTATCGATAATAACTGCATAATATGGGTAATAATGCATGTTATATTGATGAATATAAAAGTAATACGTATATTTATTATAGTTCTAGCGATTATAACTGCATAATACGGGTAATAATGCATGTTATATTGATAATAATATAAGTAATAAGTATAATTATTATAGTTCTAGCGATAATAACTGCATAATATGGGTAATAATGCATGTTATATTGATGACACTAAAAGTAATACGTATATTTATTAAAGTTCTAGCGATAATAACTGCATAATACGGGTAATAATGCATGTTATATTGATAATAATATAAGTAATAAGTATAATTGTTACAGTTCTAGCAATAATAACTGCATTATATGGGTAATAATGCATGTTATATTGATAATATTGGGAGTAATAAGTATAATTATTATAGTTCTAGCGATAATAATAGTACAATATGGCTAATAGTGCATGTTATATTGATAACAATAAAAGTAATAAGTATATTTATCACAGTTCTATCGATAATAACTGCATAATATGGGTAATAATGCATGTTATATTGATGATACTAAAAGTAATACGTATATTTATTAAAGTTCTAGCGATAATAACTGCATAATACGGGTAATAATGCATGTTATATTGATAATAATATAAGTAATAAGTATAATTATTACAGTTCTAGCGATAATAACTGCATAATATGGGTAGTAATGCATGTTATATTGATAATATTGGGTGTAATAAGTATAATTATTATAGTTCTAGCGATAATAACTGCATTATATGGGTAATAATGCATGTTATACTGATAATATCGGGAGTAATAAGTGTAATTATTATAGTTCTAGCGATAATAATAGTACAATATGGCTAATAGTGCATGCTATATTGATAATAATAAAAGTAATAAGTATATTTATTACAGTTCTATCGATAATAACTGCATAATATGGGTAATAATGCATGTTATATTGATGAATATAAAAGTAATACGTATATTTATTATAGTTCTAGCGATTATAACTGCATAATACGGGTAATAATGCATGTTATATTGATAATAATATAAGTAATAAGTATAATTATTATAGTTCTAGCGATAATAACTGCATAATATGGGTAATAATGCATGTTATATTGATGACACTAAAAGTAATACGTATATTTATTAAAGTTCTAGCGATAATAACTGCATAATACGGGTAATAATGCATGTTATATTGATAATAATATAAGTAATAAGTATAATTGTTACAGTTCTAGCAATAATAACTGCATTATATGGGTAATAATGCATGTTATATTGATAATATTGGGAGTAATAAGTATAATTATTATAGTTCTAGCGATAATAATAGTACAATATGGCTAATAGTGCATGTTATATTGATAACAATAAAAGTAATAAGTATATTTATCACAGTTCTATCGATAATAACTGCATAATATGGGTAATAATGCATGTTATATTGATGATACTAAAAGTAATACGTATATTTATTATGGTTCTAGCGATTGTTACTGCATAATACGGGTAATAATGCATGTTATATTGATAATAATATAAGTAATAAGTATAATTATTACAGTTCTAGCGATAATAACTGCATAATATGGGTAATAATGCATGTTATATTGATGACACTAAAAGTAATACGTATATTTATTATAGTTCTAGCGATAATAACTGCATAATACGGGTAATAATGCATGTTATATTGATAATAATATAAGTAATAAGTATAATTATTACAGTTCTAGCGATAATAACTGCATAATATGGGTAGTAATGCATGTTATATTGATAATATTGGGTGTAATAAGTATAATTATTTTAGTTCTAGCGATAATAACTGCATTATATGGGTAATAATGCATATTATATTGATAATATCGGGAGTAATAAGTATAATTATTATAGTTCTAGCGATAATAATAGTACAATATGGCTAATAGTGCATGTTATATTGATAATAATAAAAGTAATAAGTATATTTATTACAGTTCTATCGATAATAACTGCATAATATGTGTAATAATGCATGTTATATTGATGACACTAAAAGTAATACGTATATTTATTATAGTTCTAGCGATAATAACTGCATAATACGGGTAATAGTGCATGTTATATTGATAATAATATAAGTAATAAGTATAATTATTACAGTTCTAGCGATAATAACTGCATAATATGGGTAATAATGCATGTTATATTGATGACACTAAAAGTAATACGTATATTTATTATAGTTCAAGCGGTTATAACTGCATAATACGGGTAAGAAATCATGTTATATTGATAATAATATAAGTAATAAGTATAATTATTATAGTTCTAGCGATAATAATAGTACAATATGGCTAATAGTGCATGTTATATTGATAATAATAAAAGTAATAAGTATATTTATTACAGTTCTATCGATAATAACTGCATAATATGTGTAATAATGCATGTTATATTGATGACACTAAAAGTAATACGTATATTTATTATAGTTCTAGCGATAATAACTGCATAATACGGGTAATAGTGCATGTTATATTGATAATAATATAAGTAATAAGTATAATTATTACTGTTCTAGCGATAATAACTGCATAATATGGGTAATAATGCATGTTATATTGATGATAATAAAAGTAATACGTATATTTATTATAGTTCTAGCAATAATAACTGCATAATATGGGTAATAATGCACGTTATACTGAGAATAATATAAGTAATAAGTATAATTATTACAGTTCTTGCGATAATAACTGCATTATATGGGTAATAATGCATGCTATATTGATAATAATATAAGTAATAAGTATAATTATTACAGTTCTAGCGATAATAACTGCATAATATGGGTAATAATGCACGTTATATTGCTAATGATATAAGTAATAAGT
Organism: Megachile leachella; assembly: GCA_963576845.1. Taxonomy (NCBI): domain Eukaryota; kingdom Metazoa; phylum Arthropoda; class Insecta; order Hymenoptera; family Megachilidae; genus Megachile; species Megachile leachella. The sequence continues at coordinate 829,853 of CAUYWW010000200.1, read as the reverse complement.
GTAATTATTATAGTTCTAGCGATAATAACTGCATAATATGGGTAATAATGCATGTTATATTGATAATATTGGGAGTAATAAGTATAATTGTTATAGTTCTAGCGATAATAATAGTATAATATGGCTAATAGTGCATGTTATATTGATAATAATAAAAGTAATAAGTATATTTATTACAGTTCTATCGATAATAACTGCATAATATGGGTAATAATGCATGTTATATTGATGATACTAAAAGTAATACGTATATTTATTATGGTTCTAGCGATTGTAACTGCATAATACGGGTAATAATGCATGTTATATTGATAATAATATAAGTAGTAAGTATAATTATTACAGTTCTAGCGATAATAATAGTACAATATGGCTAATAGTGCATGTTATATTGATAATAATAAAAGTAATAAGTATATTTATTACAGTTCTTTCGATAATAACTGCATAATATGGGTAATAATGCATGTTATATTGATGACACTAAAAGTAATACGTATATTTATTATAGTTCTAGCGATTATAACTGCATAATACGGGTAATAATGCATGTTATATTGATAATAATATAAGTAATAAGTATAATTATTATAGTTCTAGCGATAATAACAGTACAATATGGCTAATAGTGCATGTTATATTGATAATAATAAAAGTAATAAGTATATTTATTACAGTTCTAGCGATAATAACTGCATTATATGGGTAATAATGCACGTTATATTGCTAATAATATAAGTAATAAGTATAATTATTACAGTTCTAGCGATAATAACTGCATAATATGGGTAATAATGCACGTTATATTGCTAATTATATAGGTAATAAGTATAATTATTACAGTTCTAGCGATAATAACTGCATAATATGGGTAATAATGCATGTTATATTGATGACACTAAAAGTAATACGTATATTTATTATAGTTCTAGCGATAATAACTGCATAATACGGGTAATAATGCATGTTATATTGATAATAATATAAGTAATAAGTATAATTATTACAGTTCTAGCGATAATAACTGCATAATATGGGTAATAATGCATGTTATATTGATGACACTAAAAGTAATACGTATATTTATTATAGTTCTAGCGATAATAACTGCATAATACGGGTAATAATGCATGTTATATTGATAATAATATAAGTAATAAGTATAATTATTACAGTTCTAGCGATAATAACTGCATAATATGGGTAATAATGCACGTTATATTGCTAATGATATAAGTAATAAGTATAATTATTACAGTTCTAGCGATAATAACTGCATAATATGGGTAATAATGCATGTTATATTGATGACACTCAAAGTAATACGTATATTTATTATAGTTCTAGCGATAATAACTGCATAATACGGGTAATAATGCATGTTATATTGATAATAATATAAGTAATAAGTATAATTATTACAGTTCTAGCGATAATAACTGCATAATATGTGTAATAATGCATGTTATATTGATGACACTAAAAGTAATACGTATATTTATTATAGTTCTAGCGATAATAACTGCATAATACGGGTAATAATGCATGTTATATTGATAATATTGGGTGTAATAAGTATAATTATTATAGTTCTAGCGATAATAACTGCATTATATGGGTAATAATGCATGTTATACTGATAATATCGGGAGTAATAAGTGTAATTATTATTGTTCTAGCGATAATAATAGTACAATATGGCTAATAGTGCATGCTATATTGATAATAATAAAAGTAATAAGTATATTTATTACAGTTCTATCGATAATAACTGCATAATATGGGTAATAATGCATGTTATATTGATGAATATAAAAGTAATACGTATATTTATTATAGTTCTAGCGATTATAACTGCATAATACGGGTAATAATGCATGTTATATTGATAATAATATAAGTAATAAGTATAATTATTATAGTTCTAGCGATAATAACTGCATAATATGGGTAATAATGCATGTTATATTGATGACACTAAAAGTAATACGTATATTTATTATAGTTCAAGCGGTTATAACTGCATAATACGGGTAATAATGCATGTTATATTGATAATAATATAAGTAATAAGTATAATTATTACTGTTCTAGCGATAATAACTGCATAATATGGGTAGTAATGCATGTTATATTGATAATAGTATAAGTAATAAGCACAATTATTACAGTTCTAGCGATAATAACTGCATTATATGGTTAATAATGCATGTTATATTGATCATAATAAAAGTAATACGTATATTTATTATAGTTCTAGCAATAATAACTGCATAATATGGGTAATAATGCACGTTATACTGAGAATAATATAAGTAATAAGTATAATTATTACAGTTCTTGCGATAATAACTGCATTATATGGGTAATAATGCATGTTATATTGATAATAATATAAGTAATAAGTATAATTGTTACAGTTCTAGCAATAATAACTGCATTATATGGGTAATAATGCATGTTATATTGATAATATTGGGAGTAATAAGTAAAATTATTATAGTTCTAGCGATAATAATAGTACAATATGGCTAATAGTGCATGTTATATTGATAATAATAAAAGTAGTAAGTATATTTATTACAGTTCTATCGATAATAACTGCATAATATGGGTAATAATGCATGTTATATTGATGATAATAAAAGTAATATGTATATTTATTAGAGTTCTAGCGATAATAACTGCATAATATAGGTAATAATGCATGTTATATTGATAATAATATAAGTAATAAGTATAATTATTACAGTTCTAGCGATAGTAACTGCATTATATGGGTAATAGTGCACGTTATATTGCTAATAATAAAAGTAATAATTATAATTATTACAGCTCTAGCAATAATAACTGCTTTATATGAATAATAATGCATGTTATATTGATAATATTGGGAGTAATAAGTATAATTATTATAGTTCTAGCGATAATAATAGTAAAATATGGCTAATAGTGCATGTTATATTGATAATAATAAAAGTAATAAGTATATTTATTAGAGTTCTATCGATAATAACTGCATAATATGGGTAATAATGCATGTTATATTGATGACACTAAAAGTAATACGTATATTTATTATAGTTCAAGCGGTTATAACTGCATAATACGGGTAATAATGCATGTTATATTGATAATAATATAAGTAATAAGTATAATTATTATAGTTCTAGCGATAATAATAGTACAATATGGCTAATAGTGCATGTTATATTGATAATAATAAAAGTAATAAGTATATTTATTACAGTTCTATCGATAATAACTGCATAATATGTGTAATAATGCATGTTATATTGATGACACTGAAAGTAATACGTATATTTATTATAGTTCTAGCGATAATAACTGCATAATACGGGTAATAGTGCATGTTATATTGATAATAATATAAGTAATAAGTATAATTATTACAGTTCTAGCGATAATAACTGCATAATATGGGTAATAATGCATGTTGTATTGATGACACTAAAAGTAATACGTATATTTATTAAACTGCTAGCGATAATAACTGCATAATACGGGTAATAATGCATGTTATATTGATAATAATATAAGTAATAAGTATAATTATTACTGTTCTAGCGATAATAACTGCATAATATGGGTAATAATGCACGTTATACTGAGAATAATATAAGTAATAAGTATAATTATTACAGTTCTTGCGATAATAACTGCATTATATGGGTAATAATGCATGTTATATTGATAATAATATAAGTAATAAGTATGATTGTTACAGTTCTAGCAATAATAACTGCATTATATGGGTAATAATGCATGTTATATTGATAACATTGGGAGTAATAAGTAAAATTATTATAGTTCTAGCGATAATAATAGTACAATATGGCTAATAGTGCATGTTATATTGATAATAATAAAAGTAGTAAGTATATTTATTACAGTTCTATCGATAATAACTGCATAATATGTTTAATAATGCATGTTATATTGATGATAATAAAAGTAATACGTATATTTATTAGAGTTCTAGCGATAATAACTGCATTATATGGGTAATAATGCACGTTATATTGCTAATAATATAAGTAATAAGTATAATTATTACAGTTCTAGCGATAATAACTGCATAATATGGGTAATAATGCACGTTATATTGCTAATGATATAAGTAATAAGTATAATTATTACAGTTCTAGCGATAATAACTGCATAATATGGGTAATAATGCATGTTATATTGATGACACTAAAAGTAATACGTATATTTATTATAGTTCTAACGATAATAACTGCATAATACGGGTAATAATGCATGTTATATTGATAATAATATAAGTAATAAGTATAATTATTACAGTTCTAGCGATAATAACTGCATAATATGGGTAATAATGCATGTTATATTGATGACACTAAAAGTAATACGTATATTTATTATAGTTCTAGCGATAATAACTGCATTATATGGGTAATAACGCATGTTATACTGATAATATCGGGAGTAATAAGTGTAATTATTATTGTTCTAGCGATAATAATAGTACAATATGGCTAATAGTGCATGCTATATTGATAATAATAAAAGTAATAAGTATATTTATTACAGTTCTATCGATAATAACTGCATAATATGTTTAATAATGCATGTTATATTGATGATAATAAAAGTAATACGTATATTTATTATAGTTCTAGCGATAATAACTGCATAATACGGGTAATAATGCATGTTATATTGATAATAATATAAGTAATAAGTATAATTATTACAGTTCTAGCGATAATAACTGCATAATATGGGTAATAATGCATGTTATATTGATAATATTGGGAGTAATAAGTATAATTATTATAGTTCTAGCGATAATAATAGTACAATATGGCTAATAGTGCATGTTATATTGATAATAATAAAAGTAATAAGTATATTTATTACAGTTCTAGCGATAATAACTGCATTATATGGGTAATAATGCACGTTATATTGCTAATAATATAAGTAATAAGTATAATTATTACAGTTCTAGCGATAATAACTGCATAATATGGGTAATAATGCACGTTATATTGCTAATGATATAAGTAATAAGTATAATTATTACAGTTCTAGCGATAATAACTGCATAATATGGGTAATAATGCATGTTATATTGATGACACTAAAAGTAATACGTATATTTATTATAGTTCTAGCGATAATAACTGCATAATACGGGTAATAATGCATGCTATATTGATAATAATATAAGTAATAAGTATAATTATTACAGTTCTAGCGATAATAACTGCATAATATGGGTAATAATGCATGTTATATTGATGACACTAAAAGTAATACGTATATTTATTATAGTTCTAGCGATAATAACTGCATAATTCGGGTAATAATGCATGTTATATTGATAATATTGGGTGTAATAAGTATAATTATTATAGTTCTAGCGATAATAACTGCATTATATGGGTAATAATGCATGTTATACTGATAATATCGGGAGTAATAAGTGTAATTATTATTGTTCTAGCGATAATAATAGTACAATATGGCTAATAGTGCATGCTATATTGATAATAATAAAAGTAATAAGTATATTTATTACAGTTCTATCGATAATAACTGCATAATATGGGTAATAATGCATGTTATATTGATGAATATAAAAGTAATACGTATATTTATTATAGTTCTAGCGATTATAACTGCATAATACGGGTAATAATGCATGTTATATTGATAATAATATAAGTAATAAGTATAATTATTATAGTTCTAGCGATAATAACTGCATAATATGGGTAATAATGCATGTTATGTTGATGACACTAAAAGTAATACGTACATTTATTAAAGTTCTAGCGATAATAACTGCATAATACGGGTAATAATGCATGTTATATTGATAATAATATAAGTAATAAGTATAATTATTACTGTTCTAGCGATAATAACTGCATAATATGGGTAGTAATGCATGTTGTATTGATAATAGTATAAGTAATAAGCACAATTATTACAGTTCTAGCGATAATAACTGCATAATACGGGTAATAATGCATGTTATATTGATAATAATATAAGTAATAAGTATAATTATTACTGTTCTAGCGATAATAACTGCATAATATGGGTAATAATGCACGTTATACTGAGAATAATATAAGTAATAAGTATAATTATTACAGTTCTTGCGATAATAACTGCATTATATGGGTAATAATGCATGTTATATTGATAATAATATAAGTAATAAGTATGATTGTTACAGTTCTAGCAATAATAACTGCATTATATGGGTAATAATGCATGTTATATTGATAACATTGGGAGTAATAAGTAAAATTATTATAGTTCTAGCGATAATAACTGCATAATATGGGTAATAATGCATGTTATATTCATGAATATAAAAGTAATACGTATATTTATTATAGTTCTAGCGATTATAACTGCATAATACGGGTAATAATGCATGTTATATTGATAATAATATAAGTAATAAGTATAATTATTATAGTTCTAGCGATAATAACTGCATAATATGGGTAATAATGCATGTTATATTGATGACACTAAAAGTAATACGTATATTTATTAAAGTTCTAGCGATAATAACTGCATAATACGGGTAATAATGCATGTTATATTGATAATAATATAAGTAATAAGTATAATTATTACTGTTCTAGCGATAATAACTGCATAATATGGGTAGTAATGCATGTTATATTGATAATAGTATAAGTAATAAGCACAATTATTACAGTTCTAGCGATAATAACTGCATTATATGGTTAATAATGCATGTTATATTGATCATAATAAAAGTAATACGTATATTTATTATAGTTCTAGCAATAATACCTGCATAATATGGGTAATAATGCACGTTATACTGAGAATAATATAAGTAATAAGTATAAATATTACAGTTCTTGCGATAATAACTGCATTATATGGGTAATAATGCATGTTATATTGATAATAATATAAGTAATAAGTATAATTGTTACAGTTCTAGCAATAATAACTGCATTATATGGGTAATAATGCATGTTATATTGATAATATTGGGAGTAATAAGTAAAATTATTATAGTTCTAGCGATAATAATAGTACAATATGGCTAATAGTGCATGTTATATTGATAATAATAAAAGTAGTAAGTATATTTAATACAGTTCTATCGATAATAACTGCATAATATGGGTAATAATGCATGTTATATTGATGATAATAAAAGTAATACGTATATTTATTAGAGTTCTAGCGATAATAACTGCATAATATAGGTAATAATGCATGTTATATTTATAATAATATAAGTAATAAGTATAATTATTACAGTTCTAGCGATAATAATAGTACAATATGGCTAATAGTGCATGTTATATTGATAATAATAAAAGTAATAAGTATATTTATTACAGTTCTATCGATAATAACTGCATAATATGTGTAATAATGCATGTTATATTGATGACACTGAAAGTAATACGTATATTTATTATAGTTCTAGCGATAATAACTGCATAATACGGGTAATAGTGCATGTTATATTGATAATAATATAAGTAATAAGTATAATTATTACAGTTCTAGCGATAATAACTGCATAATATGGGTAATAATGCATGTTGTATTGATGACACTAAAAGTAATACGTATATTTATTAAAGTGCTAGCGATAATAACTGCATAATACGGGTAATAATGCATGTTATATTGATAATAATATAAGTAATAAGTATAATTATTATAGTTCTAGCGATAATAACTGCATAATATGGGTAATAATGCATGTTATATTGATGACACTAAAAGTAATACGTATATTTATTATAGTTCAAGCGGTTATAACTGCATAATACGGGTAATAATGCATGTTATATTGATAATAATATAAGTAATAAGTATAATTATTACTGTTCTAGCGATAATAACTGCATAATATGGGTAGTAATGCATGTTATATTGATAATAGTATAAGTAATAAGCACAATTATTACAGTTCTAGCGATAATAACTGCATTATATGGTTAATAATGCATGTTATATTGATCATAATAAAAGTAATACGTATATTTATTATAGTTCTAGCAATAATAACTGCATAATATGGGTAATAATGCACGTTATACTGAGAATAATATAAGTAATAAGTATAATTATTACAGTTCTTGCGATAATAACTGCATTATATGGGTAATAATGCATGTTATATTGATAATAATATAAGTAATAAGTATAATTGTTACAGTTCTAGCAATAATAACTGCATTATATGGGTAATAATGCATGTTATATTGATAATATTGGGAGTAATAAGTAAAATTATTATAGTTCTAGCGATAATAATAGTACAATATGGCTAATAGTGCATGTTATATTGATAATAATAAAAGTAGTAAGTATATTTATTACAGTTCTATCGATAATAACTGCATAATATGTGTAATAATGCATGTTATATTGATGACACTGAAAGTAATACGTATATTTATTATAGTTCTAGCGATAATAACTGCATAATACGGGTAATAGTGCATGTTATATTGATAATAATATAAGTAATAAGTATAATTATTACTGTTCTAGCGATAATAACTGCATAATATGGGTAATAATGCACGTTATACTGAGAATAATATAAGTAATAAGTATAATTATTACAGTTCTTGCGATAATAACTGCATTATATGGGTAATAATGCATGTTATATTGATAATAATATAAGTAATAAGTATAATTGTTACAGTTCTAGCAATAATAACTGCATTATATGGGTAATAATGCATGTTATATTGATAATATTGGGAGTAATAAGTAAAATTATTATAGTTCTAGCGATAATAATAGTACAATATGGCTAATAGTGCATGTTATATTGATAATAATAAAAGTAGTAAGTATATTTATTACAGTTCTATCGATAATAACTGCATAATATGTGTAATAATGCATGTTATATTGATGACACTGAAAGTAATACGTATATTTATTATAGTTCTAGCGATAATAACTGCATAATACGGGTAATAGTGCATGTTATATTGATAATAATATAAGTAATAAGTATAATTATTACTGTTCTAGCGATAATAACTGCATAATATGGGTAATAATGCACGTTATACTGAGAATAATATAAGTAATAAGTATAATTATTACAGTTCTTGCGATAATAACTGCATTATATGGGTAATAATGCATGTTATATTGATAATAATATAAGTAATAAGTATGATTGTTACAGTTCTAGCAATAATAACTGCATTATATGGGTAATAATGCATGTTATATTGATAACATTGGGAGTAATAAGTAAAATTATTATAGTTCTAGCGATAATAATAGTACAATATGGCTAATAGTGCATGTTATATTGATAATAATAAAAGTAGTAAGTATATTTATTACAGTTCTATCGATAATAACTGCATAATATGTTTAATAATGCATGTTATATTGATGATAATAAAAGTAATAAGTATATTTATTACAGTTCTAGCGATAATAACTGCATTATATGGGTAATAATGCACGTTATATTGCTAATAATATAAGTAATAAGTATAATTATTACAGTTCTAGCGATAATAACTGCATAATATGGGTAATAATGCACGTTATATTGCTAATGATATAAGTAATAAGTATAATTATTACAGTTCTAGCGATAATAACTGCATAATATGGGTAATAATGCATGTTATATTGATGACACTAAAAGTAATACCTATATTTATTATAGTTCTAGCGATAATAACTGCATAATACGGGTAATAATGCATGTTATATTGATAATAATATAAGTAATGAGTATAATTATTACAGTTCTAGCGATAATAACTGCATAATATGGGTAATAATGCATGTTATATTGATGACACTAAAAGTAATACGTATATTTATTATAGTTCTAGCGATAATAACTGCATAATACGGGTAATAATGCATGTTATATTGATAATATTGGGTGTAATAAGTATAATTATTATAGTTCTAGCGATAATAACTGCATTATATGGGTAATAACGCATGTTATACTGATAATATCGGGAGTAATAAGTGTAATTATTATTGTTCTAGCGATAATAATAGTACAATATGGCTAATAGTGCATGCTATATTGATAATAATAAAAGTAATAAGTATATTTATTACAGTTCTATCGATAATAACTGCATAATATGTTTAATAATGCATGTTATATTGATGATAATAAAAGTAATACGTATATTTATTATAGTTCTAGCGATAATAACTGCATAATACGGGTAATAATGCATGTTATATTGATAATAATATAAGTAATAAGTATAATTATTACAGTTCTAGCGATAATAACTCCATAATATGGGTAATAATGCATGTTATATTGATAATATTGGGAGTAATAAGTATAATTATTATAGTTCTAGCGATAATAATAGTACAATATGGCTAATAGTGCATGATATATTGATAATAATAAAAGTAATAAGTATATTTATTACAGTTCTAGCGATAATAACTGCATTATATGGGTAATAATGCACGTTATATTGCTAATAATATAAGTAATAAGTATAATTATTACAGTTCTAGCGATAATAACTGCATAATATGGGTAATAATGCACGTTATATTGCTAATGATATAAGTAATAAGTATAATTATTACAGTTCTAGCGATAATAACTGCATAATATGGGTAATAATGCATGTTATATTGATGACACTAAAAGTAATACGTATATTTATTATAGTTCTAGCGATAATAACTGCATAATACGGGTAATAATGCATGTTATATTGATAATAATATAAGTAATAAGTATAATTATTACAGTTCTAGCGATAATAACTGCATAATATGGGTAATAATGCATGTTATATTGATGACACTAAAAGTAATACGTATATTTATTATAGTTCTAGCGATAATAACTGCATAATTCGGGTAATAATGCATGTTATATTGATAATATTGGGTGTAATAAGTATAATTATTATAGTTCTAGCGATAATAACTGCATTATATGGGTAATAATGCATGTTATACTGATAATATCGGGAGTAATAAGTGTAATTATTATTGTTCTAGCGATAATATTAGTACAATATGGCTAATAGTGCATGCTATATTGATAATAATAAAAGTAATAAGTATATTTATTACAGTTCTATCGATAATAACTGCATAATATGGGTAATAATGCATGTTATATTGATGAATATAAAAGTAATACGTGTATTTATTATAGTTCTAGCGATTATAACTGCATAATACGGGTAATAATGCATGTTATATTGATAATAATATAAGTAATAAGTATAATTATTATAGTTCTAGCGATAATAACTGCATAATATGGGTAATAATGCATGTTATATTGATGACACTAAAAGTAATACGTATATTTATTAAAGTTCTAGCGATAATAACTGCATAATACGGGTAATAATGCATGTTATATTGATAATAATATAAGTAATAAGTATAATTATTACTGTTCTAGCGATAATAACTGCATAATATGGGTAGTAATGCATGTTATATTGTTAATAGTATAAGTAATAAGCACAATTATTACAGTTCTAGCGATAATAACTGCATTATATGGTTAATAATGCATGTTATATTGATCATAATAAAAGTAATACGTATATTTATTATAGTTCTAGCAATAATAACTGCATAATATGGGTAATAATGCACGTTATACTGAGAATAATATAAGTAATAAGTATAAATATTACAGTTCTTGCGATAATAACTGCATTATATGGGTAATAATGCATGTTATATTGATAATAATATAAGTAATAAGTATAATTGTTACAGTTCTAGCAATAATAACTGCATTATATGGGTAATAATGCATGTTATATTGATAATATTGGGAGTAATAAGTAAAATTATTATAGTTCTAGCGATAATAATAGTACAATATGGCTAATAGTGCATGTTATATTGATAATAATAAAAGTAGTAAGTATATTTATTACAGTTGTATCGATAATAACTGCATAATATGGGTAATAATGCATGTTATATTGATGATAATAAAAGTAATACGTATATTTATTAGAGTTCTAGCGATAATAACTGCATAATATAGGTAATAATGCATGTTATATTGATAATAATATAAGTAATAAGTATAATTATTACAGTTCTAGCGATAGTAACTGCATTATATGGGTAATAGTGCACGTTATATTGCTAATAATAAAAGTAATAAGTATAATTATTACAGCTCTAGCAATAATAACTGCTTTATATGAATAATAATGCATGTTATATTGATAATATTGGGAGTAATAAGTATAATTATTATAGTTCTAGCGATAATAATAGTAAAATATGGCTAATAGTGCATGTTATATTGATAATAATAAAAGTAATAAGTATATTTATTAGAGTTCTATCGATAATAACTGCATAATATGGGTAATAATGCATGTTATATTGATGACACTAAAAGTAATACGTATATTTATTATAGTTCAAGCGGTTATAACTGCATAATACGGGTAATAATGCATGTTATATTGATAATAATATAAGTAATAAGTATAATTATTATAGTTCTAGCGATAATAATAGTACAATATGGCTAATAGTGCATGTTATATTGATAATAATAAAAGTAATAAGTATATTTATTACAGTTCTATCGATAATAACTGCATAATATGTGTAATAATGCATGTTATATTGATGACACTGAAAGTAATACGTATATTTATTATAGTTCTAGCGATAATAACTGCATAATACGGGTAATAGTGCATGTTATATTGATAATAATATAAGTAATAAGTATAATTATTACAGTTCTAGCGATAATAACTGCATAATATGGGTAATAATGCATGTTGTATCGATGACACTAAAAGTAATACGTATATTTATTAAAGTGCTAGTGATAATAACTGCATAATACGGGTAATAATGCATGTTATATTGATAATAATATAAGTAATAAGTATAATTATTACTGTTCTAGCGATAATAACTGCATAATATGGGTAATAATGCACGTTATACTGAGAATAATATAAGTAATAAGTATAATTATTACAGTTCTTGCGATAATAACTGCATTATATGGGTAATAATGCATGTTATATTGATAATAATATAAGTAATAAGTATGATTGTTACAGTTCTAGCAATAATAACTGCATTATATGGGTAATAATGCATGTTATATTGATAACATTGGGAGTAATAAGTAAAATTATTATAGTTCTAGCGATAATAATAGTACAATATGGCTAATAGTGCATGTTATATTGATAATAATAAAAGTAGTAAGTATATTTATTACAGTTCTATCAATAATAACTGCATAATATGTTTAATAATGCATGTTATATTGATGATAATAAAAGTAATACGTATATTTATTAGAGTTCTAGCGATAATAACTGCATTATATGGGTAATAATGCACGTTATATTGCTAATAATATAAGTAATAAGTATAATTATTACAGTTCTAGCGATAATAACTGCATAATATGGGTAATAATGCACGTTATATTGCTAATGATATAAGTAATAAGTATAATTATTACAGTTCTAGCGATAATAACTGCATAATATGGGTAATAATGCATGTTATATTGATGACACTAAAAGTAATACGTATATTTATTATAGTTTTAGCGATAATAACTGCATAATACGGGTAATAATGCATGTTATATTGATAATAATATAAGTAATAAGTATAATTATTACAGTTCTAGCGATAATAACTGCATAATATGGGTAATAATGCATGTTATATTGATAATAATATAAGTAATAAGTATGATTGTTACAGTTCTAGCAATAATAACTGCATTATATGGGTAATAATGCATGTTATATTGATAACATTGGGAGTAATAAGTAAAATTATTATAGTTCTAGCGATAATAATAGTACAATATGGCTAATAGTGCATGTTATATTCATAATAATAAAAGTAGTAAGTATATTTATTACAGTTCTATCGATAATAACTGCATAATATGTTTAATAATGCATGTTATATAGATGATAATAAAAGTAATACGTATATTTATTAGAGTTCTAGCGATAATAACTGCATAATATAGGTAATAATGCATGTTATATTGATAATAATATAAGTAATAAGTATAATTATTACAGTTCTAGCGATAGTAACTGCATTATATGGGTAATAGTGCACGTTATATTGCTAATAATAAAAGTAATAAGTATAATTATTACAGCTCTAGCAATAATAACTGCTTTATATGAATAATAATGCATGTTATATTGATAATATTGGGAGTAATAAGTATAATTATTATAGTTCTAGCGATAATAATAGTAAAATATGGCTAATAGTGCATGTTATATCGATAATAATAAAAGTAATAAGTATATTTATTACAGTTCTATCGATAATAACTGCATAATATGGGTAATAATGCATGTTATATTGATGATAATAAAAGTAATACGTATATTTATTATAGTTCTAGCGATAATAACTGCATTATATGGGCAATAATGCATGTTATATTGATAATATCGGGAGTAATAAGTATAATTATTATAGTTCTAGCGATAATAATAGTACAATATGGCTAATAGTGCAAGTTATATGGATAATAATAAAAGTAATAAGTATATTTATTACAGTTCTATCGATAATAACTGCATAATATGGGTAATAATGCATGTTATATTGATGATACTAAAAGTAATACGTATATTTATTATGGTTCTAGCGATTGTAACTGCATAATACGGGTAATAATGCATGTTATATTGATAATAATATAAGTAATAAGTATAATTATTACAGTTCTAGCGATAATAATAGTACAATATGGCTAATAGTGCATGTTATATTGATAATAATAAAAGTAATAAGTATATTTATTACAGTTCTATCGATAATAACTGCATAGTATGGGTAATAATGCATGTTATATTGATGATACTAAAAGTAATACGTATATTTATTACGGTTCTAGCGATTGTTACTGCATAATACGGGTAATAATGCATGTTATATTGATAATAATATAAGTAATAAGTATAATTATTACAGTTCTAGCGATAATAATAGTACAATATGGCTAATAGTGCATGTTATATTGATAATAATAAAAGTAATAAGTATATTTATTACAGTTCTATCGATAATAACTGCATAATATGGGTAATAATGCATGTTATATTGATGACACTAAAAGTAATACGTATATTTATTATAGTTCTAGCGATAATAACTGCATAATACGGGTAATAATGCATGTTATATTGATAATAATATAAGTAATAAGTATAATTATTCCAGTTCTAGCGATAATAACTGCATAATATGGGTAATAATGCATGTTATATTGATGACACTAAAAGTAATACGTATATTTATTATAGTTCTAGCAATAATAACTGCATAATACGGGTAATAATGCATGTTATATTGATAATAATATAAGTAATAAGTATAATTATTACAGTTCTAGCGATAATAACTGCATAATATGGGTAGTAATGCATGTTATATTGATAATATTGGGTGTAATAAGTATAATTATTATAGTTCTAGCGATAATAACTGCATTATATGGGTAATAATGCATGTTATACTGATAATATCGGGAGTAATAAGTGTAATTATTATAGTTCTAGCGATAATAATAGTACAATATGGCTAATAGTGCATGCTATATTGATAATAATAAAAGTAATAAGTATATTTATTACAGTTCTATCGATAATAACTGCATAATATGGGTAATAATGCATGTTATATAGATGAATATAAAAGTAATACGTATATTTATTATAGTTCTAGCGATTATAACTGCATAATACGGGTAATAATGCATGTTATATTGATAATAATATAAGTAATAAGTATAATTATTATAGTTCTAGCGATAATAACTGCATAATATGGGTAATAATGCATGTTATATTGATGACACTAAAAGTAATACGTATATTTATTATAGTTCTAGCGATAATAACTGCATAATACGGGTAATAATGCATGTTATATTGATAATAATATAAGTAATAAGTATAATTATTACAGTTCTAGCGATAATAACTGCATAATATGGGTAAAAATGCATGTTATATTGATGACACTAAAAGTAATACGTATATTTATTATAGTTCTAGCGATAATAACTGCATAATACGGGTAATAATGCATGTTATATTGATAATAATATAAGTAATAAGTATAATTATTACAGTTCTAGCGATAATAACTGCATAATATGGGTAATAATGCATGTTATATTGATAATATTGGGAGTAATAAGTATAATTATTATAGTTCTAGCGATAATAATAGTACAATATGGCTAATAGTGCATGTTATATGGATAATAATAAAAGTAATAAGTATATTTATTACAGTTCTATCGATAATAACTGCATAGTATGGGTAATAATGCATGTTATATTGATGATACTAAAAGTAATACGTATATTTATTATAGTTCTAGCGATAATAACTGCATAATACGGGTAATAATGCATGTTATATTGATAATAATATAAGTAATAAGTATAATTATTACAGTTCTAGCGATAGTAACTGCATTATATGGGTAATAGTGCACGTTATATTGCTAATAATAAAAGTAATAAGTATAATTATTACAGCTCTAGCAATAATAACTGCTTTATATGAATAATAATGCATGTTATATTGATAATATTGGGAGTAATAAGTATAATTATTATAGTTCTAGCGATAATAATAGTAAAATATGGCTAATAGTGCATGTTATATTGATAATAATAAAAGTAATAAGTATATTTATTAGAGTTCTATCGATAATAACTGCATAATATGGGTAATAATGCATGTTATATTGATGACACTAAAAGTAATACGTATATTTATTATAGTTCAAGCGGTTATAACTGCATAATACGGGTAATAATGCATGTTATATTGATAATAATATAAGTAATAAGTATAATTATTATAGTTCTAGCGATAATAATAGTACAATATGGCTAATAGTGCATGTTATATTGATAATAATAAAAGTAATAAGTATATTTATTACAGTTCTATCGATAATAACTGCATAATATGTGTAATAATGCATGTTATATTGATGACACTGAAAGTAATACGTATATTTATTATAGTTCTAGCGATAATAACTGCATAATACGGGTAATAGTGCATGTTATATTGATAATAATATAAGTAATAAGTATAATTATTACAGTTCTAGCGATAATAACTGCATAATATGGGTAATAATGCATGTTGTATCGATGACACTAAAAGTAATACGTATATTTATTAAAGTGCTAGCGATAATAACTGCATAATACGGGTAATAATGCATGTTATATTGATAATAATATAAGTAATAAGTATAATTATTACTGTTCTAGCGATAATAACTGCATAATATGGGTAATAATGCACGTTATACTGAGAATAATATAAGTAATAAGTATAATTATTACAGTTCTTGCGATAATAACTGCATTATATGGGTAATAATGCATGTTATATTGATAATAATATAAGTAATAAGTATGATTGTTACAGTTCTAGCAATAATAACTGCATTATATGGGTAATAATGCATGTTATATTGATAACATTGGGAGTAATAAGTAAAATTATTATAGTTCTAGCGATAATAATAGTACAATATGGCTAATAGTGCATGTTATATTGATAATAATAAAAGTAGTAAGTATATTTATTACAGTTCTATCAATAATAACTGCATAATATGTTTAATAATGCATGTTATATTGATGATAATAAAAGTAATACGTATATTTATTAGAGTTCTAGCGATAATAACTGCATTATATGGGTAATAATGCACGTTATATTGCTAATAATATAAGTAATAAGTATAATTATTACAGTTCTAGCGATAATAACTGCATAATATGGGTAATAATGCACGTTATATTGCTAATGATATAAGTAATAAGTATAATTATTACAGTTCTAGCGATAATAACTGCATAATATGGGTAATAATGCATGTTATATTGATGACACTAAAAGTAATACGTATATTTATTATAGTTTTAGCGATAATAACTGCATAATACGGGTAATAATGCATGTTATATTGATAATAATATAAGTAATAAGTATAATTATTACAGTTCTAGCGATAATAACTGCATAATATGGGTAATAATGCATGTTATATTGATAATAATATAAGTAATAAGTATGATTGTTACAGTTCTAGCAATAATAACTGCATTATATGGGTAATAATGCATGTTATATTGATAACATTGGGAGTAATAAGTAAAATTATTATAGTTCTAGCGATAATAATAGTACAATATGGCTAATAGTGCATGTTATATTCATAATAATAAAAGTAGTAAGTATATTTATTACAGTTCTATCGATAATAACTGCATAATATGTTTAATAATGCATGTTATATAGATGATAATAAAAGTAATACGTATATTTATTAGAGTTCTAGCGATAATAACTGCATAATATAGGTAATAATGCATGTTATATTGATAATAATATAAGTAATAAGTATAATTATTACAGTTCTAGCGATAGTAACTGCATTATATGGGTAATAGTGCACGTTATATTGCTAATAATAAAAGTAATAAGTATAATTATTACAGCTCTAGCAATAATAACTGCTTTATATGAATAATAATGCATGTTATATTGATAATATTGGGAGTAATAAGTATAATTATTATAGTTCTAGCGATAATAATAGTAAAATATGGCTAATAGTGCATGTTATATCGATAATAATAAAAGTAATAAGTATATTTATTACAGTTCTATCGATAATAACTGCATAATATGGGTAATAATGCATGTTATATTGATGATAATAAAAGTAATACGTATATTTATTATAGTTCTAGCGATAATAACTGCATTATATGGGCAATAATGCATGTTATATTGATAATATCGGGAGTAATAAGTATAATTATTATAGTTCTAGCGATAATAATAGTACAATATGGCTAATAGTGCAAGTTATATGGATAATAATAAAAGTAATAAGTATATTTATTACAGTTCTATCGATAATAACTGCATAATATGGGTAATAATGCATGTTATATTGATGATACTAAAAGTAATACGTATATTTATTATGGTTCTAGCGATTGTAACTGCATAATACGGGTAATAATGCATGTTATATTGATAATAATATAAGTAATAAGTATAATTATTACAGTTCTAGCGATAATAATAGTACAATATGGCTAATAGTGCATGTTATATTGATAATAATAAAAGTAATAAGTATATTTATTACAGTTCTATCGATAATAACTGCATAGTATGGGTAATAATGCATGTTATATTGATGATACTAAAAGTAATACGTATATTTATTACGGTTCTAGCGATTGTTACTGCATAATACGGGTAATAATGCATGTTATATTGATAATAATATAAGTAATAAGTATAATTATTACAGTTCTAGCGATAATAATAGTACAATATGGCTAATAGTGCATGTTATATTGATAATAATAAAAGTAATAAGTATATTTATTACAGTTCTATCGATAATAACTGCATAATATGGGTAATAATGCATGTTATATTGATGACACTAAAAGTAATACGTATATTTATTATAGTTCTAGCGATAATAACTGCATAATACGGGTAATAATGCATGTTATATTGATAATAATATAAGTAATAAGTATAATTATTCCAGTTCTAGCGATAATAACTGCATAATATGGGTAATAATGCATGTTATATTGATGACACTAAAAGTAATACGTATATTTATTATAGTTCTAGCAATAATAACTGCATAATACGGGTAATAATGCATGTTATATTGATAATAATATAAGTAATAAGTATAATTATTACAGTTCTAGCGATAATAACTGCATAATATGGGTAGTAATGCATGTTATATTGATAATATTGGGTGTAATAAGTATAATTATTATAGTTCTAGCGATAATAACTGCATTATATGGGTAATAATGCATGTTATACTGATAATATCGGGAGTAATAAGTGTAATTATTATAGTTCTAGCGATAATAATAGTACAATATGGCTAATAGTGCATGCTATATTGATAATAATAAAAGTAATAAGTATATTTATTACAGTTCTATCGATAATAACTGCATAATATGGGTAATAATGCATGTTATATAGATGAATATAAAAGTAATACGTATATTTATTATAGTTCTAGCGATTATAACTGCATAATACGGGTAATAATGCATGTTATATTGATAATAATATAAGTAATAAGTATAATTATTATAGTTCTAGCGATAATAACTGCATAATATGGGTAATAATGCATGTTATATTGATGACACTAAAAGTAATACGTATATTTATTATAGTTCTAGCGATAATAACTGCATAATACGGGTAATAATGCATGTTATATTGATAATAATATAAGTAATAAGTATAATTATTACAGTTCTAGCGATAATAACTGCATAATATGGGTAAAAATGCATGTTATATTGATGACACTAAAAGTAATACGTATATTTATTATAGTTCTAGCGATAATAACTGCATAATACGGGTAATAATGCATGTTATATTGATAATAATATAAGTAATAAGTATAATTATTACAGTTCTAGCGATAATAACTGCATAATATGGGTAATAATGCATGTTATATTGATAATATTGGGAGTAATAAGTATAATTATTATAGTTCTAGCGATAATAATAGTACAATATGGCTAATAGTGCATGTTATATGGATAATAATAAAAGTAATAAGTATATTTATTACAGTTCTATCGATAATAACTGCATAGTATGGGTAATAATGCATGTTATATTGATGATACTAAAAGTAATACGTATATTTATTACGGTTCTAGCGATTGTTACTGCATAATACGGGTAATAATGCATGTTATATTGATAATAATATAAGTAATAAGTATAATTATTACAGTTCTAGCGATAATAATAGTACAATATGGCTAATAGTGCATGTTATATTGATAATAATAAAAGTAATAAGTATATTTATTACAGTTCTATCGATAATAACTGCATAATATGGGTAATAATGCATGTTATATTGATGACACTAAAAGTAATACGTATATTTATTATAGTTCTAGCGATAATAACTGCATAATACGGGTAATAATGCATGTTATATTGATAATAATATAAGTAATAAGTATAATTATTCCAGTTCTAGCGATAATAACTGCATAATATGGGTAATAATGCATGTTATATTGATGACACTAAAAGTAATACGTATATTTATTATAGTTCTAGCAATAATAACTGCATAATACGGGTAATAATGCATGTTATATTGATAATAATATAAGTAATAAGTATAATTATTACAGTTCTAGCGATAATAACTGCATAATATGGGTAGTAATGCATGTTATATTGATAATATTGGGTGTAATAAGTATAATTATTATAGTTCTAGCGATAATAACTGCATTATATGGGTAATAATGCATGTTATACTGATAATATCGGGAGTAATAAGTGTAATTATTATAGTTCTAGCGATAATAATAGTACAATATGGCTAATAGTGCATGCTATATTGATAATAATAAAAGTAATAAGTATATTTATTACAGTTCTATCGATAATAACTGCATAATATGGGTAATAATGCATGTTATATAGATGAATATAAAAGTAATACGTATATTTATTATAGTTCTAGCGATTATAACTGCATAATACGGGTAATAATGCATGTTATATTGATAATAATATAAGTAATAAGTATAATTATTATAGTTCTAGCGATAATAACTGCATAATATGGGTAATAATGCATGTTATATTGATGACACTAAAAGTAATACGTATATTTATTATAGTTCTAGCGATAATAACTGCATAATACGGGTAATAATGCATGTTATATTGATAATAATATAAGTAATAAGTATAATTATTACAGTTCTAGCGATAATAACTGCATAATATGGGTAAAAATGCATGTTATATTGATGACACTAAAAGTAATACGTATATTTATTATAGTTCTAGCGATAATAACTGCATAATACGGGTAATAATGCATGTTATATTGATAATAATATAAGTAATAAGTATAATTATTACAGTTCTAGCGATAATAACTGCATAATATGGGTAATAATGCATGTTATATTGATAATATTGGGAGTAATAAGTATAATTATTATAGTTCTAGCGATAATAATAGTACAATATGGCTAATAGTGCATGTTATATGGATAATAATAAAAGTAATAAGTATATTTATTACAGTTCTATCGATAATAACTGCATAATATGGGTAATAATGCATGTTATATTGATGACACTAAAAGTAATACGTATATTTATTATAGTTCAAGCGGTTATAACTGCATAATACGGGTAATAATGCATGTTATATTGATAATAATATAAGTAATAAGTATAATTATTATAGTTCTAGCGATAATAATAGTACAATATGGCTAATAGTGCATGTTATATTGATAATAATAAAAGTAATAAGTATATTTATTACAGTTCTATCGATAATAACTGCATAATATGTGTAATAATGCATGTTATATTGATGACACTGAAAGTAATACGTATATTTATTATAGTTCTAGCGATAATAACTGCATAATACGGGTAATAATGCATGTTATATTGATAATAATATAAGTAATAAGTATGATTGTTACAGTTCTAGCAATAATAACTGCATTATATGGGTAATAATGCATGTTATATTGATAACATTGGGAGTAATAAGTAAAATTATTATAGTTCTAGCGATAATGATAGTACAATATGGCTAATAGTGCATGTTATATTGATAATAATAAAAGTAGTAAGTATATTTATTACAGTTCTATTCAATAATAACTGCATAATATGTTTAATAATGCATGTTATATTGATGATAATAAAAGTAATACGTATATTTATTAGAGTTCTAGCGATAATAACTGCATTATATGGGTAATAATGCACGTTATATTGCTAATAATATAAGTAATAAGTATAATTATTACAGTTCTAGCGATAATAACTGCATAATATGGGTAATAATGCACGTTATATTGCTAATGATATAAGTAATAAGTATAATTATTACAGTTCTAGCGATAATAACTGCATAATATGGGTAATAATGCATGTTATATTGATGACACTAAAAGTAATACGTATATTTATTATAGTTTTAGCGATAATAACTGCATAATACGGGTAATAATGCATGTTATATTGATAATAATATAAGTAATAAGTATAATTATTACAGTTCTAGCGATAATAACTGCATAATATGGGTAATAATGCATGTTATATTGATAATAATATAAGTAATAAGTATGATTGTTACAGTTCTAGCAATAATAACTGCATTATAAGGGTAATAATGCATGTTATATTGATGACACTAAAAGTAATACGTATATTTATTATAGTTCTAGCGATAATAACTGCATAATACGGGTAATAATGCATGTTATATTGATAATAATATAAGTAATAAGTATAATTATTACAGTTCTAGCGATAATAACTGCATAATATGGGTAAAAATGCATGTTATATTGATGACACTAAAAGTAATACGTATATTTATTATAGTTCTAGCGATAATAACTGCATAATACGGGTAATAATGCATGTTATATTGATAATAATATAAGTAATAAGTATAATTATTACAGTTCTAGCAATAATAACTGCATAATATGGGTAATAATGCATGTTATATTGATAATATTGGGAGTAATAAGTATAATTATTATAGTTCTAGCGATAATAATAGTACAATATGGCTAATAGTGCATGTTATATGGATAATAATAAAAGTAATAAGTATATTTATTACAGTTCTATCGATAATAACTGCATAGTATGGGTAATAATGCATGTTATATTGATGATACTAAAAGTAATACGTATATTTATTACGGTTCTAGCGATTGTTACTGCATAATACGGGTAATAATGCATGTTATATTGATAATAATATAAGTAATAAGTATAATTATTACAGTTCTAGCGATAATAATAGTACAATATGGCTAATAGTGCATGTTATATTGATAATAATAAAAGTAATAAGTATATTTATTACAGTTCTATCGATAATAACTGCATAATATGGGTAATAATGCATGTTATATTGATGACACTAAAAGTAATACGTATATTTATTATAGTTCTAGCGATAATAACTGCATAATACGGGTAATAATGCATGTTATATTGATAATAATATAAGTAATAAGTATAATTATTCCAGTTCTAGCGATAATAACTGCATAATATGGGTAATAATGCATGTTATATTGATGACACTAAAAGTAATACGTATATTTATTATAGTTCTAGCAATAATAACTGCATAATACGGGTAATAATGCATGTTATATTGATAATAATATAAGTAATAAGTATAATTATTACAGTTCTAGCGATAATAACTGCATAATATGGGTAGTAATGCATGTTATATTGATAATATTGGGTGTAATAAGTATAATTATTATAGTTCTAGCGATAATAACTGCATTATATGGGTAATAATGCATGTTATACTGATAATATCGGGAGTAATAAGTGTAATTATTATAGTTCTAGCGATAATAATAGTACAATATGGCTAATAGTGCATGCTATATTGATAATAATAAAAGTAATAAGTATATTTATTACAGTTCTATCGATAATAACTGCATAATATGGGTAATAATGCATGTTATATAGATGAATATAAAAGTAATACGTATATTTATTATAGTTCTAGCGATTATAACTGCATAATACGGGTAATAATGCATGTTATATTGATAATAATATAAGTAATAAGTATAATTATTATAGTTCTAGCGATAATAACTGCATAATATGGGTAATAATGCATGTTATATTGATGACACTAAAAGTAATACGTATATTTATTATAGTTCTAGCGATAATAACTGCATAATACGGGTAATAATGCATGTTATATTGATAATAATATAAGTAATAAGTATAATTATTACAGTTCTAGCGATAATAACTGCATAATATGGGTAAAAATGCATGTTATATTGATGACACTAAAAGTAATACGTATATTTATTATAGTTCTAGCGATAATAACTGCATAATACGGGTAATAATGCATGTTATATTGATAATAATATAAGTAATAAGTATAATTATTACAGTTCTAGCGATAATAACTGCATAATATGGGTAATAATGCATGTTATATTGATAATATTGGGAGTAATAAGTATAATTATTATAGTTCTAGCGATAATAATAGTACAATATGGCTAATAGTGCATGTTATATGGATAATAATAAAAGTAATAAGTATATTTATTACAGTTCTATCGATAATAACTGCATAGTATGGGTAATAATGCATGTTATATTGATGATACTAAAAGTAATACGTATATTTATTACGGTTCTAGCGATTGTTACTGCATAATACGGGTAATAATGCATGTTATATTGATAATAATATAAGTAATAAGTATAATTATTACAGTTCTAGCGATAATAATAGTACAATATGGCTAATAGTGCATGTTATATTGATAATAATAAAAGTAATAAGTATATTTATTACAGTTCTATCGATAATAACTGCATAATATGGGTAATAATGCATGTTATATTGATGACACTAAAAGTAATACGTATATTTATTATAGTTCTAGCGATAATAACTGCATAATACGGGTAATAATGCATGTTATATTGATAATAATATAAGTAATAAGTATAATTATTCCAGTTCTAGCGATAATAACTGCATAATATGGGTAATAATGCATGTTATATTGATGACACTAAAAGTAATACGTATATTTATTATAGTTCTAGCAATAATAACTGCATAATACGGGTAATAATGCATGTTATATTGATAATAATATAAGTAATAAGTATAATTATTACAGTTCTAGCGATAATAACTGCATAATATGGGTAGTAATGCATGTTATATTGATAATATTGGGTGTAATAAGTATAATTATTATAGTTCTAGCGATAATAACTGCATTATATGGGTAATAATGCATGTTATACTGATAATATCGGGAGTAATAAGTGTAATTATTATAGTTCTAGCGATAATAATAGTACAATATGGCTAATAGTGCATGCTATATTGATAATAATAAAAGTAATAAGTATATTTATTACAGTTCTATCGATAATAACTGCATAATATGGGTAATAATGCATGTTATATAGATGAATATAAAAGTAATACGTATATTTATTATAGTTCTAGCGATTATAACTGCATAATACGGGTAATAATGCATGTTATATTGATAATAATATAAGTAATAAGTATAATTATTATAGTTCTAGCGATAATAACTGCATAATATGGGTAATAATGCATGTTATATTGATGACACTAAAAGTAATACGTATATTTATTATAGTTCTAGCGATAATAACTGCATAATACGGGTAATAATGCATGTTATATTGATAATAATATAAGTAATAAGTATAATTATTACAGTTCTAGCGATAATAACTGCATAATATGGGTAAAAATGCATGTTATATTGATGACACTAAAAGTAATACGTATATTTATTATAGTTCTAGCGATAATAACTGCATAATACGGGTAATAATGCATGTTATATTGATAATAATATAAGTAATAAGTATAATTATTACAGTTCTAGCGATAATAACTGCATAATATGGGTAATAATGCATGTTATATTGATAATATTGGGAGTAATAAGTATAATTATTATAGTTCTAGCGATAATAATAGTACAATATGGCTAATAGTGCATGTTATATGGATAATAATAAAAGTAATAAGTATATTTATTACAGTTCTATCGATAATAACTGCATAATATGGGTAATAATGCATGTTATATTGATGATACTAAAAGTAATACGTATATTTATTATGGTTCTAGCGATTGTAACTGCATAATACGGGTAATAATGCATGTTATATTGATAATAATATAAGTAATAAGTATAATTATTACAGTTCTGGCGATAATAATAGTACAATATGGCTAATAGTGCATGTTATATTGATAATAATAAAAGTAATAAGTATATTTATTACAGTTCTTTCGATAATAACTGCATAATATGGGTAATAATGCATGTTATATTGATGACACTAAAAGTAATACGTATATTTATTATAGTTCTAGCGATTATAACTGCATAATGCGGGTAATAATGCATGTTATATTGATAATAATATAAGTAATAAGTATAATTATTATAATTCTAGCGATAATAATAGTACAATATGGCTAATAGTGCATGTTATATTGATAATAATAAAAGTAATAAGTATATTTATTACAGTTCTAGTGATAATAACTGCATTATATGGGTAATAATGCATGTTATATTGATGACACTAAAAGTAATACGTATATTTATTATAGTTCAAGCGGTTATAACTGCATAATACGGGTAATAATGCATGTTATATTGATAATAATATAAGTAATAAGTATAATTATTATAGTTCTAGCGATAATAATAGTACAATATGGCTAATAGTGCATGTTATATTGATAATAATAAAAGTAATAAGTATATTTATTACAGTTCTATCGATAATAACTGCATAATATGTGTAATAATGCATGTTATATTGATGACACTGAAAGTAATACGTATATTTATTATAGTTCTAGCGATAATAACTGCATAATACGGGTAATAATGCATGTTATATTGATAACATTGGGTGTAATAAGTATAATTATTATAGTTCTAGCGATAATAACTGCATTATATGGGTAATAATGCATGTTATACTGATAATATCGGGAGTAATAAGTGTAATTATTATAGTTCTAGCGATAATAATAGTACAATATGGCTAATAGTGCATGCTATATTGATAATAATAAAAGTAATAAGTATATTTATTACAGTTCTATCGATAATAACTGCATAATATGGGTAATAATGCATGTTATATTGATGAATATAAAAGTAATACGTATATTTATTATAGTTCTAGCGATTATAACTGCATAATACGGGTAATAATGCATGTTATATTGATAATAATATAAGTAATAAGTGTAATTATTACAGTTCTAGCGATAATAACTGCATAATATGGGTAATAATGCACGTTATATTGCTAATGATATAAGTAATAAGTATAATTATTACAGTTCTAGCGATAATAACTGCATAACATGGGTAATAATGCATGTTATATTGATAATATTGGGAGTAATAAGTATAATTGTTATAGTTCTAGCGATAATAATAGTATAATATGGCTAATAGTGCATGTTATATTGATAACAATAAAAGTAATAAGTATATTTATCACAGTTCTATCGATAATAACTGCATAATATGGGTAATAATTCATGTTATATTGATGATACTAAAAGTAATACGTATATTTATTATAATTCTAGCCTTTATAACTGCATAATACGGGTAATAATGCATGTTATATTGATAATAATATAAGTAATAAGTATAATTATTACAGTTCTAGCGATAATAACTGCATAATATGGGTAATAATGCATGTTATATTGATAATATTGGGAGTAATAAGTATAATTATTATAGTTCTAGCGATAATAATAGTACAATATGGCTAATAGTGCATGTTATATGGATAATAATAAAAGTTATAAGTATATTTATTACAGTTCTATCGATAATAACTGCATAATATGGGTAATAATGCATTTTATATTGATGATACTAAAAGTAATACGTATATTTATTATGGTTCTAGCGATTGTAACTGCATAATACGGGTAATAATGCATGTTATATTGATAATAATATAAGTAATAAGTATAATTATTACAGTTCTAGCGATAATAATAGTACAATATGGCTAATAGTGCATGTTATATTGATAATAATAAAAGTAATAAGTATATTTATTACAGTTCTTTCGATAATAACTGCATAATATGGGTAATAATGCATGTTATATTGATGACACTAAAAGTAATACGTATATTTATTATAGTTCTAGCGATTATAACTGCATAATACGGGTAATAATGCATGTTATATTGATAATAATATAAGTAATAAGTATAATTATTATAGTTCTAGCGATAATAATAGTACAATATGGCTAATAGTGCATGTTATATTGATAATAATAAAAGTAATAAGTATATTTATTACAGTTCTATCGATAATAACTGCATAATATGGGTAATAATGCATGTTATATTGATGACACTAAAAGTAATACGTATATTTATTATAGTTCTAGCGATTATAACTGCATAATACGGGCAATAATGCATGTTATATTGATAATAATATAAGTAATAAGTATAATTATTACAGTTCTAGCAATAATAACTGCATTATATGGGTAATAATGCATGTTATATTGATAATATTGGGAGTAATAAGTGTAATTATTATAGTTCTAGCGAGAATAATAGTAAAATATGGCTAATAGTGCATGTTATATCGATAATAATATAAGTAATAAGTATAATTATTACAGTTCTAGCGATAATAACTGCATTATATGGGTAATAATGCATGTTATATTGATAATATCGGGAGTAATAAGTATAATTATTATAGTTCTAGCGATAATAATAGTACAATATGGCTAATAGTGCATGTTATATTGATAATAATAAAAATAATAAGTATATTTATTACAGTTCTAGCGATAATAACAGCATTATATGGGTAATAATGCACGTTATATTGCTAATAATATAAGTAATAAGTATAATTATTACAGTTCTAGCGATAATAAATGCATAATATGGGTAATAATGCACGTTATATTGCTAATGATATAAGTAATAAGTATAATTATTACAGTTCTAGCGATAATAACTGCATAATATGGGTAATAATGCATGTTATATTGATGACACTAAAAGTAATACGTATATTTATTATAGTTCTAGCGATAATAACTGCATAATACGGGTAATAATGCATGTTATATTGATAATAATATAAGTAATAAGTATAATTATTACAGTTCTAGCGATAATTACTGCATAATATGGGTAATAATGCATGTTATATTGATGACACTAAAAGTAAAACGTATATTTATTACAGTTCTATCGATAATAACTGCATAATATGGGTAATAATGCATGTTATATTGATGAATATAAAAGTAATACGTATATTTATTATAGTTCTAGCGATTATAACTGCATAATACGGGTAATAATGCATGTTATATTGATTATAATATAAGTAATAAGTATAATTATTATAGTTCTAGCGATAATAACTGCATAATATGGGTAATAATGCATGTTATATTGATGACACTAAAAGTAATACGTATATTTATTATAGTTCTAGCGATTATAACTGCATAATATGGGTAATAATGCATGTTATATTGATAATATTGGGAGTAATAAGTATAATTGTTATAGTTCTAGCGATAATAATAGTACAATATGGCTAATAGTGCATGTTATATTGATAATAATAAAAGCAATAAGTATATTTATTACAGTTCTATCGATAATAACTGCATAATATGTGTAATAATGCATGTTATATTGATGACACTGAAAGTAATACGTATATTTATTATAGTTCTAGCGATAATAACTGCATAATACGGGTAATAATGCATGTTATATTGATAACATTGGGTGTAATAAGTATAATTATTATAGTTCTAGCGATAATAACTGCATTATATGGGTAATAATGCATGTTATACTGATAATATCGGGAGTAATAAGTGTAATTATTATAGTTCTAGCGATAATAATAGTACAATATGGCTAATAGTGCATGCTATATTGATAATAATAAAAGTAATAAGTATATTTATTACAGTTCTATCGATAATAACTGCATAATATGGGTAATAATGCATGTTATATTGATGAATATAAAAGTAATACGTATATTTATTATAGTTCTAGCGATTATAACTGCATAATACGGGTAATAATGCATGTTATATTGATAATAATATAAGTAATAAGTGTAATTATTACAGTTCTAGCGATAATAACTGCATAATATGGGTAATAATGCACGTTATATTGCTAATGATATAAGTAATAAGTATAATTATTACAGTTCTAGCGATAATAACTGCATAACATGGGTAATAATGCATGTTATATTGATAATATTGGGAGTAATAAGTATAATTGTTATAGTTCTAGCGATAATAATAGTATAATATGGCTAATAGTGCATGTTATATTGATAACAATAAAAGTAATAAGTATATTTATCACAGTTCTATCGATAATAACTGCATAATATGGGTAATAATTCATGTTATATTGATGATACTAAAAGTAATACGTATATTTATTATAATTCTAGCCTTTATAACTGCATAATACGGGTAATAATGCATGTTATATTGATAATAATATAAGTAATAAGTATAATTATTACAGTTCTAGCGATAATAACTGCATAATATGGGTAATAATGCATGTTATATTGATAATATTGGGAGTAATAAGTATAATTATTATAGTTCTAGCGATAATAATAGTACAATATGGCTAATAGTGCATGTTATATGGATAATAATAAAAGTTATAAGTATATTTATTACAGTTCTATCGATAATAACTGCATAATATGGGTAATAATGCATTTTATATTGATGATACTAAAAGTAATACGTATATTTATTATGGTTCTAGCGATTGTAACTGCATAATACGGGTAATAATGCATGTTATATTGATAATAATATAAGTAATAAGTATAATTATTACAGTTCTAGCGATAATAATAGTACAATATGGCTAATAGTGCATGTTATATTGATAATAATAAAAGTAATAAGTATATTTATTACAGTTCTTTCGATAATAACTGCATAATATGGGTAATAATGCATGTTATATTGATGACACTAAAAGTAATACGTATATTTATTATAGTTCTAGCGATTATAACTGCATAATACGGGTAATAATGCATGTTATATTGATAATAATATAAGTAATAAGTATAATTATTATAGTTCTAGCGATAATAATAGTACAATATGGCTAATAGTGCATGTTATATTGATAATAATAAAAGTAATAAGTATATTTATTACAGTTCTATCGATAATAACTGCATAATATGGGTAATAATGCATGTTATATTGATGACACTAAAAGTAATACGTATATTTATTATAGTTCTAGCGATTATAACTGCATAATACGGGCAATAATGCATGTTATATTGATAATAATATAAGTAATAAGTATAATTATTACAGTTCTAGCAATAATAACTGCATTATATGGGTAATAATGCATGTTATATTGATAATATTGGGAGTAATAAGTGTAATTATTATAGTTCTAGCGAGAATAATAGTAAAATATGGCTAATAGTGCATGTTATATCGATAATAATATAAGTAATAAGTATAATTATTACAGTTCTAGCGATAATAACTGCATTATATGGGTAATAATGCATGTTATATTGATAATATCGGGAGTAATAAGTATAATTATTATAGTTCTAGCGATAATAATAGTACAATATGGCTAATAGTGCATGTTATATTGATAATAATAAAAATAATAAGTATATTTATTACAGTTCTAGCGATAATAACAGCATTATATGGGTAATAATGCACGTTATATTGCTAATAATATAAGTAATAAGTATAATTATTACAGTTCTAGCGATAATAAATGCATAATATGGGTAATAATGCACGTTATATTGCTAATGATATAAGTAATAAGTATAATTATTACAGTTCTAGCGATAATAACTGCATAATATGGGTAATAATGCATGTTATATTGATGACACTAAAAGTAATACGTATATTTATTATAGTTCTAGCGATAATAACTGCATAATACGGGTAATAATGCATGTTATATTGATAATAATATAAGTAATAAGTATAATTATTACAGTTCTAGCGATAATAACTGCATAATATGGGTAATAATGCATGTTATATTGATGACACTAAAAGTAAAACGTATATTTATTACAGTTCTATCGATAATAACTGCATAATATGGGTAATAATGCATGTTATATTGATGAATATAAAAGTAATACGTATATTTATTATAGTTCTAGCGATTATAACTGCATAATACGGGTAATAATGCATGTTATATTGATTATAATATAAGTAATAAGTATAATTATTATAGTTCTAGCGATAATAACTGCATAATATGGGTAATAATGCATGTTATATTGATGACACTAAAAGTAATACGTATATTTATTATAGTTCTAGCGATTATAACTGCATAATATGGGTAATAATGCATGTTATATTGATAATATTGGGAGTAATAAGTATAATTGTTATAGTTCTAGCGATAATAATAGTACAATATGGCTAATAGTGCATGTTATATTGATAATAATAAAAGCAATAAGTATATTTATTACAGTTCTATCGATAATAACTGCATAATATGGGTAATAATGCATGTTATATTGATGACACTAAAAGTAATACGTATATTTATTATAGTTCTAGCGATTATAACTGCATAATACGGGTAATAATGCATGTTATATTGATAATAATATAAGTAATAAGTATAATTATTATAGTTCTAGCGATAATAATAGTACAATATGGCTAATAGTGCATGTTATATTGATAATAATAAAAGTAATAAGTATATTTATTACAGTTCTATCGATAATAACTGGATAATATGGGTAATAATGCATGTTATATTGATGACACTAAAAGTAATACGTATATTTATTATAGTTCTAGCGATTATAACTGCATAATACGGGTAATAATGCATGTTATATTGATAATAATATAAGTAATAAGTATAATTATTACAGTTCTAGCAATAATAACTGCATTATATGGGTAATAATGCATGTTATATTGATAATATTGGGAGTAATAAGTGTAATTATTATAGTTCTAGCGATAATAATAGTACAATATGGCTAATAGTGCATGTTATATTGATAATAATAAAAATAATAAGTATATTTATTACAGTTCTAGCGATAATAACTGCATTATATGGGTAATAATGCACGTTATATTGCTAATAATATAAGTAATAAGTATAATTATTACAGTTCTAGCGATAATAACTGCATAATATGGGTAATAATGCACGTTATATTGGTAATGATATAAGTAATAAGTACAATTATTACAGTTCTAGCGATAATAACTGCATAATATGGGCAATACTGCATGTTATATTGATAATATTGGGAGTAATAAGTATAATTGTTATAGTTCTAGCGATAATAATAGTATAATATGGCTAATAGTGCATGTTATATTGATAACAATAAAAGTAATAAGTATATTTATCACAGTTCTATCGATAATAACTGCATAATATGGGTAATAATTCATGTTATATTGATGATACTAAAAGTAATACGTATATTTATTATAATTCTAGCTTTTATAACTGCATAATACGGGTAATAATGCATGTTATATTGATAATAATATAAGTAATAAGTATAATTATTACAGTTCTAGCGATAATAACTGCATAATA
The DNA here is from genome assembly GCA_963576845.1 of Megachile leachella. Classification (NCBI taxonomy): domain Eukaryota; kingdom Metazoa; phylum Arthropoda; class Insecta; order Hymenoptera; family Megachilidae; genus Megachile; species Megachile leachella. The sequence continues at coordinate 795,369 of CAUYWW010000200.1, read as the reverse complement.
TGGGTAATAATGCATGTTATATTGATGACACTAAAAGTAATACGTATATTTATTATAGTTCTAGCGATTATAACTGCATAATACGGGTAATAATGCATGTTATATTGATAATAATATAAGTAATAAGTATAATTATTACAGTTCTAGCAATAATAACTGCATTATATGGGTAATAATGCATGTTATATTGATAATATTGGGAGTAATAAGTATATTTATTACAGTTCTATCGATAATAACTGCATAATATGGGTAATAATGCATGTTATATTGATGACACTAAAAGTAATACGTATATTTATTATAGTTCTAGCGATTATAACTGCATAATACGGGTAATAATGCATGTTATATTGATAATAATATAAGTAATAAGTATAATTATTATAGTTCTAGCGATAATAATAGTACAATATGGCTAATAGTGCATGTTATATTGATAATAATAAAAGTAATAAGTATATTTATTACAGTGCTATCGATAATAACTGCATAATATGGGTAATAATGCATGTTATATTGATGACACTAAAAGTAATACGTATATTTATTATAGTTCTAGCGATTATAACTGCATAATACGGGTAATCATGCATGTTATATTGATAATAATATGAGTAATCAGTATAATTATTACAGTTCTCGCAATAATAACTGCATTACATGGGTAATAATGCATGTTATATTGATAATATTGGGAGTAATAAGTGTAATTATTATAGTTCTAGCGAGAATAATAGTAAAATATGGCTAATAGTGCATGTTATATCGATAATAATAAAAGTAATAAGTATATTTATTACAGTTCTAGCGATAATAACTGCATAATATGGGTAGTAATGCATGTTATATTGATAATATTGGGAGTAATAAGTATAATTATTATAGTTCTAGCGATAATAATAGTACAATATGGCTAATAGTGCATGCTATATTGATAATAATAAAAGTAATAAGTATATTTAATACAGTTCTATCGATAATAACTGCATTATATGGGTAATAATGCATGTTATATTGATAATATCGGGAGTAATAAGTATAATTATTATAGTTCTAGCGATAATAATAGTACAATATGGCTAATAGTGCATGTTATATCGATAATAATAAAAGTAACAAGTATATTTATTACAGTTCTATCGATAATAACTGCATAATATGGGTAATAATGCATGTTATATTGATGATAATAAAAGTAATACGTATATTTATTATAGTCCTAGCGATAATAACTGAATAATATGGGTAATAATGCATGTTATATCGATAATAATAAAAGTAATAAGTATATTTATGACAGTTCTATCGATAATAACTGCATAATATGGGTAATAATGCATGATACATTGATGATAATAAAAGTATTACGTATATTCATTATAGTTCTAGCGATAACAACTGCATAATATAGGTAATAATGCATGTTATATTGATAATAATATAAGTAATGAGTATAATTATTACAGTTCTAGCGATAATAACTGCATAATATGGGTAATAATGCATGTTATATTGATGACACTAAAAGTAAAACGTATATTTATTACAGTTCTATCGATAATAACTGCATAATATGGGTAATAATGCATGTTACATTGATGAATATAAAAGTAATACGTATATTTATTATAGTTCTAGCGATAGTAACTGCATTATATGGGTAATAGCGCACGTTATATTGCTAATAATAAAAGTAATAAGTATAATTATTACAGCTCTAGCAACAATAACTGCATTATATGGGTAATAATGCATGTTATATTGATAATATTGGGAGTAATAAGTGTAATTATTATAGTTCTAGCGATAATAATAGTAAAATATGGCTAATAGTGCATGTTATATCGATAATAATAAAAGTAATAAGTATATTTATTACAGTTCTATCGATAATAACTGCATAATATGGGTAATAATGCATGTTATATTGATGATAATAAAAGTAATACGTATATTTATTATAGTTCTAGCGATAACAACTGCATAATATAGGTAATAATGCATGTTATATTGATAATAATATAAGTAATAAGTATAATTATTACAGTTCTAGCGATAGTAACTGCATTATGTGGGTAATAGTGCACGTTATATTGCTAATAATAAAAGTAATAAGTATAATTATTACAGCTCTAGCAATAATAACTGCATTATATGGGTAATAATGCATGTTATATTGATAATATTGGGAGTAATAAGTATAATTATTATAGTTCTAGCGATAATAATAGTAAAATATGGCTAATAGTGCATGCTATATCGATAATAATAAAAGTAATAAGTATATTTATTACAGTTCTATCGATAATATCTGCATAATATGGGTAATAATGCATGTTATATTGATAATAATATAAGTAATAAGTATAATTATTACAGTTCTAGCGATAATAACTGCATAATATGGGTAATAATGCATGTTATATTCATAATATTGGGTGTAATAAGTATAATTATTATAGTTCTAGCGATAATAATAGTAAAATATGGCAAATAGTGCATGTTATATTGATAATAATAAAAGTAATAAGTATATTTATTACCGTTCTATCGATAATAACTGCATAATATGGGAAGTAATGCATGCTATATTGATGATAATAAAAGTAATACGTATATTTATTATAGCTCTAGCGATTATAACTGCATTATATGGGTAATAATGCATGTTATATTGATAATATCGGGAGTAATAAGTATAATTATTATAGTTCTACCGATAATAATTGTACAATATGGCTAAGAGTGCATGTTATATTGATAATAATAAAAGTAGCAAGTATATTTATCATACTTCTGTCGATAATAACTGCATTATATGGGTAATAATGCACGTTATATTGATAATATCGGGAGTAATAAGTATAATCATTATAGTTCTAGCGATAATGATAGTAAAACATGGCTAATAATGCATGTTATATTGATAATAATATAAGTAATAAGTACAATTATTACAGTTCTAGCGATAATAACTGCATAATATGGGTAATAATGCATGTTATATTGATGATAATGAAAGTTGTAGGTATATTTATTACAGTTCTAGCGATAATAACTGCATAATATGGGTAATAATGCATGTTATATTGATAATAATAATAGTGTATATTTATTATAGTACTATCGATAATAACTGCACAATATGGGTAATAATGCATGTTATATTGATGATAATGAAAGTTGTAAGTATATTTATTACAGTTCTAGCGATAATAACTGCATAATATGGGTAATAATGCATGTTATATTGATAATAATAATAGTAATAAGTATATTTATTATAGTTCTATCGATAATAACTGCATAATATTAGTAATAATGCATGTTATATTGATCATAATGAAAGTTGTAAGTATGTTTATTACAGTTCTAGCGATAATAACTGCATTACATGCGTAATAATGCATGTTATATTGATAATATCGGGAGTAATAAGTATAATTATTATAGTTCTAGCGATAATAATAGTACAATATGGCTAATAGTGCATGTTATATTGATAATAATAAAAGTAATAAGTATATTTATTACAGTTCTATCGATAATAACTGCATAATATTGGCAATAATGCATGTTATATTGATGATAATGAAAGTTGTAAGTATGTTTATTACAGTTGTGACGATGTCGCGTCACGTCGGCAACGTGCTCCGTCGCGTGCCAACGACCGCGCATCGTCAGCCGCGCACCGCGGTGGGGGACCCCCCACCGAGACCACCCGCGAGACCGTGACCTACTTAGATACCGATCGATCGCGGGATCGATGGAGTTGGCCCGGGGCGTCGGCCCCGAAAGGATCTCTCCGGAGATCCGCTCCCAGGCGTAAATGTCTTCCTGGCTTGAAGGGTACCCTGAGCTAGGTGGACTGGAGGCCAGTCTCAGGAGGAAGGGTAACACTTCTTCTGAGACCAGCCGAGCCAACGGTCAGCCAGCAAACCGACTCGACAGGGTAACACGGAGGGTCGGTAAGCTGGAGACAGTCGCCACAAGGAGGGGGTAGCACCTCCGCGCGGTGGCTGTCCGATCGTGGAGGAACGAGCCAGCTCCCTCGAAGGCTAGCCTAGCCACAGGTCAGCCGGCGAGTCGACTTAACGGGGGAGCCCGGAGAGTTGGCGAGTCGGAGGCAGTAGCCGCGCTGGGAGGGTAGCACCACGGCGCGGTGTCTGTCCGAACGTGGAGGCGCCTGTAAGACCCCACTGGGGCAATCTCGGAACATTCTCGGAACAACCAGGTTCCAGTTTAATAAGAGCAAGGCAAGGCCAGAACTGGCCATTTACCCGGTGTACTTTGATATCCCTTCTCTCCTCCCCCTCTTGCGCGCGAACCTAGAGTAAGACCCGCGAACGCGCCTCCGCGTAACCCGCGAAACGCGCCTCCGCATCCGACCGCGCCGACCGACACGCGAGTACGTCCCGCGACGAACCGCGTCCGACCGTAACCCGCGAACGCGCCTCCGCGTAACCCGCGAAACGCGTCTCCGCGTCCGAAACTCCCGACCGAACACGGACATCCCGTGATGTCCCTCGTACCGCACCCCGTCCGCCGTTAGCATGTAAGGTATAGTCCATAAGATATAGTAAGTAAGATAGATTGTATGGTAGATTGGTAAGCGTAGTTTATAAGATAGTATGTAAGCTAGGTAGGGTATAGTGTATAAGACTCGCGCCGCCGTCACACTTTTATAATACCGCTTATTAAATTGTAGAAACCTAACATCGAGCCGCCGCCCAAGACTCCGGCCCCAACCGGAACCGCGACGCCCTCCACTTCGGCCACCGTGGAAAAGGAGGTTTAATAAAGAATAATTAAAGGCGAATATTGCGTTTTGTCTCTTTCTACCCCGCGACCAGTCCTCTTCCCCACCGCGATCGGCCCCCTCGCGAGAACCCTGGCTCGCTGAAGCGTCCAGCACCAGGGGGCCCGCGAGTCGCGACTCCACCGCGTTGCCTAGCAACGCGGTGCGACGAAGACCGACTCCGTTACACAGTTCTAGCGATAATAACTGCATTACATGCGTAATAATGCATGTTATATTGATAATATCGGGAGTAATAAGTATAATTATTATAGTTCTAGCGATAATGATAGTAAAACATGGCTAATAATGCATGTTATATTGATAATAATATAAGTAATAAGTATAATTATTACAGTTCTAGCGATAATAACTGCATAATATGGGTAATAATGCATGTTATATTGATGATAATGAAAGTTGTAGGTATATTTATTACAGTTCTTAACGATAATAACTACATAATATGGGTAATAATGCATGTTATATTGATAATAATAATAGTAATAAGTATATTTATTATAGTACTATCGATAATAACTGCACAATATGGGTAATAATGCATGTTATATTGATGATAATGAAAGTTGTAAGTATATTTATTACAGTTCTAGCGATAATAACTGCATAATATGGGTAATAATGCATGTTATATTGATAATAATAATAGTAATATGTATATTTATTATAGTTCTATGGATAATAACTGCATAATATTAGTAATAATGCATGTTATATTGATGATAATGAAAGTTGTAAGTATGTTTATTACAGTTCTAGCGATAATAACTGCATTACATGCGTAATAATGCATGTTATATTGATAATATCGGGAGTAATAAGTATAATTATTATAGTTCTAGCGATAATAATAGTACAATATGGCTAATAGTGCATGTTATATTGATAATAATAAAAGTAATAAGTATATTTATTACAGTTCTATCGATAATAACTGCATAATATTGGTAATAATGCATGTTATATTGATGATAATGAAAGTTGTAGGTATATTTATTACAGTTCTAGCGATAATAACTGCATAATATGGGTAATAATGCATGTTATATTGATAATAATAATAGTAATAAGTATATTTATTATAGTACTATCGATAATAACTGCACAAAATGGGTAATAATGCATGTTATATTGATAATAATATAAGTAATATGTATAATTATTACAGTTCTAGCGACAATAACTCCATTATATGGGTAATAATGCATGTTATATTGATAATAATATAATTAATATGTATAATTATTACAGTTCTAGCGACAATAACTGCATAATATGGGTAATAATGCATGTTACAATGATGATAATAAAAGTAATACGTATATTTATTATAGTTCTAGCGATAATAACTGCATAATATGGGTAATAATGCATGTTATATTGATAATAATATTAGTAATAAGTTTAATTATTACAGTTCTATGGATATTAACTGCATAATATGGGTAATAATGCATGTTATATTGATGATAATAAAAGTAATACGTATATTTATTATAGTTCTAGCGATTATAACTGCATTATATGGGTAATAATGCACGTTATATTGATAATATTGGGAGTAATAAGTATAATTATTATAGTTCTAGCGATAATGATAGTAAAACATGGCTAATAATGCATGTTATATTGATAATAATATAAGTAATAAGTACAATTATTACAGTTCTAGCGATAATAACTGCATAATATGGGTAATAATGCATGTTATATTGATGATAATGAAAGTTGTAGGTATATTTATTACAGTTCTAGCGATAGTAACTGCATAATATGGGTAATAATGCATGTTATATTGATAATAATAATAGTAATAAGTATATTTATTATAGTACTATCGATAATAACTGCACAATATGGGTAATAATGCATGTTATATTGATGATAAAGAAAGTTGTAAGTATACTTATTACAGTTCTAGCGATAATAACTGCATAATATGGGTAATAATGCATGTTATATTGATAATAATAATAGTAATAAGTATATTTATTATAGTTCTAGCGATTATAACTGCATTATATGGGTAATAATGCACGTTATATTGATAATATTGGGAGTAATAAGTATAGTTATTATAGTTCTAGCGATAATGATAGTAAAACATGGCTAATAATGCATGTTATATTGATAATAATATAAGTAATAAATATAATTATTACAGTTCTAGCGATAATAACTGCATAATATGGGTAATAATGCATGTTATATTGATGATAATGAAAGTTGTAGGTATATTTATTACAGTTCTAGCGATAATAACTGCATAATATGGGTAACAATGCATGTTATATTGATAATAATAATAGTAATAAGTATATTTATTACAGTTCTATCGATAATAACTGCATAATATTAGTAATAATGCATGTTATATTGATGATAATGAAAGTTGTAAGTATATTTATTACAGTTCTAGCGATAATAACTGCATTACATGCGTAATAATGCATGTTATATTGATAATATCGGGAGTAATAAGTATAATTATTATAGTTCTAGCGATAATAATAGTAAAATATGGCTAATAGTGCATGTTATATTGATAATAATAAAAGTAATAAGTATATTTATTACAGTTCTATCGATAATAACTGCATAATATGGGTAATAATGCATGTTATATTGATGATAATAAAAGTAATACGTATATTTATTATAGTTCTAGCGATTATAACTGCATTATATGGGTAATAATGCACGTTACATTGATAATATTGGGAGTAATAAGTATAATTATTATAGTTCTAGCGATAATGATAGTAAAACATGGCTAATAATGCATGTTATATTGATAATAATATAAGTAATAAGTATAATTATTACAGTTCTAGCGATAATAACTGCATAATATGGGTAATAATGCATGTTATATTGATGATAATGAAAGTTGTAGGTATATTTATTACAGTTCTAGCGATAATAACTGCATAATATGGGTAATAATGCATGTTATATTGATAATAATAATAGTAATAAGTATATTTATTATAGTACTATCGATAATAACTGCACAATATGGGTAATAATGCATGTTATATTGATGATAATGGAAGTTGTAAGTATATTTATTACAGTTCTAGCGATAATAACTGCATAATATGGGTAATAATGCATGTTATATTGATAATATCGGGAGTAATACGTATATTTATTATAGTTCTATCGATAATAACTGCATAATATTAGTAATAATGCATGTTATATTGATGATAATGAAAGTTGTAAGTATGTTTATTACAGTTCTAGCGATAATAACTGCATTACATGCGTAATAATGCATGTTATATTGATAATATCGGGAGTAATAAGTATAATTATTATAGTTCTAGCGATAATAATAGTACAATATGGCTAATAGTGCATGTTATATTGATAATAATAAAAGTAATGAGTATAAGTATTACAGTTCTAGCGATAATAACTGCATTATATGAGTAATAATGCATGTTATATTGATGATAATAAATGTAATACGTTTATTTATTATATTTCTAGCGTTAATAACTGCATAATATGGGTAATAATGCATGTTATATTCATAATAATAAAAGTAGTAAGTATATTTATTACAGTTCTATCAATAATAACTGCATAATATGGGTAATAATGCATGTTATATTGATAATAACAAAAGTAATAAGTATAATTATTACAGTTCTAGCGATAATAACTCCATTATATGGGTAATAATGCGTGTTATATTGATAATAATATAAGTAATAAATATAATTATTACAGTTCTAGCGATAATAACTGCATAATATGGGTAATAATGCATGTTATATTGATGATAATGAAAGTTGTAGGTATATTTATTACAGTTCTAGCGATAATAACTGCATAATATGGGTAATAATGCATGTTATATTGATAATAATAATAGTAATAAGTATATTTATTATAGTACTATCGATAATAACTGCATAATATGGGTAATAATGCATGTTATATTGATGATAATGAAAGTTGTAAGTATATTTATTACAGTTCTAGCGATAATAACTGCATAATATGGGTAATAATGCATGTTATATTGATAATAATAACAGTAATAAGTATATTTATTATAGTTCTATCGATAATAACTGCATAACATGGGTAATAATGCATGTTATATTGATGATAATGAAAGTAGTGAGTATATTTATTATAGTTCTAGCGATAATAACTGCATAATATGGGTAATAATGCACGTTATATTGTTAATAATATAAGTAATAAGTATAATTATTACAGTTCAGCGACAATAACTGCATAATATGGGTAATAATGCATGTTACAATGATGATAATAAAAGTAATACGTATATTTATTATAGTTCTAGCGATAATAACTGCATAATATGGGTAATAATGCATGTTATATTGATAATAATATAAGTAATAAGTTTAATTATTACAGTTCTATGGATAATAACTGCATAATATGGGTAATAATGAATGTTATATTGATAATAATAAAAGTAATAGGTATATTTATTATAGTTCTATCGATAATAACTGCATAATATGGGCAATAATGCATGTTATATTGATGATAATAAAAGTAATACGTATATTTATTATAGTTCTAGCGATAATAACTGCATAATATGGGTAATAATGCACGTTATTTTGTTAATAATATAAGTAATAAGTATAATTATTACAGTTCAGCGACAATAACTGCATAATATGGGTAATAATGCATGTTACAATGATGATAATAAAAGTAATACGTATATTTATTATAGTTCTAGCGATAATAACTGCATAATATTGGTAATAATGCATGTTATACTGATGATAATAAAAGTAATACGTATATTTATTATAGTTCTAGCGATAATAACTGCATAGTATGGGTAATAATGCATGTTATATTGATGATAATAAAAGTAATAAGTATATTTATTATAGTTCTATCGATAATAACTGCATAATATGGGTAATAATGCATGATACATTGATGACAATAAAAGTAATACGTATATTTATTATAGTTCTAGCGATAATAACTGCATTATATGAGTAATAATGCATGTTATATTGATAATAATATAAGTAATAAGTATAATTATTACAGTTCTAGCGATAATAACTGCACTATATGGGTAATAATGCATGTTATATTGATAATAATAAAAGTAATAAGTATATTTATTATAGTTCTATCGATAATAACTGCATAATATGAGTAATAATGCATGTTATATTGATGATAATAAAAGTAATACGTATATTTATTATAGTTCTAGCGATAATAACTGCATAATATGGGTAATAATGCATGTTATATTGATAATAATATAAGTAATGAGTATAATTATTACAGTTCTAGCGATAATAACTGCATAATATCGGTAATAATGCATGTTATATTGATGATAATGAAAGTAGTAAGTATAATTATTACAGTTCTAGCGATAATAACTGCATTATTTGGGTAATAATGGATGTTATATTGATAATATCGGGAGTAATAAGTATAATTATTACAGTTCTACCGATAATACTAGTAAAATATGGCCAACAGTGCCAGTTATATTGATAATAATAAAAGTAATAAGTATATTTGTTATACTTCTGTCGATAATAACTGCATTATATGAGTAATAATGCACGTTATATTGATAATAATATAAGTAATAAGTATAATTATTACAGTTCTAGCGATAATAACTGCATTATATGGGTAATAATGCATGTTATATTGATAATCATAAAAGTAATAAGTATATTTATTATAGTTCTATCGATAATAACTGCAAATATATGGGTAATAATGCACGTTATATTGATGATAATAAAAGTAGTAAGTATATTTATTATAGTTCTACCTATTATAACTGCATAATATGGGTAATAATGCACGTTATATTGAGAATAATATAAGTAATAAGTATAATTATTACAGTTCTAGCGATAATAACTCCATTATAAGGGTAATAATGCATGTTATATTGATAATATCGGGAGTAATAAGCATAATTATTAGAGTTCAAGCGATAATAATAGTACAATATGGCTAATAGTGCATGTTATATTGATAATAATAAAAGTAATAAGTATGTTTATTATAGTTCTATCGATAATAACTGCATAATATGGGTAATAATGCATGTTATATTGGTGACAATGAAAGTAATAAGTATATTTATTATACTTCTGTCGAACAATAACTGCATTATATGAGTAATAATGCATGTTATATTGATAATATCGGGAGTAATAAGCATAATTATTATAGTTCTAGCGATAATAATAGTACAATATGGCTAATAGTGCATGTTTTATTGATAATAATAAAAGTAATAAGTATGTTTATTATAGTTCTATCGATAATAACTGCATAATATGGGTAATAATGCATGTTCTATTGATGATAATGAAAGTAGTAAGTATATTTATTACAGTTCTAGCGATAATAACTGCATTATATGCGTAAGAATGCATGTTATATTGATAATAATAAAAGTAATAAGTATATTTATTACAGTTCTATCGATAATAACTGCATAATATGGGTAATAATGCATGTTATATTGATGATAATAAAAGTAATACGTATATTTATTATAGTTCTAGCGATAATAACTGCATAATATGATAATGAAAGCAGTAAGTATATTTATTACAGTTCTATCGATAATAACTGCACAATATGGGTAATAATGCATGTTATATTGATCATAATACAAGTAATAAGTATATTTATTATAGTTCTATCGATAATAACTGCATAATATGGGTAATAATGCATGTTATATTGGTGATAATGAAAGTAATAAGTATATTTATTATAGTTCTATCGATAATAAATGCATAATATGGGTAATAATGCACGTTATACTGCTAATAGTATAAGTAATAACTATAATTATTACAGTTCTAGCGATAATATCTGCATTATATGGGTAATAATGCATGTTATATTGATAATATCGGGAGTAATAAGCATAATTATTATAGTGTTAGCGATAATAATAGTACAATATGGCTAATAGTGCATGTTATATTGATAATAATAAAAGTAATGAGTATAAGTATTACAGTTCTAGCGATAATAACTGCATTATATGAGTAATAATGCATGTTATATTGATGATAATAAATGTAATACGTTTATTTATTATATTTCTAGCGATAATAACTGCATAATATGGGTAATAATGCATGTTATATTGATAATAATAAAAGTAGTAAGTATATTTATTACAGTTCTATCAATAATAACTGCATAATATGGGTAATAATGCATGTTATATTGATAATAACAAAAGTAATAAGTATAATTATTACAGTTCTAGCGATAATAACTCCATTATATGGGTAATAATGCGTGTTATATTGATAATAATATAAGTAATAAATATAATTATTACAGTTCTAGCGATAATAACTGCATAATATGGGTAATAATGCATGTTATATTGATGATAATGAAAGTTGTAGGTATATTTATTACAGTTCTAGCGATAATAACTGCATAATATGGGTAATAATGCATGTTATATTGATAATAATAATAGTAATAAGTATATTTATTATAGTACTATCGATAATAACTGCATAATGTGGGTAATAATGCATGTTATATTGATGATAATGAAAGTTGTAAGTATATTTATTACAGTTCTAGCGATAATAACTGCATAATATGGGTAATAATGCATGTTATATTGATAATAATAACAGTAATAAGTATATTTATTATAGTTCTATCGATAATAACTGCATAACATGGGTAATAATGCATGTTATATTGATGATAATGAAAGTAGTGAGTATATTTATTATAGTTCTAGCGATAATAACTGCATAATATGGGTAATAATGCACGTTATATTGTTAATAATATAAGTAATAAGTATAATTATTACAGTTCAGCGACAATAACTGCATAATATGGGTAATAATGCATGTTACAATGATGATAATAAAAGTAATACGTATATTTATTATAGTTCTAGCGATAATAACTGCATAATATGGGTAATAATGCATGTTATATTGATAATAATATAAGTAATAAGTTTAATTATTACAGTTCTATGGATAATAACTGCATAATATGGGTAATAATGAATGTTATATTGATAATAATAAAAGTAATAGGTATATTTATTATAGTTCTATCGATAATAACTGCATAATATGGGCAATAATGCATGTTATATTGATGATAATAAAAGTAATACGTATATTTATTATAGTTCTAGCGATAATAACTGCATAATATGGGTAATAATGCACGTTATATTGTTAATAATATAAGTAATAAGTATAATTATTACAGTTCAGCGACAATAACTGCATAATATGGGTAATAATGCATGTTACAATGATGATAATAAAAGTAATACGTATATTTATTATAGTTCTAGCGATAATAACTGCATAATATTGGTAATAATGCATGTTATACTGATGATAATAAAAGTAATACGTATATTTATTATAGTTCTATCGATAATAACTGCAAATATATGGGTAATAATGCACGTTATATTGATGATAATAAAAGTAGTAAGTATATTTATTATAGTTCTACCTATTATAACTGCATAATATGGGTAATAATGCACGTTATATTGAGAATAATATAAGTAATAAGTATAATTATTACAGTTCTAGCGATAATAACTCCATTATAAGGGTAATAATGCATGTTATATTGATAATATCGGGAGTAATAAGCATAATTATTAGAGTTCTAGCGATAATAATAGTACAATATGGCTAATAGTGCATGTTATATTGATAATAATAAAAGTAATAAGTATGTTTATTATAGTTCTATCGATAATAACTGCATAATATGGGTAATAATGCATGTTCTATTGATGATAATGAAAGTAGTAAGTATATTTATTACAGTTCTAGCGATAATAACTGCATTATATGCGTAAGAATGCATGTTATATTGATAATAATAAAAGTAATAAGTATATTTATTACAGTTCTATCGATAATAACTGCATAATATGGGTAATAATGCATGTTATATTGATGATAATAAAAGTAATACGTATATTTATTATAGTTCTAGCGATAATAACTGCATAATATGATAATGAAAGCAGTAAGTATATTTATTACAGTTCTATCGATAATAACTGCACAATATGGGTAATAATGCATGTTATATTGATCATAATACAAGTAATAAGTATATTTATTATAGTTCTAGCGATTATAACTGCATAATATGGGTAATAATGCATGTTATATTGAGAATAATATAAGTAATTAGTATAATTATTACAGTTCTAGCGATAATAACTGCATTATATGAGTAATAATGCATGTTATATTGATAATAATATAAGTAATAAGTATAATTATTACAGTTCTAGCGATAATAACTCCATTATATGGGTAATAATGCATGTTATATTGATAATAATAAAAGTAATAAGTATATTTATTATAGTTCTATCGATAATAACTGCATAATATGGGTAATAATGCATGTTATATTGATGATAATAAAAGTAATACGTATATTTATTACAGTTCTATCGATAATAACTGCATAATATGGGTAATAATGCATGTTACATTGATAAAAATAAAAGTAATAAGTATATTTATTATAGTTCTATCGATAATAACTGCATAATATGGGTAATAATGCATGTTATATTGGTGATAATGAAAGTAATAAGTATATTTATTATAGTTCTATCGATAATAACTGCATAATATGGGTAATAATGCACGTTATACTGCTAATAGTATAAGTAATAACTATAATTATTACAGTTTTAGCGATAATATCTGCATTATATGGGTAATAATGCATGTTATATTGATAATATCGGGAGTAATAAGCATAATTATTATAGTTTTAGCGATAATAATAGTACAATATGGCTAATAGTGCATGTTATATTGATAATAATAAAAGTAATGAGTATAAGTATTACAGTTCTAGCGATAATAACTGCATTATATGAGTAATAATGCATGTTATATTGATGATAATAAATGTAATACGTTTATTTATTATATTTCTAGCGATAATAACTGCATAATATGGGTAATAATGCATGTTATATTGATAATAATAAAAGTAGTAAGTATATTTATTACAGTTCTATCAATAATAACTGCATAATATGGGTAATAATGCATGTTATATTGATAATAACAAAAGTAATAAGTATAATTATTACAGTTCTAGCGATAATAACTCCATTATATGGGTAATAATGCGTGTTATATTGATAATAATATAAGTAATAAATATAATTATTACAGTTCTAGCGATAATAACTGCATAATATGGGTAATAATGCATGTTATATTGATGATAATGAAAGTTGTAGGTATATTTATTACAGTTCTAGCGATAATAACTGCATAATATGGGTAATAATGCATGTTATATTGATAATAATAATAGTAATAAGTATATTTATTATAGTACTATCGATAATAACTGCATAATATGGGTAATAATGCATGTTATATTGATGATAATGAAAGTTGTAAGTATATTTATTACAGTTCTAGCGATAATAACTGCATAATATGGGTAATAATGCATGTTATATTGATAATAATAACAGTAATAAGTATATTTATTATAGTTCTATCGATAATAACTGCATAACATGGGTAATAATGCATGTTATATTGATGATAATGAAAGTAGTGAGTATATTTATTATAGTTCTAGCGATAATAACTGCATAATATGGGTAATAATGCACGTTATATTGTTAATAATATAAGTAATAAGTATAATTATTACAGTCCAGCGACAATAACTGCATAATATGGGTAATAATGCATGTTACAATGATGATAATAAAAGTAATACGTATATTTATTATAGTTCTAGCGATAATAACTGCATAATATGGGTAATAATGCATGTTATATTGATAATAATATAAGTAATAAGTTTAATTATTACAGTTCTATGGATAATAACTGCATAATATGGGTAATAATGAATGTTATATTGATAATAATAAAAGTAATAGGTATATTTATTATAGTTCTATCGATAATAACTGCATAATATGGGCAATAATGCATGTTATATTGATGATAATAAAAGTAATACGTATATTTATTATAGTTCTAGCGATAATAACTGCATAATATGGGTAATAATGCACGTTATATTGTTAATAATATAAGTAATAAGTATAATTATTACAGTTCAGCGACAATAACTGCATAATATGGGTAATAATGCATGTTACAATGATGATAATAAAAGTAATACGTATATTTATTATAGTTCTAGCGATAATAACTGCATAATATTGGTAATAATGCATGTTATACTGATGATAATAAAAGTAATACGTATATTTATTATAGTTCTAGCGATAATAACTGCATAGTATGGGTAATAATGCATGTTATATTGATAATAATAAAAGTAATAAGTATATTTATTATAGTTCTATCGATAATAACTGCATAATATGGGTAATAATGCATGATACATTGATGACAATAAAAGTAATACGTATATTTATTATAGTTCTAGCGATAATAACTGCATAATATGGGTAATAATGCATGTTATATTGATGATAATGAAAGTAGTGAGTATATTTATTACAGTTCTAGCGATAATAACTGCATTACATGCGTAATAATGCATGTTATATTGATAATATCGGGAGTAATAAGTATAATTATTATAGTTCTAGCGATAATAATAGTACAATATGGCTAATAGTGCATGTTATATTGATAATAATAAAAGTAATAAGTATATTTATTACAGTTCTATCGATAATAACTGCATAATATGGGTAATAATGCATGATACATTGATGACAATAAAAGTAATACGTATATTTATTATAGTTCTAGCGATAATAACTGCATAATATGGGTAACAATGCATGTTATATTGATAATAATATAAGTAATAAGTTTAATTATTACAGTTCTATGCATAATAACTGCATAATATGGGTAATAATGCATGTTATATTGATAATAAGAAAAGTAATAGGTATATTTATTATAGTTCTATCGATAATAACTGCATAATATGGGCAATAATGCATGTTATATTGATGATAATAAAAGTAATACGTATATTTATTATAGTTCTAGCGATAATAACTGCATAATATGGGTAATAATGCATGTTATATTGATAATAATAAAAGTAATAAGTATATTTATTATAGTTCTATCGATAATAACTGCATTATATGGGTAATAATGAACGTTATATTGATAATATTGGGAGTAATAAGTATAATTATTATAGTTCTAGCGATAATGATAGTAAAACATGGCTAATAGTGCATGTTATATTGATAATAATATAAGTAATAAGTATAATTATTACAGTTCTAGCGATAATAACTGCATAATATGGGTAATAATGCATGTCATATTGATAATAATAATAGTAATAAGTATATTTATTATAGTTCTATCGATAATAACTGCATAATATTAGTAATAATGCATGTTGTATTGATGATAATGAAAGTTGTAAGTATATTTATTACAGTTCTAGCGATAATAACTGCATTACATGCGTAATAATGCATGTTATATTGATAATATCGGGAGTAATAAGTATAATTATTATAGTTCTAGCGATAATAATAGTACAATATGGCTAATAGTGCATGTTATATTGATAATAATAAAAGTAATAAGTATATTTATTACAGTTCTATCGATAATAACTGCATAATATGGGTAATAATGCATGATACATTGATGACAATAAAAGTAATACGTATATTTATTATAGTTCTAGCGATAATAACTGCATAATATGGGTAACAATGCATGTTATATTGATAATAATAAAAGTAATAAGTATATTTATTATACTTCTGTCGATAATAACAGCATTATATGGGTAATAATGCATGTTATATTAATAATAATAAAAGTAATAAGTATAATTATTACAGTCCTAGCGATAATAACTCCTTTATATGGGTAATAATGCATGTTATATTGATAATAATATAAGTAATAAATATAATTATTACAGTTCTAGCGATAATAACTGCATAATATGGGTAATAATGCATGTTATATTGATGATAATGAAATTTGTAGGTATATTTATTACAGTTCTAGCGATAATAACTGCATAATATGGGTAATAATGCATGTTATATTGATAATAATAATAGTAATAAGTATATTTATTATAGTACTATCGATAATAACTGCATAATATGGGTAATAATGCATGTTATATTGATGATAATGAAAGTTGTAAGTATATTTATTACAGTTCTAGCGATAATAACTGCATAATATGGGTAAAAATGCATGTTATATTGATAATAATAACAGTAATAAGTATATTTATTATAGTTCTATCGATAATAACTGCATAACATGGGTAATAATGCATGTTATATTGATGATAATGAAAGTAGTGAGTATATTTATTATAGTTCTAGCGATAATAACTGCATAATATGGGTAATAATGCACGTTATATTGTTAATAATATAAGTAATAAGTATAATTATTACAGTTCAGCGACAATAACTGCATAATATGGGTAATAATGCATGTTACAATGATGATAATAAAAGTAATACGTATATTTATTATAGTTCTAGCGATAATAACTGCATAATATGGGTAATAATGCATGTTATATTGATAATAATATAAGTAATAAGTTTAATTATTACAGTTCTATGGATAATAACTGCATAATATGGGTAATAATGAATGTTATATTGATAATAATAAAAGTAATAGGTATATTTATTATAGTTCTATCGATAATAACTGCATAATATGGGCAATAATGCATGTTATATTGATGATAATAAAAGTAATACGTATATTTATTATAGTTCTAGCGATAATAACTGCATAATATGGGTAATAATGCACGTTATATTGTTAATAATATAAGTAATAAGTATAATTATTACAGTTCAGCGACAATAACTGCATAATATGGGTAATAATGCATGTTACAATGATGATAATAAAAGTAATACGTATATTTATTATAGTTCTAGCGATAATAACTGCATAATATTGGTAATAATGCATGTTATACTGATGATAATAAAAGTAATACGTATATTTATTATAGTTCTAGCGATAATAACTGCATAGTATGGGTAATAATGCATGTTATATTGATAATAATAAAAGTAATAAGTATATTTATTATAGTTCTATCGATAATAACTGCATAATATGGGTAATAATGCATGATACATTGATGACAATAAAAGTAATACGTATATTTATTATAGTTCTAGCGATAATAACTGCATAATATGGGTAATAATGCATGTTATATTGATGATAATGAAAGTAGTGAGTATATTTATTACAGTTCTAGCGATAATAACTGCATTACATGCGTAATAATGCATGTTATATTCATAATATCGGGAGTAATAAGTATAATTATTATAGTTCTAGCGATAATAATAGTACAATATGGCTAATAGTGCATGTTATATTGATAATAATAAAAGTAATAAGTATATTTATTACAGTTCTATCGATAATAACTGCATAATATGGGTAATAATGCATGATACATTGATGACAATAAAAGTAATACGTATATTTATTATAGTTCTAGCGATAATAACTGCATAATATGGGTAACAATGCATGTTATATTGATAATAATATAAGTAATAAGTTTAATTATTACAGTTCTATGCATAATAACTGCATAATATGGGTAATAATGCATGTTATATTGATAATAAGAAAAGTAATAGGTATATTTATTATAGTTCTATCGATAATAACTGCATAATATGGGCAATAATGCATGTTATATTGATGACAATAAAAGTAATACGTATATTTATTATAGTTCTAGCGATAATAACTGCATAATATGGGTAATAATGCATGTTATATTGATAATAATAAAAGTAATAAGTATATTTATTATAGTTCTATCGATAATAACTGCATTATATGGGTAATAATGAACGTTATATTGATAATATTGGGAGTAATAAGTATAATTATTATAGTTCTAGCGATAACGATAGTAAAACATGGCTAATAGTGCATGTTATATTGATAATAATATAAGTAATAAGTATAATTATTACAGTTCTAGCGATAATAACTGCATAATATGGGTAATAATGCATGTCATATTGATAATAATAATAGTAATAAGTATATTTATTATAGTTCTATCGATAATAACTGCATAATATTAGTAATAATGCATGTTGTATTGATGATAATGAAAGTTGTAAGTATATTTATTACAGTTCTAGCGATAATAACTGCATTACATGCGTAATAATGCATGTTATATTGATAATATCGGGAGTAATAAGTATAATTATTATAGTTCTAGCGATAATAATAGTACAATATGGCTAATAGTGCATGTTATATTGATAATAATAAAAGTAATAAGTATATTTATTACAGTTCTATCGATAATAACTGCATAATATGGGTAATAATGCATGATACATTGATGACAATAAAAGTAATACGTATATTTATTATAGTTCTCGCGATAATAACTGCATAATATGGGTAACAATGCATGTTATATTGATAATAATAAAAGTAATAAGTATATTTATTATACTTCTGTCGATAATAACAGCATTATATGGGTAATAATGCATGTTATATTGATAATAATATAAGTAATATGTATAATTATTACAGTTCTAGCGACAATAACTCCATTATATGGGTAATAATGCATGTTATATTGATAATAATATAAGTAATAAATATAATTATTACAGTTCTAGCGATAATAACTGCATAATATGGGTAATAATGCATGTTATATTGATGATAATGAAAGTTGTAGGTATATTTATTACAGTTCTAGCGATAATAACTGCATAATATGGGTAATAATGCATGTTATATTGATAATAATAATAGTAATAAGTATATTTATTATAGTACTATCGATAATAACTGCATAATATGGGTAATAATGCATGTTATATTGATGATAATGAAAGTTGTAAGTATATTTATTACAGTTCTAGCGATAATAACTGCATAATATGGGTAATAATGCATGTTATATTGATAATAATAACAGTAATACGTATATTTATTATAGTTCTATCGATAATAACTGCATAACATGGGTAATAATGCATGTTATATTGATGACAATGAAAGTAGTGAGTATATTTATTATAGTTCTAGCGATAATAACTGCATAATATGGGTAATAATGCACGTTATATTGTTAATAATATAAGTAATAAGTATATATATTACAGTTCAGCGACAATAACTGCATAATATGGGTAATAATGCATGTTACAATGATGATAATAAAAGTAATACGTATATTTATTATAGTTCTAGCGATAATAACTGCATAATATGGGTAATAATGCATGTCATATTGATAATAATATAAGTAATAAGTTTAATTATTACAGTTCTATGGATAATAACTGCATAATATGGGTAATAATGAATGTTATATTGATAATAATAAAAGTAATAGGTATATTTATTATAGTTCTAGCGATAATAACTGCATAATATGGGTAATAATGCATGTTATATTGATAATAATATAAGTAATAAGTTTAATTATTACAGTTCTATGGATAATAACTGCATAATATGGGTAATAATGAATGTTATATTGATAATAATAAAAGTAATAGGTATATTTATTATAGTTCTATCGATAATAACTGCATAATATGGGCAATAATGCATGTTATATTGATGATAATAAAAGTAATACGTATATTTATTATAGTTCTAGCGATAATAACTGCATAATATGGGTAATAATGCATGTTATATTGATAATAATATAAGTAATAAGTATAATTACTACAGTTCAGCGACAGTAACTGCATAATATGGGTAATAATGCATGTTACAATGATGAT
The DNA here is from genome assembly GCA_963576845.1 of Megachile leachella. Classification (NCBI taxonomy): domain Eukaryota; kingdom Metazoa; phylum Arthropoda; class Insecta; order Hymenoptera; family Megachilidae; genus Megachile; species Megachile leachella. The sequence continues at coordinate 773,695 of CAUYWW010000200.1, read as the reverse complement.
AATAAAAGTAATACGTATATTTATTATAGTTCTAGCGATAATAACTGCATAATATTGGTAATAATGCATGTTATACTGATGATAATAAAAGTAATACGTATATTTATTATAGTTCTAGCGATAATAACTGCATAGTATGGGTAATAATGCATGTTATATTGATAATAATAAAAGTAATAAGTATATTTATTATAGTTCTATCGATAATAACTGCATAATATGGGTAATAATGCATGATACATTGATGACAATAAAAGTAATACGTATATTTATTATAGTTCTAGCGATAATAACTGCATAATATGGGTAATAATGCATGTTATATTGATGATAATGAAAGTAGTGAGTATATTTATTACAGTTCTAGCGATAATAACTGCATTACATGCGTAATAATGCATGTTATATTGATAATATCGGGAGTAATAAGTATAATTATTATAGTTCTAGCGATAATAATAGTACAATATGGCTAATAGTGCATGTTATATTGATAATAATAAAAGTAATAAGTATATTTATTACAGTTCTATCGATAATAACTGCATAATATGGGTAATAATGCATGATACATTGATGACAATAAAAGTAATACGTATATTTATTATAGTTCTAGCGATAATAACTGCATAATATGGGTAACAATGCATGTTATATTGATAATAATAAAAGTAATAAGTATATTTATTATACCTCTGTCGATAATAACTGCATTATATGGGTAATAATGCATGTTATATTGACAATAATATAAGTAATATGTATAATTATTACAGTTCTAGCGACAATAACTCCATTATAAGGGTAATAATGCATGTTATATTGATAATAATATAAGTAATAAGTATAATTATTACAGTTCTAGCGATAATAACTGCATAATATGGGTAATAATGCATGTTATATTGATGATAATGAAAGTTGTAGGTGTATTTATTACAGTTCTAGCGATAATAACTGCATAATATGGGTAATAATGCATGTTATATTGATAATAATAATAGTAATAAGTATATTTATTATAGTACTATCGATAATAACTGCATAATATGGGTAATAATGCATGTTATATTGATGATAATGAAAGTTGTAAGTATATTTATTACAGTTCTAGCGATAATAACTGCATAATATGGGTAATAATGCATGTTATATTGATAATAATAACAGTAATACGTATATTTATTATAGTTCTATCGATAATAACTGCATAACATGGGTAATAATGCATGTTATATTGATGACAATGAAAGTAGTGAGTATATTTATTATAGTTCTAGCGATAATAACTGCATAATATGGGTAATAATGCACGTTATATTGTTAATAATATAAGTAATAAGTATATATATTACAGTTCAGCGACAATAACTGCATAATATGGGTAATAATGCATGTTACAATGATGATAATAAAAGTAATACGTATATTTATTATAGTTCTAGCGATAATAACTGCATAATATGGGTAATAATGCATGTTATATTGATAATAATATAAGTAATAAGTTTAATTATTACAGTTCTATGGATAATAACTGCATAATATGGGTAATAATGAATGTTATATTGATAATAATAAAAGTAATAGGTATATTTATTATAGTTCTATCGATAATAACTGCATAATATGGGCAATAATGCATGTTATATTGATGATAATAAAAGTAATACGTATATTTATTATAGTTCTAGCGATAATAACTGCATAATATGGGTAATAATGCATGTTATATTGATAATAATATAAGTAATAAGTATAATTACTACAGTTCAGCGACAGTAACTGCATAATATGGGTAATAATGCATGTTACAATGATGATAATAAAAGTAATACGTATATTTATTATAGTTCTAGCGATAATAACTGCATAATATTGGTAATAATGCATGTTATACTGATGATAATAAAAGTAATACGTATATTTATTATAGTTCTAGCGATAATAACTGCATAGTATGGGTAATAATGCATGTTATATTGATAATAATAAAAGTAATAAGTATATTTATTATAGTTCTATCGATAATAACTGCATAATATGGGTAATAATGCATGATACATTGATGACAATAAAAGTAATACGTATATTTATTATAGTTCTAGCGATAATAACTGCATAATATGGGTAATAATGCATGTTATATTGATGATAATGAAAGTAGTGAGTATATTTATTACAGTTCTAGCGATAATAACTGAATTACATGCGTAATAATGCATGTTATATTGATAATATCGGGAGTAATAAGTATAATTATTATAGTTCTAGCGATAATAATAGTACAATATGGCTAATAGTGCATGTTATATTGATAATAATAAAAGTAATAAGTATATTTATTACAGTTCTATCGATAATAACTGCATAATATGGGTAATAATGCATGATACATTGATGACAATAAAAGTAATACGTATATTTATTATAGTTCTAGCGATAATAACTGCATAATATGGGTAACAATGCATGTTATATTGATAATAATAAAAGTAATAAGTATATTTATTATACTTCTGTCGATAATAACTGCATTATATGGGTAATAATGCATGTTATATTGACAATAATATAAGTAATATGTATAATTATTACAGTTCTAGCGACAATAACTCCATTATAAGGGTAATAATGCATGTTATATTGATAATAATATAAGTAATAAGTATAATTATTACAGTTCTAGCGATAATAACTGCATAATATGGGTAATAATGCATGTTATATTGATGATAATGAAAGTTGTAGGTGTATTTATTACAGTTCTAGCGATAATAACTGCATAATATGGGTAATAATGCATGTTATATTGATAATAATAATAGTAATAAGTATATTTATTATAGTACTATCGATAATAACTGCATAATATGGGTAATAATGCATGATATATTGATGCTAATGAAAGTTGTAAGTATATTTATTACAGTTCTATCGATAATAGCTGCATAATATTGGTAATGATGCATGTTATATTGATGATAATAAAAGTAATACGTATATTTATTATAGTTCTAGCGATAATAACTGCATAATATTGGTAATAATGCATGTTATATTGATGATAATAAAAGTAATACGTATATTTATTATAGTTCTAGCGATAATAACTGCATAATATGGGTAATAATGCATGTTATATTGATAATAATATAAGTAATAAGTATAATTATTACAGTTCTAGCGATAATAACTGCATTATATGGGTAATAATGCATGTTATATTGATGATATCGGGATTAATAAGTATAATTATTATAGTTCTAGCAATAATAATAGTAAAATATGGCTGATAGTTCATGTTATATTGATAATAATAAAAGTAATAAGTATATTTATTATACTTCTGTTGATAATAACTGCATTATATGGGTAATAATGCATGTTATATTGATAATAATAATAGTAATAAGTATATTTATTATAGTACTATCGATAATAACTGCATAATATGGGTAATAATGCATGTTATATTGATAATAATAAAAGTAATAAGTATATTTATTATAGTTCTATCGATAATAACTGCATTATATGGGTAATAATGAACGTTATATTGATAATATTGGGAGTAATAAGTATAATTATTATAGTTCTAGCGATAATGATATTACAATATGGCTAATAGTGCATGTTATATTGATAATAAGAAAAGTAATAGGTATATTTATTATAGTTCTATCGATAATAACTGCATAATATGGGCAATAATGCATGTTATATTGATGATAATAAAAGTAATACGTATATTTATTATAGTTCTAGCGATAATAACTGCATAATATGGGTAATAATGCATGTTATATTGATAATAATAAAAGTAATAAGTATATTTATTATAGTTCTATCGATAATAACTGCATTATATGGGTAATAATGAACGTTATATTGATAATATTGGGAGTAATAAGTATAATTATTATAGTTCTAGCGATAATGATAGTAAAACATGGCTAATAGTGCATGTTATATTGATAATAATATAAGTAATAAGTATAATTATTACAGTTCTAGCGATAATAACTGCATAATATGGGTAATAATGCATGTCATATTGATAATAATAATAGTAATAAGTATATTTATTATAGTTCTATCGATAATAACTGCATAATATTAGTAATAATGCATGTTGTATTGATGATAATGAAAGTTGTAAGTATATTTATTACAGTTCTAGCGATAATAACTGCATTACATGCGTAATAATGCATGTTATATTGATAATATCGGGAGTAATAAGTATAATTATTATAGTTCTAGCGATAATAATAGTACAATATGGCTAATAGTGCATGTTATATTGATAATAATAAAAGTAATAAGTATATTTATTACAGTTCTATCGATAATAACTGCATAATATGGGTAATAATGCATGATACATTGATGACAATAAAAGAAATACGTATATTTATTATAGTTCTAGCGATAATAACTGCATAATATGGGTAATAATGCACGTTATACTGCTAATAGTATAAGTAATAACTATAATTATTACAGTTCTAGCGATAATAACTGCATTATATGGGTAATAATGCATGTTATATTGATAATATCGGGAGTAATAAGCATAATTATTATAGTTCTAGCGATAATAATAGTACAATATGGCTAATAGTGCATGTTATATTTATAATAATAAAAGTAATAAGTATATTTATATACTTCTGTCGATAATAACTGCATTATATGGGTAATAATGCATGTTATATTGGTGATAATGAAAGTAGTAAGTGTATTTATTACAGTTCTAGCGATAATAACTCCATTATAAGGGTAATGATGCATGTTATATTGATAATATCGGGAGTAATAAGTATAATTATTATAGTTCTAGTGATAATAATAGTAAAATATGGCTAATAGGGCATGTTATATTTATAATAATAAAAGTAATAAGTATATTTATTATACTTCTGTCGATAATAACTGCATTATATGGGTAATAATGCATGTTATATTGATAATATCGGGAGTAATAAGCATAATTATTATAGTTCTAGCGATAATAATAGTACAATATGGCTAATAATGCACGTTATATTGATAATAATATAAGTAATGAGTATAATTATTACAGTCCTAGCGGTAATACTAGTAAAATATGGCTAAGAGTGCCTGTTATATTGATAATAACAAAAGTAATAAGTATAATTATTACAGTTCTAGCGATAATAACTGCATTATATGGGTAATAATGCATGTTATATTGATAATAATAAAAGTAATAAGTATATTTATTATACTTCTGTCGACAATAACTGCATTATATGAGTAATAATGCATGTTATATTGATAATAATATAAGTAGTAAGTATAATTATTACAGTTCTAGCGATATAACTGCATTATATGGGTAATAATGAATGTTACATTGATAATAATAACAGTAATAAGTATATTTATTATAGTTCTATCGATAATAACTGCATAATATGGGTAATAATGCACGTTATACTGCTAATAGTATAAGTAATAACTATAATTATTACAGTTCTAGCGATAATAACTGCATTATATGGGTAATAATGCATGTTATATTGATAATATCGGGAGTAATAAGCATAATTATTATAGTTCTAGCGATAATAATAGTACAATATGGCTAATTGTGCATGTTATATTGATAATAATAAAAGTAATAAGTATGTTTATTATAGTTCTATCGATAATAACTGCATAATATGGGTAATAATGCATGTTATATTGGTAATAATAAATGTAATACGTATATTTATTATAGTTCTAGCGATAATAACTGCATAATATGGGTAATAATGCATGTTATATTGATAATAACAAAAGTAATAAGTATAATTATTACAGTTCTAGCGATAATAACTCCATTATATGGGTAATAATGCGTGTTATGTTGATAATAATATAAGTAATACGTACATTTATTATAGTTCTAGCGATAATAACTGCATAATATGGGTAATAATGCATGTTATATTGATAATAATATAAGTAATGAGTATATTTATTACAGTTCTAGCGATAATAACTGCATTACATGCGTAATAATGCATGTTATATTGATAATATCGGGAGTAATAAGTATAATTATTATAGTTCTAGCGATAATAATAGTACAATATGGCTAATAGTGCATGTTATATTGATAATAATAAAAGTAATAAGTATATTTATTACAGTTCTATCGATAATAACTGCATAATATGGGTAATAATGCATGATACATTGATGACAATAAAAGTAATACGTATATTTATTATAGTTCTAGCGATAATAACTGCATAATATGGGTAATAATGCACGTTATACTGCTAATAGTATAAGTAATAACTATAATTATTACAGTTCTAGCGATAATAACTGCATTATATGGGTAATAATGCATGTTATATTGATAATATCGGGAGTAATAAGCATAATTATTATAGTTCTAGCGATAATAATAGTACAATATGGCTAATAGTGCATGTTATATTTATAATAATAAAAGTAATAAGTATATTTATTATACTTCTGTCGATAATAACTGCATTATATGGGTAATAATGCATGTTATATTGGTGATAATGAAAGTAGTAAGTGTATTTATTACAGTTCTAGCGATAATAACTCCATTATAAGGGTAATGATGCATGTTATATTGATAATATCGGGAGTAATAAGTATAATTATTATAGTTCTAGTGATAATAATAGTAAAATATGGCTAATAGTGCATGTTATATTTATAATAATAAAAGTAATAAGTATATTTATTATACTTCTGTCGATAATAACTGCATTATATGGGTAATAATGCATGTTATATTGATAATATCGGGAGTAATAAGCATAATTATTATAGTTCTAGCGATAATAATAGTACAATATGGCTAATAATGCACGTTATATTGATAATAATATAAGTAATGAGTATAATTATTACAGTCCTAGCGGTAATACTAGTAAAATATGGCTAAGAGTGCCTGTTATATTGATAATAACAAAAGTAATAAGTATAATTATTACAGTTCTAGCGATAATAACTGCATTATATGGGTAATAATGCATGTTATATTGATAATAATAAAAGTAATAAGTATATTTATTATACTTCTGTCGACAATAACTGCATTATATGAGTAATAATGCATGTTATATTGATAATAATATAAGTAGTAAGTATAATTATTACAGTTCTAGCGATATAACTGCATTATATGGGTAATAATGAATGTTACATTGATAATAATAACAGTAATAAGTATATTTATTATAGTTCTATCGATAATAACTGCATAATATGGGTAATAATGCACGTTATACTGCTAATAGTATAAGTAATAACTATAATTATTACAGTTCTAGCGATAATAACTGCATTATATGGGTAATAATGCATGTTATATTGATAATATCGGGAGTAATAAGCATAATTATTATAGTTCTAGCGATAATAATAGTACAATATGGCTAATTGTGCATGTTATATTGATAATAATAAAAGTAATAAGTATGTTTATTATAGTTCTATCGATAATAACTGCATAATATGGGTAATAATGCATGTTATATTGGTAATAATAAATGTAATACGTATATTTATTATAGTTCTAGCGATAATAACTGCATAATATGGGTAATAATGCATGTTATATTGATAATAACAAAAGTAATAAGTATAATTATTACAGTTCTAGCGATAATAACTCCATTATATGGGTAATAATGCGTGTTATATTGATAATAATATAAGTAATACGTACATTTATTATAGTTCTAGCGATAATAACTGCATAATATGGGTAATAATGCATGTTATATTGATAATAATATAAGTAATGAGTATAATTATTACAGTTCTAGCGATAATAACTGCATTATTTGGGTAATAATGGATGTTATATTGATAATAATAAAAGTAATAAGTATATTTATTATACTTCTGTCGACAATAACTGCATTATATGAGTAATAATGCATGTTATATTGATAATAATATAAGTAGTAAGTATAATTATTACAGTTCTAGCGATAGTAACTGCATTATATGGGTAATAATGAATGTTACATTGATAATAATAAAAGTAATAAGTATATTTATTATAGTTCTATCGATAATAACTGCATAATATGGGTAATAATGCACGTTATACTGCTAATAGTATAAGTAATAACTATAATTATTACAGTTCTAGCGATAATAACTGCATTATATGGGTAATAATGCATGTTATATTGATAATATCGGGAGTAATAAGCATAATTATTATAGTTCTAGCGATAATAATAGTACAATATGGCTAATAGTGCATGTTATATTGATAATAATAAAAGTAATAAGTATGTTTATTATAGTTCTATCGATAATAACTGCATAATATGGGTAATAATGCATGTTATATTGGTGATAATAAAAGTAATACGTATATTTATTATAGTTCTACCGATAATAACTGCATAATATGGGTAATAATGCATGTTATATTGATAATAATATCAGTAATGAGTATAATTATTACAGTTCTAGCGATAATAACTGCATAATATCGGTAATAATGCATGTTATATTGATGATAATGAAAGTAGTAAGTATAATTATTACAGTTCTAGCGATAATATTTGCATTATTTGGGTAATAATGGATGTTATATTGATAATATCGGGAGTAATAAGTATAATTATTACAGTTCTACCGATAATACTAGTAAAATATGGCTAACAGTGAATGTTATATTGATAATAATAAAAGTAATAAGTATATTTGTTATACTTCTGTCGATAATAACTGCATTATATGAGTAATAATGCATGTTATATTGATAATAATATAAGTAAGAAGTATAATTATTACAGTTCTAGCGATAATAACTGCATTATATGGGTAATAATGCATGTTATATTGATAATAATAAAAGTAATAAGTATATTTATTATAGTTCTATCGATAATAACTGCATAATATGGGTAATAATGCATGTTATATTGATGATAATAAAAGTAATACGTATATTTATTACAGTTCTATCGATAATAACTGCATAATATGGGTAATAATGCATGTTACATTGATAATAATAAAAGTAATAAGTATATTTATTATAGTTCTATCGATAATAACTGCATAATATGGGTAATAATGCATGTTATATTGGTGATAATGAAAGTAATAAGTATATTTATTATAGTTCTATCGATAATAACTGCATAATATGAGTAATAATGCATGTTATATTGATGATAATAAAAGTAATACGTATATTTATTATAGTTCTAGCGATAATAACTGCATAATATGGGTAATAATGCATGTTATATTGATAATAATATAAGTAATGAGTATAATTATTACAGTTCTAGCGATAATAACTGCATAATATCGGTAATAATGCATGTTATATTGATGATAATGAAAGTAGTAGGTATAATTATTACAGTTCTAGCGATAACAACTGCATTATTTGGGTAATAATGGATGTTATATTGATAATATCGGGAGTAATAAGTATAATTATTACAGTTCTACCGATAATACTAGTAAAATATGGCTAACAGTGCCTGTTATATTGATAATAATAAAAGTAATAAGTATATTTGTTATACTTCTGTCGATAATAACTGCATTATATGAGTAATAATGCATGTTATATTGATAATAATATAAGTAATAAGTATAATTATTACAGTTCTAGCGATAATAACTGCATTATATGGGTAATAATGCATGTTATATTGATAATAATAAAAGTAATAAGTATATTTATTATAGTTCTATCGATAATAACTGCAAATATATGGGTAATAATGCACGTTATATTGATGATAATAAAAGTAGTAAGTATATTTATTATAGTTCTACCTATTATAACTGCATAATATGGGTAATAATGCACGTTATATTGAGAATAATATAAGTAATAAGTATAATTATTACAGTTCTAGCGATAATAACTCCATTATAAGGGTAATAATGCATGTTATATTGATAATATCGGGAGTAATAAGCATAATTATTAGAGTTCTAGCGATAATAATAGTACAATATGGCTAATAGTGCATGTTATATTGATAATAATAAAAGTAATAAGTATGTTTATTATAGTTCTATCGATAATAACTGCATAATATGGGTAATAATGCATGTTATATTGGTGACAATGAAAGTAATAAGTATATTTATTATACTTCTGTCGAACAATAACTGCATTATATGAGTAATAATGCATGTTATATTGATAATATCGGGAGTAATAAGCATAATTATTATAGTTCTAGCGATAATAATAGTACAATATGGCTAATAGTGCATGTTATATTGATAATAATAAAAGTAATAAGTATGTTTATTATAGTTCTATCGATAATAACTGCATAATATGGGTAATAATGCATGTTATATTGGTAATAATAAATGTAATACGTATATTTATTATAGTTCTAGCGATAATAACTGCATAATATGGGTAATAATGCATGTTATATTGATAATAACAAAAGTAATAAGTATAATTATTACAGTTCTAGCGATAATAACTCCATTATATGGGTAATAATGCGTGTTATATTGATAATAATATAAGTAATACGTACATTTATTATAGTTCTAGCGATAATAACTGCATAATATGGGTAATAATGCATGTTATATTGATAATAATATAAGTAATGAGTATAATTATTACAGTTCTAGCGATAATAACTGCATTATTTGGGTAATAATGGATGTTATATTGATAATAATAAAAGTAATAAGTATATTTATTATACTTCTGTCGACAATAACTGCATTATATGGGTAATAATGCATGTTATATTGATAATATCGGGAGTAATAAGCATAATTATTATAGTTCTAGCGATAATAATAGTACAATATGGCTAATAGTGCATGTTATATTGATAATAATAAAAGTAATAAGTATGTTTATTATAGTTCTATCGATAATAACTGCATAATATGGGTAATAATGCATGTTATATTGGTGATAATAAAAGTAATACGTATATTTATTATAGTTCTACCGATAATAACTGCATAATATGGGTAATAATGCATGTTATATTGATAATAATATCAGTAATGAGTATAATTATTACAGTTCTAGCGATAATAACTGCATAATATCGGTAATAATGCATGTTATATTGATGATAATGAAAGTAGTAAGTATAATTATTACAGTTCTAGCGATAATATTTGCATTATTTGGGTAATAATGGATGTTATATTGATAATATCGGGAGTAATAAGTATAATTATTACAGTTCTACCGATAATACTAGTAAAATATGGCTAACAGTGAATGTTATATTGATAATAATAAAAGTAATAAGTATATTTGTTATACTTCTGTCGATAATAACTGCATTATATGAGTAATAATGCATGTTATATTGATAATAATATAAGTAAGAAGTATAATTATTACAGTTCTAGCGATAATAACTGCATTATATGGGTAATAATGCATGTTATATTGATAATAATAAAAGTAATAAGTATATTTATTATAGTTCTATCGATAATAACTGCATAATATGGGTAATAATGCATGTTATATTGATGATAATAAAAGTAATACGTATATTTATTACAGTTCTATCGATAATAACTGCATAATATGGGTAATAATGCATGTTACATTGATAATAATAAAAGTAATAAGTATATTTATTATAGTTCTATCGATAATAACTGCATAATATGGGTAATAATGCATGTTATATTGGTGATAATGAAAGTAATAAGTATATTTATTATAGTTCTATCGATAATAACTGCATAATATGGGTAATAATGCACGTTATACTGCTAATAGTATAAGTAATAACTATAATTATTACAGTTCTAGCGATAATAACTGCATTATATGGGTAATAATGCATGTTATATTGATAATAATAAAAGTAATAAGTATATTTATTATACTTCTGTCGACAATAACTGCATTATATGAGTAATAATGCATGTTATATTGATAATAATATAAGTAGTAAGTATAATTATTACAGTTCTAGCGATAATAACTGCATAATATGGGTAATAATGCACGTTATATTGATAATAATATAAGTAATGAGTATAATTATTACAGTCCTAGCGGTAATACTAGTAAAATATGGCTAAGAGTGCCTGTTATATTGATAATAACAAAAGTAATAAGTATATTTATTATACTTCTGTCGATAATAACTGCATTATATGGGTAATAGTGCATGTTATATTGATAATAATAAAAGTAATAAGTATAATTATTACAGTTCTAGCGATAATAACTGCATTATATGGGTAATAATGCATGTTATATTGATAATAATAAAAGTAATAAGTATATTTATTATAGTTCTATCGATAATAACTGCATAATATGGGTAATACTGCATGTTATATTGATGATAATGAAAGTAGTAAGTATATTCATTACAGTTCTGTCGATAATAACTGCATAATATGGGTAATAATGTATGTTATATTGATAATAATAAAAGTAATAAGTATATTTATTATAGTTCTATCGATAATAACTGCATAATATGGGTAATAATGCATGTTCTATTGATGATAATGAAAGTAGTAAGTATATTTATTACAGTTCTAGCGATAATAACTGCATTATATGCGTAAGAATGCATGTTATATTGATAATAATAAAAGTAATAAGTATATTTATTACAGTTCTATCGATAATAACTGCATAATATGGGTAATAATGCATGTTATATTGAGAATAATATAAGTAATAAGTATAATTATTACAGTTCTAGCGATAATAACTGCATTATATGAGTAATAATGCATGTTATATTGATAATAATATAAGTAATAAGTATAATTATTACAGTTCTAGCGATAATAACTGCACTATATGGGTAATAATGCATGTTATATTGATAATAATAAAAGTAATAAGTATATTTATTATAGTTCTATCGATAATAACTGCATAATATGAGTAATACTGCATGTTATATTGATGATAATAAAAGTAATACGTATATTTATTATAGTTCTAGCGATAATAACTGCATAATATGGGTAATAATGCATGTTATATTGATAATAATATAAGTAATGAGTATAATTATTACAGTTCTAGCGATAATAACTGCATAATATCGGTAATAATGCATGTTATATTGATGATAATGAAAGTAGTAGGTATAATTATTACAGTTCTAGCGATAACAACTGCATTATTTGGGTAATAATGGATGTTATATTGATAATATCGGGAGTAATAAGTATAATTATTACAGTTCTACCGATAATACTAGTAAAATATGGCTAACAGTGCCTGTTATATTGATAATAATAAAAGTAATAAGTATATTTGTTATACTTCTGTCGATAATAACTGCATTATATGAGTAATAATGCATGTTATATTGATAATAATATAAGTAATAAGTATAATTATTACAGTTCTAGCGATAATAACTGCATTATATGGGTAATAATGCATGTTATATTGATAATAATAAAAGTAATAAGTATATTTATTATAGTTCTATCGATAATAACTGCAAATATATGGGTAATAATGCACGTTATATTGATGATAATAAAAGTAGTAAGTATATTTATTATAGTTCTACCTATTATAACTGCATAATATGGGTAATAATGCACGTTATATTGAGAATAATATAAGTAATAAGTATAATTATTACAGTTCTAGCGATAATAACTCCATTATAAGGGTAATAATGCATGTTATATTGATAATATCGGGAGTAATAAGCATAATTATTAGAGTTCTAGCGATAATAATAGTACAATATGGCTAATAGTGCATGTTATATTGATAATAATAAAAGTAATAAGTATGTTTATTATAGTTCTATCGATAATAACTGCATAATATGGGTAATAATGCATGTTATATTGGTGACAATGAAAGTAATAAGTATATTTATTATACTTCTGTCGAACAATAACTGCATTATATGAGTAATAATGCATGTTATATTGATAATATCGGGAGTAATAAGCATAATTATTATAGTTCTAGCGATAATAATAGTACAATATGGCTAATAGTGCATGTTTTATTGATAATAATAAAAGTAATAAGTATGTTTATTATAGTTCTATCGATAATAACTGCATAATATGGGTAATAATGCATGTTCTATTGATGATAATGAAAGTAGTAAGTATATTTATTACAGTTCTAGCGATAATAACTGCATTATATGCGTAAGAATGCATGTTATATTGATAATAATAAAAGTAATAAGTATATTTATTACAGTTCTATCGATAATAACTGCATAATATGGGTAATAATGCATGTTATATTGATGATAATAAAAGTAATACGTATATTTATTATAGTTCTAGCGATAATAACTGCATAATATGATAATGAAAGCAGTAAGTATATTTATTACAGTTCTATCGATAATAACTGCACAATATGGGTAATAATGCATGTTATATTGATCATAATACAAGTAATAAGTATATTTATTATAGTTCTAGCGATTATAACTGCATAATATGGGTAATAATGCATGTTATATTGAGAATAATATAAGTAATTAGTATAATTATTACAGTTCTAGCGATAATAACTGCATTATATGAGTAATAATGCATGTTATATTGATAATAATATAAGTAATAAGTATAATTATTACAGTTCTAGCGATAATAACTCCATTATATGGGTAATAATGCATGTTATATTGATAATAATAAAAGTAATAAGTATATTTATTATAGTTCTATCGATAATAACTGCATAATATGGGTAATAATGCATGTTATATTGATGATAATAAAAGTAATACGTATATTTATTACAGTTCTATCGATAATAACTGCATAATATGGGTAATAATGCATGTTACATTGATAATAATAAAAGTAATAAGTATATTTATTATAGTTCTATCGATAATAACTGCATAATATGGGTAATAATGCATGTTATATTGGTGATAATGAAAGTAATAAGTATATTTATTATAGTTCTATCGATAATAACTGCATAATATGGGTAATAATGCACGTTATACTGCTAATAGTATAAGTAATAACTATAATTATTACAGTTCTAGCGATAATATCTGCATTATATGGGTAATAATGCATGTTATATTGATAATATCGGGAGTAATAAGCATAATTATTATAGTTTTAGCGATAATAATAGTACAATATGGCTAATAGTGCATGTTATATTGATAATAATAAAAGTAATGAGTATAAGTATTACAGTTCTAGCGATAATAACTGCATTATATGAGTAATAATGCATGTTATATTGATGATAATAAATGTAATACGTTTATTTATTATATTTCTAGCGATAATAACTGCATAATATGGGTAATAATGCATGTTATATTGATAATAATAAAAGTAGTAAGTATATTTATTACAGTTCTATCAATAATAACTGCATAATATGGGTAATAATGCATGTTATATTGATAATAACAAAAGTAATAAGTATAATTATTACAGTTCTAGCGATAATAACTCCATTATATGGGTAATAATGCGTGTTATATTGATAATAATATAAGTAATAAATATAATTATTACAGTTCTAGCGATAATAACTGCATAATATGGGTAATAATGCATCTTATATTGATGATAATGAAAGTGGTAGGTATATTTATTACAGTTCTAGCGATAATAACTGCATAATATGGGTAATAATGCATGTTATATTGATAATAATAATAGTAATAAGTATATTTATTATAGTACTATCGATAATAACTGCATAATATGGGTAATAATGCATGTTATATTGATGATAATGAAAGTTGTAAGTATATTTATTACAGTTCTAGCGATAATAACTGCATAATATGGGTAATAATGCATGTTATATTGATAATAATAACAGTAATAAGTATATTTATTATAGTTCTATCGATAATAACTGCATAACATGGGTAATAATGCATGTTATATTGATGATAATGAAAGTAGTGAGTATATTTATTATAGTTCTAGCGATAATAACTGCATAATATGGGTAATAATGCACGTTATATTGTTAATAATATAAGTAATAAGTATAATTATTACAGTTCAGCGACAATAACTGCATAATATTGGTAATAATGCATGTTACAATGATGATAATAAAAGTAATACGTATATTTATTATAGTTCTAGCGATAATAACTGCATAATATGGGTAATAATGCATGTTATATTGATAATAATATAAGTAATAAGTTTAATTATTACAGTTCTATGGATAATAACTGCATAATATGGGTAATAATGAATGTTATATTGATAATAATAAAAGTAATAGGTATATTTATTATAGTTCTATCGATAATAACTGCATAATATGGTCAATAATGCATGTTATATTGATGATAATAAAAGTAATACGTATATTTATTATAGTTCTAGCGATAATAACTGCATAATATGGGTAATAATGCACGTTATATTGTTAATAATATAAGTAATAAGTATAATTATTACAGTTCAGCGACAATAACTGCATAATATGGGTAATAATGCATGTTACAATGATGATAATAAAAGTAATACGTATATTTATTATAGTTCTAGCGATAATAACTGCATAATATTGGTAATAATGCATGTTATACTGATGATAATAAAAGTAATACGTATATTTATTATAGTGCTAGCGATAATAACTGCATAGTATGGGTAATAATGCATGTTATATTGATGATAATAAAAGTAATAAGTATATTTATTATAGTTCTATCGATAATAACTGCATAATATGGGTAATAATGCATGATACATTGATGACAATAAAAGTAATACGTATATTTATTATAGTTCTAGCGATAATAACTGCATTATATGAGTAATAATGCATGTTATATTGATAATAATATAAGTAATAAGTATAATTATTACAGTTCTAGCGATAATAACTGCACTATATGGGTAATAATGCATGTTATATTGATAATAATAAAAGTAATAAGTATATTTATTATAGTTCTATCGATAATAACTGCATAATATGAGTAATAATGCATGTTATATTGATGATAATAAAAGTAATACGTATATTTATTATAGTTCTAGCGATAATAACTGCATAATATCGGTAATAATGCATGTTATATTGATGATAATGAAAGTAGTAAGTATAATTATTACAGTTCTAGCGATAATAACTGCATTATTTGGGTAATAATGGATGTTATATTGATAATATCGGGAGTAATAAGTATAATTATTACAGTTCTACCGATAATACTAGTAAAATATGGCTAACAGTGCCAGTTATATTGATAATAATAAAAGTAATAAGTATATTTGTTATACTTCTGTCGATAATAACTGCATTATATGAGTAATAATGCATGTTATATTGATAATAATATAAGTAATAAGTATAATTATTACAGTTCTAGCGATAATAACTGCATTATATGGGTAATAATGCATGTTATATTGATAATAATAAAAGTAATAAGTATATTTATTATAGTTCTATCGATAATAACTGCAAATATATGGGTAATAATGCACGTTATATTGATGATAATAAAAGTAGTAAGTATATTTATTATAGTTCTACCTATTATAACTGCATAATATGGGTAATAATGCACGTTATATTGAGAATAATATAAGTAATAAGTATAATTATTACAGTTCTAGCGATAATAACTCCATTATAAGGGTAATAATGCATGTTATATTGATAATATCGGGAGTAATAAGCATAATTATTAGAGTTCTAGCGATAATAATAGTACAATATGGCTAATAGTGCATGTTATATTGATAATAATAAAAGTAATAAGTATGTTTATTATAGTTCTATCGATAATAACTGCATAATATGGGTAATAATGCATGTTATATTGGTGACAATGAAAGTAATAAGTATATTTATTATACTTCTGTCGAACAATAACTGCATTATATGAGTAATAATGCATGTTATATTGATAATATCGGGAGTAATAAGCATAATTATTATAGTTCTAGCGATAATAATAGTACAATATGGCTAATAGTGCATGTTTTATTGATAATAATAAAAGTAATAAGTATGTTTATTATAGTTCTATCGATAATAACTGCATAATATGGGTAATAATGCATGTTCTATTGATGATAATGAAAGTAGTAAGTATATTTATTACAGTTCTAGCGATAATAACTGCATTATATGCGTAAGAATGCATGTTATATTGATAATAATAAAAGTAATAAGTATATTTATTACAGTTCTATCGATAATAACTGCATAATATGGGTAATAATGCATGTTATATTGATGATAATAAAAGTAATACGTATATTTATTATAGTTCTAGCGATAATAACTGCATAATATGATAATGAAAGCAGTAAGTATATTTATTACAGTTCTATCGATAATAACTGCACAATATGGGTAATAATGCATGTTATATTGATCATAATACAAGTAATAAGTATATTTATTATAGTTCTAGCGATTATAACTGCATAATATGGGTAATAATGCATGTTATATTGAGAATAATATAAGTAATTAGTATAATTATTACAGTTCTAGCGATAATAACTGCATTATATCAGTAATAATGCATGTTATATTGATAATAATATAAGTAATAAGTATAATTATTACAGTTCTAGCGATAATAACTCCATTATATGGGTAATAATGCATGTTATATTGATAATAATAAAAGTAATAAGTATATTTATTATAGTTCTATCGATAATAACTGCATAATATGGGTAATAATGCATGTTATATTGATGATAATAAAAGTAATACGTATATTTATTACAGTTCTATCGATAATAACTGCATAATATGGGTAATAATGCATGTTACATTGATAATAATAAAAGTAATAAGTATATTTATTATAGTTCTATCGATAATAACTGCATAATATGGGTAATAATGCATGTTATATTGGTGATAATGAAAGTAATAAGTATATTTATTATAGTTCTATCGATAATAACTGCATAATATGGGTAATAATGCACGTTATACTGCTAATAGTATAAGTAATAACTATAATTATTACAGTTCTAGCGATAATATCTGCATTATATGGGTAATAATGCATGTTATATTGATAATATCGGGAGTAATAAGCATAATTATTATAGTTTTAGCGATAATAATAGTACAATATGGCTAATAGTGCATGTTATATTGATAATAATAAAAGTAATGAGTATAAGTATTACAGTTCTAGCGATAATAACTGCATTATATGAGTAATAATGCATGTTATATTGATGATAATAAATGTAATACGTTTATTTATTATATTTCTAGCGATAATAACTGCATAATATGGGTAATAATGCATGTTATATTGATAATAATAAAAGTAGTAAGTATATTTATTACAGTTCTATCAATAATAACTGCATAATATGGGTAATAATGCATGTTATATTGATAATAACAAAAGTAATAAGTATAATTATTACAGTTCTAGCGATAATAACTCCATTATATGGGTAATAATGCGTGTTATATTGATAATAATATAAGTAATAAATATAATTATTACAGTTCTAGCGATAATAACTGCATAATATGGGTAATAATGCATGTTATATTGATGATAATGAAAGTTGTAGGTATATTTATTACAGTTCTAGCGATAATAACTGCATAATATGGGTAATAATGCATGTTATATTGATAATAATAATAGTAATAAGTATATTTATTATAGTACTATCGATAATAACTGCATAATATGGGTAATAATGCATGTTATATTGATGATAATGAAAGTTGTAAGTATATTTATTACAGTTCTAGCGATAATAACTGCATAATATGGGTAATAATGCATGTTATATTGATAATAATAACAGTAATAAGTATATTTATTATAGTTCTATCGATAATAACTGCATAACATGGGTAATAATGCATGTTATATTGATGATAATGAAAGTAGTGAGTATATTTATTATAGTTCTAGCGATAATAACTGCATAATATGGGTAATAATGCACGTTATATTGTTAATAATATAAGTAATAAGTATAATTATTACAGTTCAGCGACAATAACTGCATAATATGGGTAATAATGCATGTTACAATGATGATAATAAAAGTAATACGTATATTTATTATAGTTCTAGCGATAATAACTGCATAATATGGGTAATAATGCATGTTATATTGATAATAATATAAGTAATAAGTTTAATTATTACAGTTCTATGGATAATAACTGCATAATATGGGTAATAATGAATGTTATATTGATAATAATAAAAGTAATAGGTATATTTATTATAGTTCTATCGATAATAACTGCATAATATGGGCAATAATGCATGTTATATTGATGATAATAAAAGTAATACGTATATTTATTATAGTTCTAGCGATAATAACTGCATAATATGGGTAATAATGCACGTTATATTGTTAATAATATAAGTAATAAGTATAATTATTACAGTTCAGCGACAATAACTGCATAATATGGGTAATAATGCATGTTACAATGATGATAATAAAAGTAATACGTATATTTATTATAGTTCTAGCGATAATAACTGCATAATATGGGTAATAATGCATGTTATATTGATAATAATATAAGTAATAAGTTTAATTATTACAGTTCTATGGATAATAACTGCATAATATGGGTAATAATGAATGTTATATTGATAATAATAAAAGTAATAGGTATATTTATTATAGTTCTATCGATAATAACTGCATAATATGGGCAATAATGCATGTTATATTGATGATAATAAAAGTAATACGTATATTTATTATAGTTCTAGCGATAATAACTGCATAATATGGGTAATAATGCACGTTATATTGTTAATAATATAAGTAATAAGTATAATTATTACAGTTCAGCGACAATAACTGCATAATATGGGTAATAATGCATGTTACAATGATGATAATAAAAGTAATACGTATATTTATTATAGTTCTAGCGATAATAACTGCATAATATTGGTAATAATGCATGTTATATTGATCATAATACAAGTAATAAGTATATTTATTATAGTTCTAGCGATTATAACTGCATAATATGGGTAATAATGCATGTTATATTGAGAATAATATAAGTAATTAGTATAATTATTACAGTTCTAGCGATAATAACTGCATTATATGAGTAATAATGCATGTTATATTGATAATAATATAAGTAATAAGTATAATTATTACAGTTCTAGCGATAATAACTCCATTATATGGGTAATAATGCATGTTATATTGATAATAATAAAAGTAATAAGTATATTTATTATAGTTCTATCGATAATAACTGCATAATATGGGTAATAATGCATGTTATATTGATGATAATAAAAGTAATACGTATATTTATTACAGTTCTATCGATAATAACTGCATAATATGGGTAATAATGCATGTTACATTGATAATAATAAAAGTAATAAGTATATTTATTATAGTTCTAGCGATAATAACTGCATAATATCGGTAATAATGCATGTTATATTGGTGATAATGAAAGTAATAAGTATATTTATTATAGTTCTATCGATAATAACTGCATAATATGGGTAATAATGCACGTTATACTGCTAATAGTATAAGTAATAACTATAATTATTACAGTTCTAGCGATAATATCTGCATTATATGGGTAATAATGCATGTTATATTGATAATATCGGGAGTAATAAGCATAATTATTATAGTTTTAGCGATAATAATAGTACAATATGGCTAATAGTGCATGTTATATTGATAATAATAAAAGTAATGAGTATAAGTATTACAGTTCTAGCGATAATAACTGCATTATATGAGTAATAATGCATGTTATATTGATGATAATAAATGTAATACGTTTATTTATTATATTTCTAGCGATAATAACTGCATAATATGGGTAATAATGCATGTTATATTGATAATAATAAAAGTAGTAAGTATATTTATTACAGTTCTATCAATAATAACTGCATAATATGGGTAATAATGCATGTTATATTGATAATAACAAAAGTAATAAGTATAATTATTACAGTTCTAGCGATAATAACTCCATTATATGGGTAATAATGCGTGTTATATTGATAATAATATAAGTAATAAATATAATTATTACAGTTCTAGCGATAATAACTGCATAATATGGGTAATAATGCATGTTATATTGATGATAATGAAAGTGGTAGGTATATTTATTACAGTTCTAGCGATAATAACTGCATAATATGGGTAATAATGCATGTTATATTGATAATAATAATAGTAATAAGTATATTTATTATAGTACTATCGATAATAACTGCATAATATGGGTAATAATGCATGTTATATTGATGATAATGAAAGTTGTAAGTATATTTATTACAGTTCTAGCGATAATAACTGCATAATATGGGTAATAATGCATGTTATATTGATAATAATAACAGTAATAAGTATATTTATTATAGTTCTATCGATAATAACTGCATAACATGGGTAATAATGCATGTTATATTGATGATAATGAAAGTAGTAAGTATAATTATTACAGTTCTAGCGATAATAACTGCATTATTTGGGTAATAATGGATGTTATATTGATAATATCGGGAGTAATAAGTATAATTATTACAGTTCTACCGATAATACTAGTAAAATATGGCTAACAGTGCCAGTTATATTGATAATAATAAAAGTAATAAGTATATTTGTTATACTTCTGTCGATAATAACTGCATTATATGAGTAATAATGCATGTTATATTGATAATAATATAAGTAATAAGTATAATTATTACAGTTCTAGCGATAATAACTGCATTATATGGGTAATAATGCATGTTATATTGATAATAATAAAAGTAATAAGTATATTTATTATAGTTCTATCGATAATAACTGCAAATATATGGGTAATAATGCACGTTATATTGATGATAATAAAAGTAGTAAGTATATTTATTATAGTTCTACCTATTATAACTGCATAATATGGGTAATAATGCACGTTATATTGAGAATAATATAAGTAATAAGTATAATTATTACAGTTCTAGCGATAATAACTCCATTATAAGGGTAATAATGCATGTTATATTGATAATATCGGGAGTAATAAGCATAATTATTAGAGTTCTAGCGATAATAATAGTACAATATGGCTAATAGTGCATGTTATATTGATAATAATAAAAGTAATAAGTATGTTTATTATAGTTCTATCGATAATAACTGCATAATATGGGTAATAATGCATGTTATATTGGTGACAATGAAAGTAATAAGTATATTTATTATACTTCTGTCGAACAATAACTGCATTATATGAGTAATAATGCATGTTATATTGATAATATCGGGAGTAATAAGCATAATTATTATAGTTCTAGCGATAATAATAGTACAATATGGCTAATAGTGCATGTTTTATTGATAATAATAAAAGTAATAAGTATGTTTATTATAGTTCTATCGATAATAACTGCATAATATGGGTAATAATGCATGTTCTATTGATGATAATGAAAGTAGTAAGTATATTTATTACAGTTCTAGCGATAATAACTGCATTATATGCGTAAGAATGCATGTTATATTGATAATAATAAAAGTAATAAGTATATTTATTACAGTTCTATCGATAATAACTGCATAATATGGGTAATAATGCATGTTATATTGATGATAATAAAAGTAATACGTATATTTATTATAGTTCTAGCGATAATAACTGCATAATATGATAATGAAAGCAGTAAGTATATTTATTACAGTTCTATCGATAATAACTGCACAATATGGGTAATAATGCATGTTATATTGATCATAATACAAGTAATAAGTATATTTATTATAGTTCTAGCGATTATAACTGCATAATATGGGTAATAATGCATGTTATATTGAGAATAATATAAGTAATTAGTATAATTATTACAGTTCTAGCGATAATAACTGCATTATATGAGTAATAATGCATGTTATATTGATAATAATATAAGTAATAAGTATAATTATTACAGTTCTAGCGATAATAACTCCATTATATGGGTAATAATGCATGTTATATTGATAATAATAAAAGTAATAAGTATATTTATTATAGTTCTATCGATAATAACTGCATAATATGGGTAATAATGCATGTTATATTGATGATAATAAAAGTAATACGTATATTTATTACAGTTCTATCGATAATAACTGCATAATATGGGTAATAATGCATGTTACATTGATAATAATAAAAGTAATAAGTATATTTATTATAGTTCTATCGATAATAACTGCATAATATGGGTAATAATGCATGTTATATTGGTGATAATGAAAGTAATAAGTATATTTATTATAGTTCTATCGATAATAACTGCATAATATGGGTAATAATGCACGTTATACTGCTAATAATATAAGTAATAACTATAATTATTACAGTTCTAGCGATAATATCTGCATTATATGGGTAATAATGCATGTTATATTGATAATATCGGGAGTAATAAGCATAATTATTATAGTTTTAGCGATAATAATAGTACAATATGGCTAATAGTGCATGTTATATTGATAATAATAAAAGTAATGAGTATAAGTATTACAGTTCTAGCGATAATAACTGCATTATATGAGTAATAATGCATGTTATATTGATGATAATAAATGTAATACGTTTATTTATTATATTTCTAGCGATAATAACTGCATAATATGGGTAATAATGCATGTTATATTGATAATAATAAAAGTAGTAAGTATATTTATTACAGTTCTATCAATAATAACTGCATAATATGGGTAATAATGCATGTTATATTGATAATAACAAAAGTAATAAGTATAATTATTACAGTTCTAGCGATAATAACTCCATTATATGGGTAATAATGCGTGTTATATTGATAATAATATAAGTAATAAATATAATTATTACAGTTCTAGCGATAATAACTGCATAATATGGGTAATAATGCATGTTATATTGATGATAATGAAAGTTGTAGGTATATTTATTACAGTTCTAGCGATAATAACTGCATAATATGGGTAATAATGCATGTTATATTGATAATAATAATAGTAATAAGTATATTTATTATAGTACTATCGATAATAACTGCATAATATGGGTAATAATGCATGTTATATTGATGATAATGAAAGTTGTAAGTATATTTATTACAGTTCTAGCGATAATAACTGCATAATATGGGTAATAATGCATGTTATATTGATAATAATAACAGTAATAAGTATATTTATTATAGTTCTATCGATAATAACTGCATAACATGGGTAATAATGCATGTTATATTGATGATAATGAAAGTAGTGAGTATATTTATTATAGTTCTAGCGATAATAACTGCATAATATGGGTAATAATGCACGTTATATTGTTAATAATATAAGTAATAAGTATAATTATTACAGTTCAGCGACAATAACTGCATAATATGGGTAATAATGCATGTTACAATGATGATAATAAAAGTAATACGTATATTTATTATAGTTCTAGCGATAATAACTGCATAATATGGGTAATAATGCATGTTATATTGATAATAATATAAGTAATAAGTTTAATTATTACAGTTCTATGGATAATAACTGCATAATATGGGTAATAATGAATGTTATATTGATAATAATAAAAGTAATAGGTATATTTATTATAGTTCTATCGATAATAACTGCATAATATGGGCAATAATGCATGTTATATTGATGATAATAAAAGTAATACGTATATTTATTATAGTTCTAGCGATAATATCTGCATAATATGGGTAATAATGCACGTTATATTGTTAATAATATAAGTAATAAGTATAATTATTACAGTTCAGCGACAATAACTGCATAATATGGGTAATAATGCATGTTACAATGATGATAATAAAAGTAATACGTATATTTATTATAGTTCTAGCGATAATAACTGCATAATATTGGTAATAATGCATGTTATACTGATGATAATAAAAGTAATACGTATATTTATTATAGTTCTAGCGATAATAACTGCATAGTATGGGTAATAATGCATGTTATATTGATAATAATAAAAGTAATAAGTATATTTATTATAGTTCTATCGATAATAACTGCATAATATGGGTAATAATGCATGATACATTGATGACAATAAAAGTAATACGTATATTTATTATAGTTCTAGCGATAATAACTGCATAATATGGGTAATAATGCATGTTATATTGATGATAATGAAAGTAGTGAGTATATTTATTACAGTTCTAGCGATAATAACTGCATTACATGCGTAATAATGCATGTTATATTGATAATATCGGGAGTAATAAGTATAATTATTATAGTTCTAGCGATAATAATAGTACAATATGGCTAATAGTGCATGTTATATTGATAATAATAAAAGTAATAAGTATATTTATTACAGTTCTATCGATAATAACTGCATAATATGGCTAATAATGCATGATACATTGATGACAATAAAAGTAATACGTATATTTATTATAGTTCTAGCGATAATAACTGCATAATATGGGTAACAATGCATGTTATATTGATAATAATAAAAGTAATAAGTATATTTATTATACTTCTGTCGATAATAACAGCATTATATGGGTAATAATGCATGTTATATTGATAATAATATAAGTAATATGTATAATTATTACAGTTCTAGCGACAATAACTCCATTATATGGGTAATAATGCATGTTATATTGATAATAATATAAGTAATAAATATAATTATTACAGTTCTAGCGATAATAACTGCATAATATGGGTAATAATGCATGTTATATTGATGATAATGAAAGTTGTAGGTATATTTATTACAGTTCTAGCGATAATAACTGCATAATATGGGTAATAATGCATGTTATATTGATAATAATAATAGTAATAAGTATATTTATTATAGTACTATCGATAATAACTGCATAATATGGGTAATAATGCATGTTATATTGATGATAATGAAAGTTGTAAGTATATTTATTACAGTTCTAGCGATAATAACTGCATAATATGGGTAATAATGCATGTTATATTGATAATAATAACAGTAATACGTATATTTATTATAGTTCTATCGATAATAACTGCATAACATGGGTAATAATGCATGTTATATTGATGATAATGAAAGTAGTGAGTATATTTATTATAGTTCTAGCGATAATAACTGCATAATATGGGTAATAATGCACGTTATATTGTTAATAATATAAGTAATAAGTATATATATTACAGTTCAGCGACAATAACTGCATAATATGGGTAATAATGCATGTTACAATGATGATAATAAAAGTAATACGTATATTTATTATAGTTCTAGCGATAATAACTGCATAATATGGGTAATAATGCATGTTATATTGATAATAATATAAGTAATAAGTTTAATTATTACAGTTCTATGGATAATAACTGCATAATATGGGTAATAATGAATGTTATATTGATAATAATAAAAGTAATAGGTATATTTATTATAGTTCTATCGATAATAACTGCATAATATGGGCAATAATGCATGTTATATTGATGATAATAAAAGTAATACGTATATTTATTATAGTTCTAGCGATAATAACTGCATAATATGGGTAATAATGCATGTTATATTGATAATAATATAAGTAATAAGTATAATTACTACAGTTCAGCGACAGTAACTGCATAATATGGGTAATAATGCATGTTACAATGATGATAATAAAAGTAATACGTATATTTATTATAGTTCTAGCGATAATAACTGCATAATATTGGTAATAATGCATGTTATACTGATGATAATAAAAGTAATACGTATATTTATTATAGTTCTAGCGATAATAACTGCATAGTATGGGTAATAATGCATGATACATTGATGACAATAAAAGTAATACGTATATTTATTATAGTTCTAGCGATAATAACTGCATAATATGGGTAATAATGCATGTTATATTGATGATAATGAAAGTAGTGAGTATATTTATTACAGTTCTAGCGATAATAACTGCATTACATGCGTAATAATGCATGTTATATTGATAATATCGGGAGTAATAAGTATAATTATTATAGTTCTAGCGATAATAATAGTACAATATGGCTAATAGTGCATTTTATATTGATAATAATAAAAGTAATAAGTATATTTATTACAGTTCTATCGATAATAACTGCATAATATGGGTAATAATGCATGTTATATTGAGAATAATATAAGTAATAAGTATAATTATTACAGTTCTAGCGATAATAACTGCATTATATGAGTAATAATGCATGTTATATTGATAATAATATAAGTAATAAGTATAATTATTACAGTTCTAGCGATAATAACTGCACTATATGGGTAATAATGCATGTTATATTGATAATAATAAAAGTAATAAGTATATTTATTATAGTTCTATCGATAATAACTGCATAATATGAGTAATAATGCATGTTATATTGATGATAATAAAAGTAATACGTATATTTATTATAGTTCTAGCGATAATAACTGCATAATATGGGTAATAATGCATGTTATATTGATAATAATATAAGTAATGAGTATAATTATTACAGTTCTAGCGATAATAACTGCATAATATCGGTAATAATGCATGTTATATTGATGATAATGAAAGTAGTAGGTATAATTATTACAGTTCTAGCGATAACAACTGCATTATTTGGGTAATAATGGATGTTATATTGATAATATCGGGAGTAATAAGTATAATTATTACAGTTCTACCGATAATACTAGTAAAATATGGCTAACAGTGCCAGTTATATTGATAATAATAAAAGTAATAAGTATATTTGTTATACTTCTGTCGATAATAACTGCATTATATGAGTAATAATGCATGTTATATTGATAATAATATAAGTAATAAGTATAATTATTACAGTTCTAGCGATAATAACTGCATTATATGGGTAATAATGCATGTTATATTGATAATAATAAAAGTAATAAGTATATTTATTATAGTTCTATCGATAATAACTGCAAATATATGGGTAATAATGCACGTTATATTGATGATAATAAAAGTAGTAAGTATATTTATTATAGTTCTACCTATTATAACTGCATAATATGGGTAATAATGCACGTTATATTGAGAATAATATAAGTAATAAGTATAATTATTACAGTTCTAGCGATAATAACTCCATTATAAGGGTAATAATGCATGTTATATTGATAATATCGGGAGTAATAAGCATAATTATTAGAGTTCTAGCGATAATAATAGTACAATATGGCTAATAGTGCATGTTATATTGATAATAATAAAAGTAATAAGTATGTTTATTATAGTTCTATCGATAATAACTGCATAATATGGGTAATAATGCATGTTATATTGGTGACAATGAAAGTAATAAGTATATTTATTATACTTCTGTCGAACAATAACTGCATTATATGAGTAATAATGCATGTTATATTGATAATATCGGGAGTAATAAGCATAATTATTATAGTTCTAGCGATAATAATAGTACAATATGGCTAATAGTGCATGTTTTATTGATAATAATAAAAGTAATAAGTATGTTTATTATAGTTCTATCGATAATAACTGCATAATATGGGTAATAATGCATGTTCTATTGATGATAATGAAAGTAGTAAGTATATTTATTACAGTTCTAGCGATAATAACTGCATTATATGCGTAAGAATGCATGTTATATTGATAATAATAAAAGTAATAAGTATATTTATTACAGTTCTATCGATAATAACTGCATAATATGGGTAATAATGCATGTTATATTGATGATAATAAAAGTAATACGTATATTTATTATAGTTCTAGCGATAATAACTGCATAATATGATAATGAAAGCAGTAAGTATATTTATTACAGTTCTATCGGTAATAACTGCACAATATGGGTAATAATGCATGTTATATTGATCATAATACAAGTAATAAGTATATTTATTATAGTTCTAGCGATTATAACTGCATAATATGGGTAATAATGCATGTTATATTGAGAATAATATAAGTAATTAGTATAATTATTACAGTTCTAGCGATAATAACTGCATTATATGAGTAATAATGCATGTTATATTGATAATAATATAAGTAATAAGTATAATTATTACAGTTCTAGCGATAATAACTCCATTATATGGGTAATAATGCATGTTATATTGATAATAATAAAAGTAATAAGTATATTTATTATAGTTCTATCGATAATAACTGCATAATATGGGTAATAATGCATGTTATATTGATGATAATAAAAGTAATACGTATATTTATTACAGTTCTATCGATAATAACTGCATAATATGGGTAATAATGCATGTTACATTGATAATAATAAAAGTAATAAGTATATTTATTATAGTTCTATCGATAATAACTGCATAATATGGGTAATAATGCATGTTATATTGGTGATAATGAAAGTAATAAGTATATTTATTATAGTTCTATCGATAATAACTGCATAATATGGGTAATAATGCACGTTATACTGCTAATAATATAAGTAATAACTATAATTATTACAGTTCTAGCGATAATATCTGCATTATATGGGTAATAATGCATGTTATATTGATAATATCGGGAGTAATAAGCATAATTATTATAGTTTTAGCGATAATAATAGTACAATATGGCTAATAGTGCATGTTATATTGATAATAATAAAAGTAATGAGTATAAGTATTACAGTTCTAGCGATAATAACTGCATTATATGAGTAATAATGCATGTTATATTGATGATAATAAATGTAATACGTTTATTTATTATATTTCTAGCGATAATAACTGCATAATATGGGTAATAATGCATGTTATATTGATAATAATAAAAGTAGTAAGTATATTTATTACAGTTCTATCAATAATAACTGCATAATATGGGTAATAATGCATGTTATATTGATAATAACAAAAGTAATAAGTATAATTATTACAGTTCTAGCGATAATAACTCCATTATATGGGTAATAATGCGTGTTATATTGATAATAATATAAGTAATAAATATAATTATTACAGTTCTAGCGATAATAACTGCATAATATGGGTAATAATGCATGTTATATTGATGATAATGAAAGTTGTAGGTATATTTATTACAGTTCTAGCGATAATAACTGCATAATATGGGTAATAATGCATGTTATATTGATAATAATAATAGTAATAAGTATATTTATTATAGTACTATCGATAATAACTGCATAATATGGGTAATAATGCATGTTATATTGATGATAATGAAAGTTGTAAGTATATTTATTACAGTTCTAGCGATAATAACTGCATAATATGGGTAATAATGCATGTTATATTGATAATAATAACAGTAATAAGTATATTTATTATAGTTCTATCGATAATAACTGCATAACATGGGTAATAATGCATGTTATATTGATGATAATGAAAGTAGTGAGTATATTTATTATAGTTCTAGCGATAATAACTGCATAATATGGGTAATAATGCACGTTATATTGTTAATAATATAAGTAATAAGTATAATTATTACAGTTCAGCGACAATAACTGCATAATATGGGTAATAATGCATGTTACAATGATGATAATAAAAGTAATACGTATATTTATTATAGTTCTAGCGATAATAACTGCATAATATGGGTAATAATGCATGTTATATTGATAATAATATAAGTAATAAGTTTAATTATTACAGTTCTATGGATAATAACTGCATAATATGGGTAATAATGAATGTTATATTGATAATAATAAAAGTAATAGGTATATTTATTATAGTTCTATCGATAATAACTGCATAATATGGGCAATAATGCATGTTATATTGATGATAATAAAAGTAATACGTATATTTATTATAGTTCTAGCGATAATATCTGCATAATATGGGTAATAATGCACGTTATATTGTTAATAATATAAGTAATAAGTATAATTATTACAGTTCAGCGACAATAACTGCATAATATGGGTAATAATGCATGTTACAATGATGATAATAAAAGTAATACGTATATTTATTATAGTTCTAGCGATAATAACTGCATAATATTGGTAATAATGCATGTTATACTGATGATAATAAAAGTAATACGTATATTTATTATAGTTCTAGCGATAATAACTGCATAGTATGGGTAATAATGCATGTTATATTGATAATAATAAAAGTAATAAGTATATTTATTATAGTTCTATCGATAATAACTGCATAATATGGGTAATAATGCATGATACATTGATGACAATAAAAGTAATACGTATATTTATTATAGTTCTAGCGATAATAACTGCATAATATGGGTAATAATGCATGTTATATTGATGATAATGAAAGTAGTGAGTATATTTATTACAGTTCTAGCGATAATAACTGCATTACATGCGTAATAATGCATGTTATATTGATAATATCGGGAGTAATAAGTATAATTATTATAGTTCTAGCGATAATAATAGTACAATATGGCTAATAGTGCATGTTATATTGATAATAATAAAAGTAATAAGTATATTTATTACAGTTCTATCGATAATAACTGCATAATATGGCTAATAATGCATGATACATTGATGACAATAAAAGTAATACGTATATTTATTATAGTTCTAGCGATAATAACTGCATAATATGGGTAACAATGCATGTTATATTGATAATAATAAAAGTAATAAGTATATTTATTATACTTCTGTCGATAATAACAGCATTATATGGGTAATAATGCATGTTATATTGATAATAATATAAGTAATATGTATAATTATTACAGTTCTAGCGACAATAACTCCATTATATGGGTAATAATGCATGTTATATTGATAATAATATAAGTAATAAATATAATTATTACAGTTCTAGCGATAATAACTGCATAATATGGGTAATAATGCATGTTATATTGATGATAATGAAAGTTGTAGGTATATTTATTACAGTTCTAGCGATAATAACTGCATAATATGGGTAATAATGCATGTTATATTGATAATAATAATAGTAATAAGTATATTTATTATAGTACTATCGATAATAACTGCATAATATGGGTAATAATGCATGTTATATTGATGATAATGAAAGTTGTAAGTATATTTATTACAGTTCTAGCGATAATAACTGCATAATATGGGTAATAATGCATGTTATATTGATAATAATAACAGTAATACGTATATTTATTATAGTTCTATCGATAATAACTGCATAACATGGGTAATAATGCATGTTATATTGATGATAATGAAAGTAGTGAGTATATTTATTATAGTTCTAGCGATAATAACTGCATAATATGGGTAATAATGCACGTTATATTGTTAATAATATAAGTAATAAGTATATATATTACAGTTCAGCGACAATAACTGCATAATATGGGTAATAATGCATGTTACAATGATGATAATAAAAGTAATACGTATATTTATTATAGTTCTAGCGATAATAACTGCATAATATGGGTAATAATGCATGTTATATTGATAATAATATAAGTAATAAGTTTAATTATTACAGTTCTATGGATAATAACTGCATAATATGGGTAATAATGAATGTTATATTGATAATAATAAAAGTAATAGGTATATTTATTATAGTTCTATCGATAATAACTGCATAATATGGGCAATAATGCATGTTATATTGATGATAATAAAAGTAATACGTATATTTATTATAGTTCTAGCGATAATAACTGCATAATATGGGTAATAATGCATGTTATATTGATAATAATATAAGTAATAAGTATAATTACTACAGTTCAGCGACAGTAACTGCATAATATGGGTAATAATGCATGTTACAATGATGATAATAAAAGTAATACGTATATTTATTATAGTTCTAGCGATAATAACTGCATAATATTGGTAATAATGCATGTTATACTGATGATAATAAAAGTAATACGTATATTTATTATAGTTCTAGCGATAATAACTGCATAGTATGGGTAATAATGCATGATACATTGATGACAATAAAAGTAATACGTATATTTATTATAGTTCTAGCGATAATAACTGCATAATATGGGTAATAATGCATGTTATATTGATGATAATGAAAGTAGTGAGTATATTTATTACAGTTCTAGCGATAATAACTGCATTACATGCGTAATAATGCATGTTATATTGATAATATCGGGAGTAATAAGTATAATTATTATAGTTCTAGCGATAATAATAGTACAATATGGCTAGTAGTGCATGTTATATTGATAATAATAAAAGTAATAAGTATATTTATTACAGTTCTATCGATAATAACTGCATAATATGGGTAATAATGCATGATACATTGATGACAATAAAAGTAATACGTATATTTATTATAGTTCTAGCGATAATAACTGCATAATATGGGTAACAATGCATGTTATATTGATAATAATAAAAGTAATAAGTATATTTATTATACCTCTGTCGATAATAACTGCATTATATGGGTAATAATGCATGTTATATTGACAATAATATAAGTAATATGTATAATTATTACAGTTCTAGCGACAATAACTCCATTATAAGGGTAATAATGCATGTTATATTGATAATAATATAAGTAATAAGTATAATTATTACAGTTCTAGCGATAATAACTGCATAATATGGGTAATAATGCATGTTATATTGATGATAATGAAAGTTGTAGGTGTATTTATTACAGTTCTAGCGATAATAACTGCATAATATGGGTAATAATGCATGTTATATTGATAATAATAATAGTAATAAGTATATTTATTATAGTACTATCGATAATAACTGCATAATATGGGTAATAATGCATGTTATATTGATGCTAATGAAAGTTGTAAGTATATTTATTACAGTTCTATCGATAATAGCTGCATAATATTGGTAATGATGCATGTTATATTGATGATAATAAAAGTAATACGTATATTTATTATAGTTCTAGCGATAATAACTGCATAATATTGGTAATAATGCATGTTATATTGATGATAATAAAAGTAATACGTATATTTATTATAGTTCTAGCGATAATAACTGCATAATATGGGTAATAATGCATGTTATATTGATAATAATATAAGTAATAAGTATAATTATTACAGTTCTAGCGATAATAACTGCATTATATGGGTAATAATGCATGTTATATTGATGATATCGGGATTAATAAGTATAATTATTATAGTTCTAGCAATAATAATAGTAAAATATGGCTGATAGTTCATGTTATATTGATAATAATAAAAGTAATAAGTATATTTATTATACTTCTGTTGATAATAACTGCATTATATGGGTAATAATGCATGTTATATTGATAATAATAATAGTAATAAGTATATTTATTATAGTACTATCGATAATAACTGCATAATATGGGTAATAATGCATGTTATATTGATAATAATAAAAGTAATAAGTATATTTATTATAGTTCTATCGATAATAACTGCATTATATGGGTAATAATGAACGTTATATTGATAATATTGGGAGTAATAAGTATAATTATTATAGTTCTAGCGATAATGATATTACAATATGGCTAATAGTGCATGTTATATTGATAATAAGAAAAGTAATAGGTATATTTATTATAGTTCTATCGATAATAACTGCATAATATGGGCAATAATGCATGTTATATTGATGATAATAAAAGTAATACGTATATTTATTATAGTTCTAGCGATAATAACTGCATAATATGGGTAATAATGCATGTTATATTGATAATAATAAAAGTAATAAGTATATTTATTATAGTTCTATCGATAATAACTGCATTATATGGGTAATAATGAACGTTATATTGATAATATTGGGAGTAATAAGTATAATTATTATAGTTCTAGCGATAATGATAGTAAAACATGGCTAATAGTGCATGTTATATTGATAATAATATAAGTAATAAGTATAATTATTACAGTTCTAGCGATAATAACTGCATAATATGGGTAATAATGCATGTCATATTGATAATAATAATAGTAATAAGTATATTTATTATAGTTCTATCGATAATAACTGCATAATATTAGTAATAATGCATGTTGTATTGATGATAATGAAAGTTGTAAGTATATTTATTACAGTTCTAGCGATAATAACTGCATTACATGCGTAATAATGCATGTTATATTGATAATATCGGGAGTAATAAGTATAATTATTATAGTTCTAGCGATAATAATAGTACAATATGGCTAATAGTGCATGTTATATTGATAATAATAAAAGTAATAAGTATATTTATTACAGTTCTATCGATAATAACTGCATAATATGGGTAATAATGCATGTTCTATTGATGATAATGAAAGTAGTAAGTATATTTATTACAGTTCTAGCGATAATAACTGCATTATATGCGTAAGAATGCATGTTATATTGATAATAATAAAAGTAATAAGTATATTTATTACAGTTCTATCGATAATAACTGCATAATATGGGTAATAATGCATGTTATATTGAGAATAATATAAGTAATAAGTATAATTATTACAGTTCTAGCGATAATAACTGCATTATATGAGTAATAATGCATGTTATATTGATAATAATATAAGTAATAAGTATAATTATTACAGTTCTAGCGATAATAACTGCACTATATGGGTAATAATGCATGTTATATTGATAATAATAAAAGTAATAAGTATATTTATTATAGTTCTATCGATAATAACTGCATAATATGAGTAATAATGCATGTTATATTGATGATAATAAAAGTAATACGTATATTTATTATAGTTCTAGCGATAATAACTGCATAATATGGGTAATAATGCATGTTATATTGATAATAATATAAGTAATGAGTATAATTATTACAGTTCTAGCGATAATAACTGCATAATATCGGTAATAATGCATGTTATATTGATGATAATGAAAGTAGTAGGTATAATTACTACAGTTCTAGCGATAACAACTGCATTATTTGGGTAATAATGGATGTTATATTGATAATATCGGGAGTAATAAGTATAATTATTACAGTTCTACCGATAATACTAGTAAAATATGGCTAACAGTGCCTGTTATATTGATAATAATAAAAGTAATAAGTATATTTGTTATACTTCTGTCGATAATAACTGCATTATATGAGTAATAATGCATGTTATATTGAGAATAATATAAGTAATTAGTATAATTATTACAGTTCTAGCGATAATAACTGCATTATATGAGTAATAATGCATGTTATATTGATAATAATATAAGTAATAAGTATAATTATTACAGTTCTAGCGATAATAACTCCATTATATGGGTAATAATGCATGTTATATTGATAATAATAAAAGTAATAAGTATATTTATTATAGTTCTATCGATAATAACTGCATAATATGGGTAATAATGCATGTTATATTGATGATAATAAAAGTAATACGTATATTTATTACAGTTCTATCGATAATAACTGCATAATATGGGTAATAATGCATGTTACATTGATAATAATAAAAGTAATAAGTATATTTATTATAGTTCTATCGATAATAACTGCATAATATGGGTAATAATGCATGTTATATTGGTGATAATGAAAGTAATAAGTATATTTATTATAGTTCTATCGATAATAACTGCATAATATGGGTAATAATGCACGTTATACTGCTAATAGTATAAGTAATAACTATAATTATTACAGTTCTAGCGATAATATCTGCATTATATGGGTAATAATGCATGTTATATTGATAATATCGGGAGTAATAAGCATAATTATTATAGTTTTAGCGATAATAATAGTACAATATGGCTAATAGTGCATGTTATATTGATAATAATAAAAGTAATGAGTATAAGTATTACAGTTCTAGCGATAATAACTGCATTATATGAGTAATAATGCATGTTATATTGATGATAATAAATGTAATACGTTTATTTATTATATTTCTAGCGATAATAACTGCATAATATGGGTAATAATGCATGTTATATTGATAATAATAAAAGTAGTAAGTATATTTATTACAGTTCTATCAATAATAACTGCATAATATGGGTAATAATGCATGTTATATTGATAATAACAAAAGTAATAAGTATAATTATTACAGTTCTAACGATAATAACTCCATTATATGGGTAATAATGCGTGTTATATTGATAATAATATAAGTAATAAATATAATTATTACAGTTCTAGCGATAATAACTGCATAATATGGGTAATAATGCATGTTATATTGATGATAATGAAAGTGGTAGGTATATTTATTACAGTTCTAGCGATAATAACTGCATAATATGGGTAATAATGCATGTTATATTGATAATAATAATAGTAATAAGTATATTTATTATAGTACTATCGATAATAACTGCATAATATGGGTAATAATGCATGTTATATTGATGATAATGAAAGTTGTAAGTATATTTATTACAGTTCTAGCGATAATAACTGCATAATATGGGTAATAATGCATGTTATATTGATAATAATAACAGTAATAAGTATATTTATTATAGTTCTATCGATAATAACTGCATAACATGGGTAATAATGCATGTTATATTGATGATAATGAAAGTAGTGAGTATATTTATTATAGTTCTAGCGATAATAACTGCATAATATGGGTAATAATGCACGTTATATTGTTAATAATATAAGTAATAAGTATAATTATTACAGTTCAGCGACAATAACTGCATAATATGGGTAATAATGCATGTTACAATGATGATAATAAAAGTAATACGTATATTTATTATAGTTCTAGCGATAATAACTGCATAATATGGGTAATAATGCATGTTATATTGATAATAATATAAGTAATAAGTTTAATTATTACAGTTCTATGGATAATAACTGCATAATATGGGTAATAATGAATGTTATATTGATAATAATAAAAGTAATAGGTATATTTATTATAGTTCTATCGATAATAACTGCATAATATGGTCAATAATGCATGTTATATTGATGATAATAAAAGTAATACGTATATTTATTATAGTTCTAGCGATAATAACTGCATAATATGGGTAATAATGCACGTTATATTGTTAATAATATAAGTAATAAGTATAATTATTACAGTTCAGCGACAATAACTGCATAATATGGGTAATAATGCATGTTACAATGATGATAATAAAAGTAATACGTATATTTATTATAGTTCTAGCGATAATAACTGCATAATATTGGTAATAATGCATGTTATACTGATGATAATAAAAGTAATACGTATATTTATTATAGTGCTAGCGATAATAACTGCATAGTATGGGTAATAATGCATGTTATATTGATGATAATAAAAGTAATAAGTATATTTATTATAGTTCTATCGATAATAACTGCATAATATGGGTAATAATGCATGATACATTGATGACAATAAAAGTAATACGTATATTTATTATAGTTCTAGCGATAATAACTGCATTATATGAGTAATAATGCATGTTATATTGATAATAATATAAGTAATAAGTATAATTATTACAGTTCTAGCGATAATAACTGCACTATATGGGTAATAATGCATGTTATATTGATAATAATAAAAGTAATAAGTATATTTATTATAGTTCTATCGATAATAACTGCATAATATGAGTAATAATGCATGTTATATTGATGATAATAAAAGTAATACGTATATTTATTATAGTTCTAGCGATAATAACTGCATAATATCGGTAATAATGCATGTTATATTGATGATAATGAAAGTAGTAAGTATAATTATTACAGTTCTAGCGATAATAACTGCATTATTTGGGTAATAATGGATCTTATATTGATAATATCGGGAGTAATAAGTATAATTATTACAGTTCTACCGATAATACTAGTAAAATATGGCTAACAGTGCCAGTTATATTGATAATAATAAAAGTAATAAGTATATTTGTTATACTTCTGTCGATAATAACTGCATTATATGAGTAATAATGCATGTTATATTGATAATAATATAAGTAATAAGTATAATTATTACAGTTCTAGCGATAATAACTGCATTATATGGGTAATAATGCATGTTATATTGATAATAATAAAAGTAATAAGTATATTTATTATAGTTCTATCGATAATAACTGCAAATATATGGGTAATAATGCACGTTATATTGATGATAATAAAAGTAGTAAGTATATTTATTATAGTTCTACCTATTATAACTGCATAATATGGGTAATAATGCACGTTATATTGAGAATAATATAAGTAATAAGTATAATTATTACAGTTCTAGCGATAATAACTCCATTATAAGGGTAA
This sequence comes from Megachile leachella, assembly GCA_963576845.1. Taxonomy (NCBI): domain Eukaryota; kingdom Metazoa; phylum Arthropoda; class Insecta; order Hymenoptera; family Megachilidae; genus Megachile; species Megachile leachella. The sequence continues at coordinate 733,488 of CAUYWW010000200.1, read as the reverse complement.
TAATGCATGTTATATTGATAATATCGGGAGTAATAAGCATAATTATTAGAGTTCTAGCGATAATAATAGTACAATATGGCTAATAGTGCATGTTATATTGATAATAATAAAAGTAATAAGTATGTTTATTATAGTTCTATCGATAATAACTGCATAATATGGGTAATAATGCATGTTATATTGGTGACAATGAAAGTAATAAGTATATTTATTATACTTCTGTCGAACAATAACTGCATTATATGAGTAATAATGCATGTTATATTGATAATATCGGGAGTAATAAGCATAATTATTATAGTTCTAGCGATAATAATAGTACAATATGGCTAATAGTGCATGTTTTATTGATAATAATAAAAATAATAAGTATGTTTATTATAGTTCTATCGATAATAACTGCATAATATGGGTAATAATGCATGTTCTATTGATGATAATGAAAGTAGTAAGTATATTTATTACAGTTCTAGCGATAATAACTGCATTATATGCGTAATAATGCATGTTATATTGATAATAATAAAAGTAATAAGTATATTTATTATAGTTCTATCGATAATAACTGCATAATATGAGTAATAATGCATGTTATATTGATGATAATAAAAGTAATACGTATATTTATTATAGTTCTAGCGATAATAACTGCATAATATGGGTAATAATGCATGTTATATTGATAATAATATAAGTAATGAGTATAATTATTACAGTTCTAGCGATAATAACTGCATAATATCGGTAATAATGCATGTTATATTGATGATAATGAAAGTAGTAGGTATAATTACTACAGTTCTAGCGATAACAACTGCATTATTTGGGTAATAATGGATGTTATATTGATAATATCGGGAGTAATAAGTATAATTATTACAGTTCTACCGATAATACTAGTAAAATATGGCTAACAGTGCCTGTTATATTGATAATAATAAAAGTAATAAGTATATTTGTTATACTTCTGTCGATAATAACTGCATTATATGAGTAATAATGCATGTTATATTGATAATAATATAAGTAATAAGTATAATTATTACAGTTCTAGCGATAATAACTGCATTATATGGGTAATAATGCATGTTATATTGATAATAATAAAAGTAATAAGTATATTTATTATAGTTCTATCGATAATAACTGCAAATATATGGGTAATAATGCACGTTATATTGATGATAATAAAAGTAGTAAGTATATTTATTATAGTTCTACCTATTATAACTGCATAATATGGGTAATAATGCACGTTATATTGAGAATAATATAAGTAATAAGTATAATTATTACAGTTCTAGCGATAATAACTGCATTATATGAGTAATAATGCATGTTATATTGATAATAATATAAGTAATAAGTATAATTATTACAGTTCTAGCGATAATAACTCCATTATATGGGTAATAATGCATGTTATATTGATAATAATAAAAGTAATAAGTATATTTATTATAGTTCTATCGATAATAACTGCATAATATGGGTAATAATGCATGTTATATTGATGATAATAAAAGTAATACGTATATTTATTACAGTTCTATCGATAATAACTGCATAATATGGGTAATAATGCATGTTACATTGATAATAATAAAAGTAATAAGTATATTTATTATAGTTCTATCGATAATAACTGCATAATATGGGTAATAATGCATGTTATATTGGTGATAATGAAAGTAATAAGTATATTTATTATAGTTCTATCGATAATAACTGCATAATATGGGTAATAATGCACGTTATACTGCTAATAGTATAAGTAATAACTATAATTATTACAGTTCTAGCGATAATATCTGCATTATATGGGTAATAATGCATGTTATATTGATAATATCGGGAGTAATAAGCATAATTATTATAGTTTTAGCGATAATAATAGTACAATATGGCTAATAGTGCATGTTATATTGATAATAATAAAAGTAATGAGTATAAGTATTACAGTTCTAGCGATAATAACTGCATTATATGAGTAATAATGCATGTTATATTGATGATAATAAATGTAATACGTTTATTTATTATATTTCTAGCGATAATAACTGCATAATATGGGTAATAATGCATGTTATATTGATAATAATAAAAGTAGTAAGTATATTTATTACAGTTCTATCAATAATAACTGCATAATATGGGTAATAATGCATGTTATATTGATAATAACAAAAGTAATAAGTATAATTATTACAGTTCTAGCGATAATAGCTCCATTATATGGGTAATAATGCGTGTTATATTGATAATAATATAAGTAATAAATATAATTATTACAGTTCTAGCGATAATAACTGCATAATATGGGTAATAATGCATGTTATATTGATGATAATGAAAGTGGTAGGTATATTTATTACAGTTCTAGCGATAATAACTGCATAATATGGGTAATAATGCATGTTATATTGATAATAATAATAGTAATAAGTATATTTATTATAGTACTATCGATAATAACTGCATAATATGGGTAATAATGCATGTTATATTGATGATAATGAAAGTTGTAAGTATATTTATTACAGTTCTAGCGATAATAACTGCATAATATGGGTAATAATGCATGTTATATTGATAATAATAACAGTAATAAGTATATTTATTATAGTTCTATCGATAATAACTGCATAACATGGGTAATAATGCATGTTATATTGATGATAATGAAAGTAGTGAGTATATTTATTATAGTTCTAGCGATAATAACTGCATAATATGGGTAATAATGCACGTTATATTGTTAATAATATAAGTAATAAGTATAATTATTACAGTTCAGCGACAATAACTGCATAATATGGGTAATAATGCATGTTACAATGATGATAATAAAAGTAATACGTATATTTATTATAGTTCTAGCGATAATAACTGCATAATATGGGTAATAATGCATGTTATATTGATAATAATATAAGTAATAAGTTTAATTATTACAGTTCTATGGATAATAACTGCATAATATGGGTAATAATGAATGTTATATTGATAATAATAAAAGTAATAGGTATATTTATTATAGTTCTATCGATAATAACTGCATAATATGGTCAATAATGCATGTTATATTGATGATAATAAAAGTAATACGTATATTTATTATAGTTCTAGCGATAATAACTGCATAATATGGGTAATAATGCACGTTATATTGTTAATAATATAAGTAATAAGTATAATTATTACAGTTCAGCGACAATAACTGCATAATATGGGTAATAATGCATGTTACAATGATGATAATAAAAGTAATACGTATATTTATTATAGTTCTAGCGATAATAACTGCATAATATTGGTAATAATGCATGTTATACTGATGATAATAAAAGTAATACGTATATTTATTATAGTGCTAGCGATAATAACTGCATAATATCGGTAATAATGCATGTTATATTGATGATAATGAAAGTAGTAAGTATAATTATTACAGTTCTAGCGATAATAACTGCATTATTTGGGTAATAATGGATCTTATATTGATAATATCGGGAGTAATAAGTATAATTATTACAGTTCTACCGATAATACTAGTAAAATATGGCTAACAGTGCCAGTTATATTGATAATAATAAAAGTAATAAGTATATTTGTTATACTTCTGTCGATAATAACTGCATTATATGAGTAATAATGCATGTTATATTGATAATAATATAAGTAATAAGTATAATTATTACAGTTCTAGCGATAATAACTGCATTATATGGGTAATAATGCATGTTATATTGATAATAATAAAAGTAATAAGTATATTTATTATAGTTCTATCGATAATAACTGCAAATATATGGGTAATAATGCACGTTATATTGATGATAATAAAAGTAGTAAGTATATTTATTATAGTTCTACCTATTATAACTGCATAATATGGGTAATAATGCACGTTATATTGAGAATAATATAAGTAATAAGTATAATTATTACAGTTCTAGCGATAATAACTCCATTATAAGGGTAATAATGCATGTTATATTGATAATATCGGGAGTAATAAGCATAATTATTAGAGTTCTAGCGATAATAATAGTACAATATGGCTAATAGTGCATGTTATATTGATAATAATAAAAGTAATAAGTATGTTTATTATAGTTCTATCGATAATAACTGCATAATATGGGTAATAATGCATGTTATATTGGTGACAATGAAAGTAATAAGTATATTTATTATACTTCTGTCGAACAATAACTGCATTATATGAGTAATAATGCATGTTATATTGATAATATCGGGAGTAATAAGCATAATTATTATAGTTCTAGCGATAATAATAGTACAATATGGCTAATAGTGCATGTTTTATTGATAATAATAAAAGTAATAAGTATGTTTATTATAGTTCTATCGATAATAACTGCATAATATGGGTAATAATGCATGTTCTATTGATGATAATGAAAGTAGTAAGTATATTTATTACAGTTCTAGCGATAATAACTGCATTATATGCGTAAGAATGCATGTTATATTGATAATAATAAAAGTAATAAGTATATTTATTACAGTTCTATCGATAATAACTGCATAATATGGGTAATAATGCATGTTATATTGATGATAATAAAAGTAATACGTATATTTATTATAGTTCTAGCGATAATAACTGCATAATATGATAATGAAAGCAGTAAGTATATTTATTACAGTTCTATCGATAATAACTGCACAATATGGGTAATAATGCATGTTATATTGATCATAATACAAGTAATAAGTATATTTATTATAGTTCTAGCGATTATAACTGCATAATATGGGTAATAATGCATGTTATATTGAGAATAATATAAGTAATTAGTATAATTATTACAGTTCTAGCGATAATAACTCACTATTATATGAGTAATAATGCATGTTATATTGATAATAATATAAGTAATAAGTATAATTATTACAGTTCTAGCGATAATAACTCCATTATATGGGTAATAATGCATGTTATATTGATAATAATAAAAGTAATAAGTATATTTATTATAGTTCTATCGATAATAACTGCATAATATGGGTAATAATGCATGTTATATTGATGATAATAAAAGTAATACGTATATTTATTACAGTTCTATCGATAATAACTGCATAATATGGGTAATAATGCATGTTACATTGATAATAATAAAAGTAATAAGTATATTTATTATAGTTCTATCGATAATAACTGCATAATATGGGTAATAATGCATGTTATATTGGTGATAATGAAAGTAATAAGTATATTTATTATAGTTCTATCGATAATAACTGCATAATATGGGTAATAATGCACGTTATACTGCTAATAGTATAAGTAATAACTATAATTATTACAGTTCTAGCGATAATATCTGCATTATATGGGTAATAATGCATGTTATATTGATAATATCGGGAGTAATAAGCATAATTATTATAGTTTTAGCGATAATAATAGTACAATATGGCTAATAGTGCATGTTATATTGATAATAATAAAAGTAATGAGTATAAGTATTACAGTTCTAGCGATAATAACTGCATTATATGAGTAATAATGCATGTTATATTGATGATAATAAATGTAATACGTTTATTTATTATATTTCTAGCGATAATAACTGCATAATATGGGTAATAATGCATGTTATATTGATAATAATAAAAGTAGTAAGTATATTTATTACAGTTCTATCAATAATAACTGCATAATATGGGTAATAATGCATGTTATATTGATAATAACAAAAGTAATAAGTATAATTATTACAGTTCTAGCGATAATAACTCCATTATATGGGTAATAATGCGTGTTATATTGATAATAATATAAGTAATAAATATAATTATTACAGTTCTAGCGATAATAACTGCATAATATGGGTAATAATGCATGTTATATTGATGATAATGAAAGTTGTAGGTATATTTATTACAGTTCTAGCGATAATAACTGCATAATATGGGTAATAATGCATGTTATATTGATAATAATAATAGTAATAAGTATATTTATTATAGTACTATCGATAATAACTGCATAATATGGGTAATAATGCATGTTATATTGATGATAATGAAAGTTGTAAGTATATTTATTACAGTTCTAGCGATAATAATTGCATAATATGGGTAATAATGCATGTTATATTGATAATAATAACAGTAATAAGTATATTTATTATAGTTCTATCGATAATAACTGCATAACATGGGTAATAATGCATGTTATATTGATGATAATGAAAGTAGTGAGTATATTTATTATAGTTCTAGCGATAATAACTGCATAATATGGGTAATAATGCACGTTATATTGTTAATAATATAAGTAATAAGTATAATTATTACAGTTCAGCGACAATAACTGCATAATATGGGTAATAATGCATGTTACAATGATGATAATAAAAGTAATACGTATATTTATTATAGTTCTAGCGATAATAACTGCATAATATTGGTAATAATGCATGTTATACTGATGATAATAAAAGTAATAAGTATATTTATTATAGTTCTATCGATAATAACTGCATAATATGGGTAATAATGCATGATACATTGATGACAATAAAAGTAATACGTATATTTATTATAGTTCTAGCGATAATAACTGCATTATATGAGTAATAATGCATGTTATATTGATAATAATATAAGTAATAAGTATAATTATTACAGTTCTAGCGATAATAACTGCACTATATGGGTAATAATGCATGTTATATTGATAATAATAAAAGTAATAAGTATATTTATTATAGTTCTATCGATAATAACTGCATAATATGAGTAATAATGCATGTTATATTGATGATAATAAAAGTAATACGTATATTTATTATAGTTCTAGCGATAATAACTGCATAATATCGGTAATAATGCATGTTATATTGATGATAATGAAAGTAGTAAGTATAATTATTACAGTTCTAGCGATAATAACTGCATTATTTGGGTAATAATGGATGTTATATTGATAATATCGGGAGTAATAAGTATAATTATTACAGTTCTACCGATAATACTAGTAAAATATGGCTAACAGTGCCAGTTATATTGATAATAATAAAAGTAATAAGTATATTTGTTATACTTCTGTCGATAATAACTGCATTATATGAGTAATAATGCATGTTATATTGATAATAATATAAGTAATAAGTATAATTATTACAGTTCTAGCGATAATAACTGCATTATATGGGTAATAATGCATGTTATATTGATAATAATAAAAGTAATAAGTATATTTATTATAGTTCTATCGATAATAACTGCAAATATATGGGTAATAATGCACGTTATATTGATGATAATAAAAGTAGTAAGTATATTTATTATAGTTCTACCTATTATAACTGCATAATATGGGTAATAATGCACGTTATATTGAGAATAATATAAGTAATAAGTATAATTATTACAGTTCTAGCGATAATAACTCCATTATAAGGGTAATAATGCATGTTATATTGATAATATCGGGAGTAATAAGCATAATTATTAGAGTTCTAGCGATAATAATAGTACAATATGGCTAATAGTGCATGTTATATTGATAATAATAAAAGTAATAAGTATGTTTATTATAGTTCTATCGATAATAACTGCATAATATGGGTAATAATGCATGTTATATTGGTGACAATGAAAGTAATAAGTATATTTATTATACTTCTGTCGAACAATAACTGCATTATATGAGTAATAATGCATGTTATATTGATAATATCGGGAGTAATAAGCATAATTATTATAGTTCTAGCGATAATAATAGTACAATATGGCTAATAGTGCATGTTTTATTGATAATAATAAAAGTAATAAGTATGTTTATTATAGTTCTATCGATAATAACTGCATAATATGGGTAATAATGCATGTTCTATTGATGATAATGAAAGTAGTAAGTATATTTATTACAGTTCTAGCGATAATAACTGCATTATATGCGTAAGAATGCATGTTATATTGATAATAATAAAAGTAATAAGTATATTTATTACAGTTCTATCGATAATAACTGCATAATATGGGTAATAATGCATGTTATATTGATGATAATAAAAGTAATACGTATATTTATTATAGTTCTAGCGATAATAACTGCATAATATGATAATGAAAGCAGTAAGTATATTTATTACAGTTCTATCGATAATAACTGCACAATATGGGTAATAATGCATGTTATATTGATCATAATACAAGTAATAAGTATATTTATTATAGTTCTAGCGATTATAACTGCATAATATGGGTAATAATGCATGTTATATTGAGAATAATATAAGTAATTAGTATAATTATTACAGTTCTAGCGATAATAACTGCATTATATGAGTAATAATGCATGTTATATTGATAATAATATAAGTAATAAGTATAATTATTACAGTTCTAGCGATAATAACTCCATTATATGGGTAATAATGCATGTTATATTGATAATAATAAAAGTAATAAGTATATTTATTATAGTTCTATCGATAATAACTGCATAATATGGGTAATAATGCATGTTATATTGATGATAATAAAAGTAATACGTATATTTATTACAGTTCTATCGATAATAACTGCATAATATGGGTAATAATGCATGTTACATTGATAATAATAAAAGTAATAAGTATATTTATTATAGTTCTATCGATAATAACTGCATAATATGGGTAATAATGCATGTTATATTGGTGATAATGAAAGTAATAAGTATATTTATTATAGTTCTATCGATAATAACTGCATAATATGGGTAATAATGCACGTTATACTGCTAATAGTATAAGTAATAACTATAATTATTACAGTTCTAGCGATAATATCTGCATTATATGGGTAATGATGCATGTTATATTGATAATATCGGGAGTAATAAGCATAATTATTATAGTTTTAGCGATAATAATAGTACAATATGGCTAATAGTGCATGTTATATTGATAATAATAAAAGTAATGAGTATAAGTATTACAGTTCTAGCGATAATAACTGCATTATATGAGTAATAATGCATGTTATATTGATGATAATAAATGTAATACGTTTATTTATTATATTTCTAGCGATAATAACTGCATAATATGGGTAATAATGCATGTTATATTGATAATAATAAAAGTAGTAAGTATATTTATTACAGTTCTATCAATAATAACTGCATAATATGGGTAATAATGCATGTTATATTGATAATAACAAAAGTAATAAGTATAATTATTACAGTTCTAGCGATAATAACTCCATTATATGGGTAATAATGCGTGTTATATTGATAATAATATAAGTAATAAATATAATTATTACAGTTCTAGCGATAATAACTGCATAATATGGGTAATAATGCATGTTATATTGATGATAATGAAAGTTGTAGGTATATTTATTACAGTTCTAGCGATAATAACTGCATAATATGGGTAATAATGCATGTTATATTGATAATAATAATAGTAATAAGTATATTTATTATAGTACTATCGATAATAACTGCATAATATGGGTAATAATGCATGTTATATTGATGATAATGAAAGTTGTAAGTATATTTATTACAGTTCTAGCGATAATAACTGCATAATATGGGTAATAATGCATGTTATATTGATAATAATAACAGTAATAAGTATATTTATTATAGTTCTATCGATAATAACTGCATAACATGGGTAATAATGCATGTTATATTGATGATAATGAAAGTAGTGAGTATATTTATTATAGTTCTAGCGATAATAACTGCATAATATGGGTAATAATGCACGTTATATTGTTAATAATATAAGTAATAAGTATAATTATTACAGTTCAGCGACAATAACTGCATAATATGGGTAATAATGCATGTTACAATGATGATAATAAAAGTAATACGTATATTTATTATAGTTCTATCGATAATAACTGCATAATATGGGCAATAATGCATGTTATATTGATGATAATAAAAGTAATACGTATATTTATTATAGTTCTAGCGATAATAACTGCATAATATGGGTAATAATGCACGTTATATTGTTAATAATATAAGTAATAAGTATAATTATTACAGTTCAGCGACAATAACTGCATAATATGGGTAATAATGCATGTTACAATGATGATAATAAAAGTAATACGTATATTTATTATAGTTCTAGCGATAATAACTGCATAATATTGGTAATAATGCATGTTATACTGATGATAATAAAAGTAATACGTATATTTATTATAGTTCTAGCGATAATAACTGCATAGTATGGGTAATAATGCATGTTATATTGATAATAATAAAAGTAATAAGTATATTTATTATAGTTCTATCGATAATAACTGCATAATATGGGTAATAATGCATGATACATTGATGACAATAAAAGTAATACGTATATTTATTATAGTTCTAGCGATAATAACTGCATAATATGGGTAATAATGCATGTTATATTGATGATAATGAAAGTAGTGAGTATATTTATTACAGTTCTAGCGATAATAACTGCATTACATGCGTAATAATGCATGTTATATTGATAATATCGGGAGTAATAAGTATAATTATTATAGTTCTAGCGATAATAATAGTACAATATGGCTAATAGTGCATGTTATATTGATAATAATAAAAGTAATAAGTATATTTATTACAGTTCTATCGATAATAACTGCATAATATGGGTAATAATGCATGATACATTGATGACAATAAAAGTAATACGTATATTTATTATAGTTCTAGCGATAATAACTGCATAATATGGGTAACAATGCATGTTATATTGATAATAATATAAGTAATAAGTTTAATTATTACAGTTCTATGCATAATAACTGCATAATATGGGTAATAATGCATGTTATATTGATAATAAGAAAAGTAATAGGTATATTTATTATAGTTCTATCGATAATAACTGCATAATATGGGCAATAATGCATGTTATATTGATGATAATAAAAGTAATACGTATATTTATTATAGTTCTAGCGATAATAACTGCATAATATGGGTAATAATGCATGTTATATTGATAATAATAAAAGTAATAAGTATATTTATTATAGTTCTATCGATAATAACTGCATTATATGGGTAATAATGAACGTTATATTGATAATATTGGGAGTAATAAGTATAATTATTATAGTTCTAGCGATAATGATAGTAAAACATGGCTAATAGTGCATGTTATATTGATAATAATATAAGTAATAAGTATAATTATTACAGTTCTAGCGATAATAACTGCATAATATGGGTAATAATGCATGTCATATTGATAATAATAATAGTAATAAGTATATTTATTATAGTTCTATCGATAATAACTGCATAATATTAGTAATAATGCATGTTGTATTGATGATAATGAAAGTTGTAAGTATATTTATTACAGTTCTAGCGATAATAACTGCATTACATGCGTAATAATGCATGTTATATTGATAATATCGGGAGTAATAAGTATAATTATTATAGTTCTAGCGATAATAATAGTACAATATGGCTAATAGTGCATGTTATATTGATAATAATAAAAGTAATAAGTATATTTATTACAGTTCTATCGATAATAACTGCATAATATGGGTAATAATGCATGATACATTGATGACAATAAAAGTAATACGTATATTTATTATAGTTCTAGCGATAATAACTGCATAATATGGGTAACAATGCATGTTATATTGATAATAATAAAAGTAATAAGTATATTTATTATACTTCTGTCGATAATAACAGCATTATATGGGTAATAATGCATGTTATATTAATAATAATAAAAGTAATAAGTATAATTATTACAGTCCTAGCGATAATAACTCCTTTATATGGGTAATAATGCATGTTATATTGATAATAATATAAGTAATAAATATAATTATTACAGTTCTAGCGATAATAACTGCATAATATGGGTAATAATGCATGTTATATTGATGATAATGAAAGTTGTAGGTATATTTATTACAGTTCTAGCGATAATAACTGCATAATATGGGTAATAATGCATGTTATATTGATAATAATAATAGTAATAAGTATATTTATTATAGTACTATCGATAATAACTGCATAATATGGGTAATAATGCATGTTATATTGATGATAATGAAAGTTGTAAGTATATTTATTACAGTTCTAGCGATAATAACTGCATAATATGGGTAAAAATGCATGTTATATTGATAATAATAACAGTAATAAGTATATTTATTATAGTTCTATCGATAATAACTGCATAACATGGGTAATAATGCATGTTATATTGATGATAATGAAAGTAGTGAGTATATTTATTATAGTTCTAGCGATAATAACTGCATAATATGGGTAATAATGCACGTTATATTGTTAATAATATAAGTAATAAGTATAATTATTACAGTTCAGCGACAATAACTGCATAATATGGGTAATAATGCATGTTACAATGATGATAATAAAAGTAATACGTATATTTATTATAGTTCTAGCGATAATAACTGCATAATATGGGTAATAATGCATGTTATATTGATAATAATATAAGTAATAAGTTTAATTATTACAGTTCTATGGATAATAACTGCATAATATGGGTAATAATGAATGTTATATTGATAATAATAAAAGTAATAGGTATATTTATTATAGTTCTATCGATAATAACTGCATAATATGGGCAATAATGCATGTTATATTGATGATAATAAAAGTAATACGTATATTTATTATAGTTCTAGCGATAATAACTGCATAATATGGGTAATAATGCACGTTATATTGTTAATAATATAAGTAATAAGTATAATTATTACAGTTCAGCGACAATAACTGCATAATATGGGTAATAATGCATGTTACAATGATGATAATAAAAGTAATACGTATATTTATTATAGTTCTAGCGATAATAACTGCATAATATTGGTAATAATGCATGTTATATTGATCATAATACAAGTAATAAGTATATTTATTATAGTTCTAGCGATTATAACTGCATAATATGGGTAATAATGCATGTTATATTGAGAATAATATAAGTAATTAGTATAATTATTACAGTTCTAGCGATAATAACTGCATTATATGAGTAATAATGCATGTTATATTGATAATAATATAAGTAATAAGTATAATTATTACAGTTCTAGCGATAATAACTCCATTATATGGGTAATAATGCATGTTATATTGATAATAATAAAAGTAATAAGTATATTTATTATAGTTCTATCGATAATAACTGCATAATATGGGTAATAATGCATGTTATATTGATGATAATAAAAGTAATACGTATATTTATTACAGTTCTATCGATAATAACTGCATAATATGGGTAATAATGCATGTTACATTGATAATAATAAAAGTAATAAGTATATTTATTATAGTTCTATCGATAATAACTGCATAATATGGGTAATAATGCATGTTATATTGGTGATAATGAAAGTAATAAGTATATTTATTATAGTTCTATCGATAATAACTGCATAATATGGGTAATAATGCACGTTATACTGCTAATAGTATAAGTAATAACTATAATTATTACAGTTCTAGCGATAATATCTGCATTATATGGGTAATAATGCATGTTATATTGATAATATCGGGAGTAATAAGCATAATTATTATAGTTTTAGCGATAATAATAGTACAATATGGCTAATAGTGCATGTTATATTGATAATAATAAAAGTAATGAGTATAAGTATTACAGTTCTAGCGATAATAACTGCATTATATGAGTAATAATGCATGTTATATTGATGATAATAAATGTAATACGTTTATTTATTATATTTCTAGCGATAATAACTGCATAATATGGGTAATAATGCATGTTATATTGATAATAATAAAAGTAGTAAGTATATTTATTACAGTTCTATCAATAATAACTGCATAATATGGGTAATAATGCATGTTATATTGATAATAACAAAAGTAATAAGTATAATTATTACAGTTCTAGCGATAATAACTCCATTATATGGGTAATAATGCGTGTTATATTGATAATAATATAAGTAATAAATATAATTATTACAGTTCTAGCGATAATAACTGCATAATATGGGTAATAATGCATGTTATATTGATGATAATGAAAGTGGTAGGTATATTTATTACAGTTCTAGCGATAATAACTGCATAATATGGGTAATAATGCATGTTATATTGATAATAATAATAGTAATAAGTATATTTATTATAGTACTATCGATAATAACTGCATAATATGGGTAATAATGCATGTTATATTGATGATAATGAAAGTTGTAAGTATATTTATTACAGTTCTAGCGATAATAACTGCATAATATGGGTAATAATGCATGTTATATTGATAATAATAACAGTAATAAGTATATTTATTATAGTTCTATCGATAATAACTGCATAACATGGGTAATAATGCATGTTATATTGATGATAATGAAAGTAGTAAGTATAATTATTACAGTTCTAGCGATAATAACTGCATTATTTGGGTAATAATGGATGTTATATTGATAATATCGGGAGTAATAAGTATAATTATTACAGTTCTACCGATAATACTAGTAAAATATGGCTAACAGTGCCAGTTATATTGATAATAATAAAAGTAATAAGTATATTTGTTATACTTCTGTCGATAATAACTGCATTATATGAGTAATAATGCATGTTATATTGATAATAATATAAGTAATAAGTATAATTATTACAGTTCTAGCGATAATAACTGCATTATATGGGTAATAATGCATGTTATATTGATAATAATAAAAGTAATAAGTATATTTATTATAGTTCTATCGATAATAACTGCAAATATATGGGTAATAATGCACGTTATATTGATGATAATAAAAGTAGTAAGTATATTTATTATAGTTCTACCTATTATAACTGCATAATATGGGTAATAATGCACGTTATATTGAGAATAATATAAGTAATAAGTATAATTATTACAGTTCTAGCGATAATAACTCCATTATAAGGGTAATAATGCATGTTATATTGATAATATCGGGAGTAATAAGCATAATTATTAGAGTTCTAGCGATAATAATAGTACAATATGGCTAATAGTGCATGTTATATTGATAATAATAAAAGTAATAAGTATGTTTATTATAGTTCTATCGATAATAACTGCATAATATGGGTAATAATGCATGTTATATTGGTGACAATGAAAGTAATAAGTATATTTATTATACTTCTGTCGAACAATAACTGCATTATATGAGTAATAATGCATGTTATATTGATAATATCGGGAGTAATAAGCATAATTATTATAGTTCTAGCGATAATAATAGTACAATATGGCTAATAGTGCATGTTTTATTGATAATAATAAAAGTAATAAGTATGTTTATTATAGTTCTATCGATAATAACTGCATAATATGGGTAATAATGCATGTTCTATTGATGATAATGAAAGTAGTAAGTATATTTATTACAGTTCTAGCGATAATAACTGCATTATATGCGTAAGAATGCATGTTATATTGATAATAATAAAAGTAATAAGTATATTTATTACAGTTCTATCGATAATAACTGCATAATATGGGTAATAATGCATGTTATATTGATGATAATAAAAGTAATACGTATATTTATTATAGTTCTAGCGATAATAACTGCATAATATGATAATGAAAGCAGTAAGTATATTTATTACAGTTCTATCGATAATAACTGCACAATATGGGTAATAATGCATGTTATATTGATCATAATACAAGTAATAAGTATATTTATTATAGTTCTAGCGATTATAACTGCATAATATGGGTAATAATGCATGTTATATTGAGAATAATATAAGTAATTAGTATAATTATTACAGTTCTAGCGATAATAACTGCATTATATGAGTAATAATGCATGTTATATTGATAATAATATAAGTAATAAGTATAATTATTACAGTTCTAGCGATAATAACTCCATTATATGGGTAATAATGCATGTTATATTGATAATAATAAAAGTAATAAGTATATTTATTATAGTTCTATCGATAATAACTGCATAATATGGGTAATAATGCATGTTATATTGATGATAATAAAAGTAATACGTATATTTATTACAGTTCTATCGATAATAACTGCATAATATGGGTAATAATGCATGTTACATTGATAATAATAAAAGTAATAAGTATATTTATTATAGTTCTATCGATAATAACTGCATAATATGGGTAATAATGCATGTTATATTGGTGATAATGAAAGTAATAAGTATATTTATTATAGTTCTATCGATAATAACTGCATAATATGGGTAATAATGCACGTTATACTGCTAATAATATAAGTAATAACTATAATTATTACAGTTCTAGCGATAATATCTGCATTATATGGGTAATAATGCATGTTATATTGATAATATCGGGAGTAATAAGCATAATTATTATAGTTTTAGCGATAATAATAGTACAATATGGCTAATAGTGCATGTTATATTGATAATAATAAAAGTAATGAGTATAAGTATTACAGTTCTAGCGATAATAACTGCATTATATGAGTAATAATGCATGTTATATTGATGATAATAAATGTAATACGTTTATTTATTATATTTCTAGCGATAATAACTGCATAATATGGGTAATAATGCATGTTATATTGATAATAATAAAAGTAGTAAGTATATTTATTACAGTTCTATCAATAATAACTGCATAATATGGGTAATAATGCATGTTATATTGATAATAACAAAAGTAATAAGTATAATTATTACAGTTCTAGCGATAATAACTCCATTATATGGGTAATAATGCGTGTTATATTGATAATAATATAAGTAATAAATATAATTATTACAGTTCTAGCGATAATAACTGCATAATATGGGTAATAATGCATGTTATATTGATGATAATGAAAGTTGTAGGTATATTTATTACAGTTCTAGCGATAATAACTGCATAATATGGGTAATAATGCATGTTATATTGATAATAATAATAGTAATAAGTATATTTATTATAGTACTATCGATAATAACTGCATAATATGGGTAATAATGCATGTTATATTGATGATAATGAAAGTTGTAAGTATATTTATTACAGTTCTAGCGATAATAACTGCATAATATGGGTAATAATGCATGTTATATTGATAATAATAACAGTAATAAGTATATTTATTATAGTTCTATCGATAATAACTGCATAACATGGGTAATAATGCATGTTATATTGATGATAATGAAAGTAGTGAGTATATTTATTATAGTTCTAGCGATAATAACTGCATAATATGGGTAATAATGCACGTTATATTGTTAATAATATAAGTAATAAGTATAATTATTAAAGTTCAGCGACAATAACTGCATAATATGGGTAATAATGCATGTTACAATGATGATAATAAAAGTAATACGTATATTTATTATAGTTCTAGCGATAATAACTGCATAATATGGGTAATAATGCATGTTATATTGATAATAATATAAGTAATAAGTTTAATTATTACAGTTCTATGGATAATAACTGCATAATATGGGTAATAATGAATGTTATATTGATAATAATAAAAGTAATAGGTATATTTATTATAGTTCTATCGATAATAACTGCATAATATGGGCAATAATGCATGTTATATTGATGATAATAAAAGTAATACGTATATTTATTATAGTTCTAGCGATAATATCTGCATAATATGGGTAATAATGCACGTTATATTGTTAATAATATAAGTAATAAGTATAATTATTACAGTTCAGCGACAATAACTGCATAATATGGGTAATAATGCATGTTACAATGATGATAATAAAAGTAATACGTATATTTATTATAGTTCTAGCGATAATAACTGCATAATATTGGTAATAATGCATGTTATACTGATGATAATAAAAGTAATACGTATATTTATTATAGTTCTAGCGATAATAACTGCATAGTATGGGTAATAATGCATGTTATATTGATAATAATAAAAGTAATAAGTATATTTATTATAGTTCTATCGATAATAACTGCATAATATGGGTAATAATGCATGATACATTGATGACAATAAAAGTAATACGTATATTTATTATAGTTCTAGCGATAATAACTGCATAATATGGGTAATAATGCATGTTATATTGATGATAATGAAAGTAGTGAGTATATTTATTACAGTTCTAGCGATAATAACTGCATTACATGCGTAATAATGCATGTTATATTGATAATATCGGGAGTAATAAGTATAATTATTATAGTTCTAGCGATAATAATAGTACAATATGGCTAATAGTGCATGTTATATTGATAATAATAAAAGTAATAAGTATATTTATTACAGTTCTATCGATAATAACTGCATAATATGGCTAATAATGCATGATACATTGATGACAATAAAAGTAATACGTATATTTATTATAGTTCTAGCGATAATAACTGCATAATATGGGTAACAATGCATGTTATATTGATAATAATAAAAGTAATAAGTATATTTATTATACTTCTGTCGATAATAACAGCATTATATGGGTAATAATGCATGTTATATTGATAATAATATAAGTAATATGTATAATTATTACAGTTCTAGCGACAATAACTCCATTATATGGGTAATAATGCATGTTATATTGATAATAATATAAGTAATAAATATAATTATTACAGTTCTAGCGATAATAACTGCATAATATGGGTAATAATGCATGTTATATTGATGATAATGAAAGTTGTAGGTATATTTATTACAGTTCTAGCGATAATAACTGCATAATATGGGTAATAATGCATGTTATATTGATAATAATAATAGTAATAAGTATATTTATTATAGTACTATCGATAATAACTGCATAATATGGGTAATAATGCATGTTATATTGATGATAATGAAAGTTGTAAGTATATTTATTACAGTTCTAGCGATAATAACTGCATAATATGGGTAATAATGCATGTTATATTGATAATAATAACAGTAATACGTATATTTATTATAGTTCTATCGATAATAACTGCATAACATGGGTAATAATGCATGTTATATTGATGATAATGAAAGTAGTGAGTATATTTATTATAGTTCTAGCGATAATAACTGCATAATATGGGTAATAATGCACGTTATATTGATAATATCGGGAGTAATAAGTATAATTATTATAGTTCTAGCGATAATAATAGTACAATATGGCTAATAGTGCATGTTATATTGATAATAATAAAAGTAATAAGTATATTTATTACAGTTCTATCGATAATAACTGCATAATATGGCTAATAATGCATGATACATTGATGACAATAAAAGTAATACGTATATTTATTATAGTTCTAGCGATAATAACTGCATAATATGGGTAACAATGCATGTTATATTGATAATAATAAAAGTAATAAGTATATTTATTATACTTCTGTCGATAATAACAGCATTATATGGGTAATAATGCATGTTATATTGATAATAATATAAGTAATATGTATAATTATTACAGTTCTAGCGACAATAACTCCATTATATGGGTAATAATGCATGTTATATTGATAATAATATAAGTAATAAATATAATTATTACAGTTCTAGCGATAATAACTGCATAATATGGGTAATAATGCATGTTATATTGATGATAATGAAAGTTGTAGGTATATTTATTACAGTTCTAGCGATAATAACTGCATAATATGGGTAATAATGCATGTTATATTGATAATAATAATAGTAATAAGTATATTTATTATAGTACTATCGATAATAACTGCATAATATGGGTAATAATGCATGTTATATTGATGATAATGAAAGTTGTAAGTATATTTATTACAGTTCTAGCGATAATAACTGCATAATATGGGTAATAATGCATGTTATATTGATAATAATAACAGTAATACGTATATTTATTATAGTTCTATCGATAATAACTGCATAACATGGGTAATAATGCATGTTATATTGATGATAATGAAAGTAGTGAGTATATTTATTATAGTTCTAGCGATAATAACTGCATAATATGGGTAATAATGCACGTTATATTGTTAATAATATAAGTAATAAGTATATATATTACAGTTCAGCGACAATAACTGCATAATATGGGTAATAATGCATGTTACAATGATGATAATAAAAGTAATACGTATATTTATTATAGTTCTAGCGATAATAACTGCATAATATGGGTAATAATGCATGTTATATTGATAATAATATAAGTAATAAGTTTAATTATTACAGTTCTATGGATAATAACTGCATAATATGGGTAATAATGAATGTTATATTGATAATAATAAAAGTAATAGGTATATTTATTATAGTTCTATCGATAATAACTGCATAATATGGGCAATAATGCATGTTATATTGATGATAATAAAAGTAATACGTATATTTATTATAGTTCTAGCGATAATAACTGCATAATATGGGTAATAATGCATGTTATATTGATAATAATATAAGTAATAAGTATAATTACTACAGTTCAGCGACAGTAACTGCATAATATGGGTAATAATGCATGTTACAATGATGATAATAAAAGTAATACGTATATTTATTATAGTTCTAGCGATAATAACTGCATAATATTGGTAATAATGCATGTTATACTGATGATAATAAAAGTAATACGTATATTTATTATAGTTCTAGCGATAATAACTGCATAGTATGGGTAATAATGCATGATACATTGATGACAATAAAAGTAATACGTATATTTATTATAGTTCTAGCGATAATAACTGCATAATATGGGTAATAATGCATGTTATATTGATGATAATGAAAGTAGTGAGTATATTTATTACAGTTCTAGCGATAATAACTGCATTACATGCGTAATAATGCATGTTATATTGATAATATCGGGAGTAATAAGTATAATTATTATAGTTCTAGCGATAATAATAGTACAATATGGCTAATAGTGCATGTTATATTGATAATAATAAAAGTAATAAGTATATTTATTACAGTTCTATCGATAATAACTGCATAATATGGGTAATAATGCATGATACATTGATGACAATAAAAGTAATACGTATATTTATTATAGTTCTAGCGATAATAACTGCATAATATGGGTAACAATGCATGTTATATTGATAATAATAAAAGTAATAAGTATATTTATTATACCTCTGTCGATAATAACTGCATTATATGGGTAATAATGCATGTTATATTGACAATAATATAAGTAATATGTATAATTATTACAGTTCTAGCGACAATAACTCCATTATAAGGGTAATAATGCATGTTATATTGATAATAATATAAGTAATAAGTATAATTATTACAGTTCTAGCGATAATAACTGCATAATATGGGTAATAATGCATGTTATATTGATGATAATGAAAGTTGTAGGTGTATTTATTACAGTTCTAGCGATAATAACTGCATAATATGGGTAATAATGCATGTTATATTGATAATAATAATAGTAATAAGTATATTTATTATAGTACTATCGATAATAACTGCATAATATGGGTAATAATGCATGTTATATTGATGCTAATGAAAGTTGTAAGTATATTTATTACAGTTCTATCGATAATAGCTGCATAATATTGGTAATGATGCATGTTATATTGATGATAATAAAAGTAATACGTATATTTATTATAGTTCTAGCGATAATAACTGCATAATATTGGTAATAATGCATGTTATATTGATGATAATAAAAGTAATACGTATATTTATTATAGTTCTAGCGATAATAACTGCATAATATGGGTAATAATGCATGTTATATTGATAATAATATAAGTAATAAGTATAATTATTACAGTTCTAGCGATAATAACTGCATTATATGGGTAATAATGCATGTTATATTGATGATATCGGGATTAATAAGTATAATTATTATAGTTCTAGCAATAATAATAGTAAAATATGGCTGATAGTTCATGTTATATTGATAATAATAAAAGTAATAAGTATATTTATTATACTTCTGTTGATAATAACTGCATTATATGGGTAATAATGCATGTTATATTGATAATAATAATAGTAATAAGTATATTTATTATAGTACTATCGATAATAACTGCATAATATGGGTAATAATGCATGTTATATTGATAATAATAAAAGTAATAAGTATATTTATTATAGTTCTATCGATAATAACTGCATTATATGGGTAATAATGAACGTTATATTGATAATATTGGGAGTAATAAGTATAATTATTATAGTTCTAGCGATAATGATATTACAATATGGCTAATAGTGCATGTTATATTGATAATAAGAAAAGTAATAGGTATATTTATTATAGTTCTATCGATAATAACTGCATAATATGGGCAATAATGCATGTTATATTGATGATAATAAAAGTAATACGTATATTTATTATAGTTCTAGCGATAATAACTGCATAATATGGGTAATAATGCATGTTATATTGATAATAATAAAAGTAATAAGTATATTTATTATAGTTCTATCGATAATAACTGCATTATATGGGTAATAATGAACGTTATATTGATAATATTGGGAGTAATAAGTATAATTATTATAGTTCTAGCGATAATGATAGTAAAACATGGCTAATAGTGCATGTTATATTGATAATAATATAAGTAATAAGTATAATTATTACAGTTCTAGCGATAATAACTGCATAATATGGGTAATAATGCATGTCATATTGATAATAATAATAGTAATAAGTATATTTATTATAGTTCTATCGATAATAACTGCATAATATTAGTAATAATGCATGTTGTATTGATGATAATGAAAGTTGTAAGTATATTTATTACAGTTCTAGCGATAATAACTGCATTACATGCGTAATAATGCATGTTATATTGATAATATCGGGAGTAATAAGTATAATTATTATAGTTCTAGCGATAATAATAGTACAATATGGCTAATAGTGCATGTTATATTGATAATAATAAAAGTAATAAGTATATTTATTACAGTTCTATCGATAATAACTGCATAATATGGGTAATAATGCATGATACATTGATGACAATAAAAGTAATACGTATATTTATTATAGTTCTAGCGATAATAACTGCATAATATGGGTAACAATGCATGTTATATTGATAATAATAAAAGTAATAAGTATATTTATTATACCTCTGTCGATAATAACTGCATTATATGGGTAATAATGCATGTTATATTGATAATAATATAAGTAATATGTATAATTATTACAGTTCTAGCGACAATAACTCCATTATAAGGGTAATAATGCATGTTATATTGATAATAATATAAGTAATAAGTATAATTATTACAGTTCTAGCGATAATAACTGCATAATATGGGTAATAATGCATGTTATATTGATGATAATGAAAGTAGTGAGTATATTTATTACAGTTCCAGCGATAATAACTGCATTATATGCGTAATAATGCATGTTACATTGATAATATCGGGAGTAATAAGTATAATTATTATAGTTCTAGCGATAATAATATTACAATATGGCTAATAGTGCATGTTATATTGATAATAATAAAAGTAATAAGTATATTTATTATACTTCTGTCGATAATAACAGCATTATATGGGTAATAATGCATGTTATATTGATAATAATATAAGTAATATGTATAATTATTACAGTTCTAGCGACAATAACTCCATTATATGGGTAATAATGCATGTTATATTGATAATAATATAAGTAATAAATATAATTATTACAGTTCTAGCGATAATAACTGCATTATATGGGTAATAATGCATGTTATATTGATGATAATGAAAGTTGTAGGTATATTTATTACAGTTCTAGCGATAATAACTGCATAACATGGGTAATAATGCATGTTATATTGATAATAATAATAGTAATAAGTATATTTATTATAGTACTATCGATAATAACTGCATAATATGGGTAATAATGCATGTTATATTGATGATAATGAAAGTTGTAAGTATATTTATTACAGTTCTAGCGATAATAACTGCATAACATGGGTAATAATGCATGTTATATTGATAATAATAACAGTAATAAGTATATTTATTATAGTTCTATCGATAATAACTGCATAACATGGGTAATAATGCATGTTATATTGATGATAATGAAAGTAGTGAGTATATTTATTATAGTTCTAGCGATAATAACTGCATAATATGGGTAATAATGCACGTTATATTGTTAATAATATAAGTAATAAGTATAATTATTACAGTTCAGCGACAATAACTGCATAATATGGGTAATAATGCATGTTACAATGATGATAATAAAAGTAATACGTATATTTATTATAGTTCTAGCGATAATAACTGCATAATATGGGTAATAATGCATGTTATATTGATAATAATATAAGTAATAAGTTTAATTATTACAGTTCTATGGATAATAACTGCATAATATGGGTAATAATGAATGTTATATTGATAATAATAAAAGTAATAGGTATATTTATTATAGTTCTATCGATAATAACTGCATAATATGGGCAATAATGCATGTTATATTGATGATAATAAAAGTAATACGTATATTTATTATAGTTCTAGCGATAATAACTGCATAATATGGGTAATAATGCATGTTATATTGATAATAATATAAGTAATAAGTATAATTACTACAGTTCAGCGACAGTAACTGCATAATATGGGTAATAATGCATGTTACAATGATGATAATAAAAGTAATACGTATATTTATTATAGTTCTAGCGATAATAACTGCATAATATTGGTAATAATGCATGTTATACTGATGATAATAAAAGTAATACGTATATTTATTATAGTTCTAGCGATAATAACTGCATAGTATGGGTAATAATGCATGATACATTGATGACAATAAAAGTAATACGTATATTTATTATAGTTCTAGCGATAATAACTGCATAATATGGGTAATAATGCATGTTATATTGATGATAATGAAAGTAGTGAGTATATTTATTACAGTTCTAGCGATAATAACTGCATTACATGCGTAATAATGCATGTTATATTGATAATATCGGGAGTAATAAGTATAATTATTATAGTTCTAGCGATAATAATAGTACAATATGGCTAATAGTGCATGTTATATTGATAATAATAAAAGTAATAAGTATATTTATTACAGTTCTATCGATAATAACTGCATAATATGGGTAATAATGCATGATACATTGATGACAATAAAAGTAATACGTATATTTATTATAGTTCTAGCGATAATAACTGCATAATATGGGTAACAATGCATGTTATATTGATAATAATAAAAGTAATAAGTATATTTATTATACCTCTGTCGATAATAACTGCATTATATGGGTAATAATGCATGTTATATTGACAATAATATAAGTAATATGTATAATTATTACAGTTCTAGCGACAATAACTCCATTATAAGGGTAATAATGCATGTTATATTGATAATAATATAAGTAATAAGTATAATTATTACAGTTCTAGCGATAATAACTGCATAATATGGGTAATAATGCATGTTATATTGATGATAATGAAAGTTGTAGGTGTATTTATTACAGTTCTAGCGATAATAACTGCATAATATGGGTAATAATGCATGTTATATTGATAATAATAATAGTAATAAGTATATTTATTATAGTACTATCGATAATAACTGCATAATATGGGTAATAATGCATGTTATATTGATGCTAATGAAAGTTGTAAGTATATTTATTACAGTTCTATCGATAATAGCTGCATAATATTGGTAATGATGCATGTTATATTGATGATAATAAAAGTAATACGTATATTTATTATAGTTCTAGCGATAATAACTGCATAATATTGGTAATAATGCATGTTATATTGATGATAATAAAAGTAATACGTATATTTATTATAGTTCTAGCGATAATAACTGCATAATATGGGTAATAATGCATGTTATATTGATAATAATATAAGTAATAAGTATAATTATTACAGTTCTAGCGATAATAACTGCATTATATGGGTAATAATGCATGTTATATTGATGATATCGGGATTAATAAGTATAATTATTATAGTTCTAGCAATAATAATAGTAAAATATGGCTGATAGTTCATGTTATATTGATAATAATAAAAGTAATAAGTATATTTATTATACTTCTGTTGATAATAACTGCATTATATGGGTAATAATGCATGTTATATTGATAATAATAATAGTAATAAGTATATTTATTATAGTACTATCGATAATAACTGCATAATATGGGTAATAATGCATGTTATATTGATAATAATAAAAGTAATAAGTATATTTATTATAGTTCTATCGATAATAACTGCATTATATGGGTAATAATGAACGTTATATTGATAATATTGGGAGTAATAAGTATAATTATTATAGTTCTAGCGATAATGATATTACAATATGGCTAATAGTGCATGTTATATTGATAATAAGAAAAGTAATAGGTATATTTATTATAGTTCTATCGATAATAACTGCATAATATGGGCAATAATGCATGTTATATTGATGATAATAAAAGTAATACGTATATTTATTATAGTTCTAGCGATAATAACTGCATAATATGGGTAATAATGCATGTTATATTGATAATAATAAAAGTAATAAGTATATTTATTATAGTTCTATCGATAATAACTGCATTATATGGGTAATAATGAACGTTATATTGATAATATTGGGAGTAATAAGTATAATTATTATAGTTCTAGCGATAATGATAGTAAAACATGGCTAATAGTGCATGTTATATTGATAATAATATAAGTAATAAGTATAATTATTACAGTTCTAGCGATAATAACTGCATAATATGGGTAATAATGCATGTCATATTGATAATAATAATAGTAATAAGTATATTTATTATAGTTCTATCGATAATAACTGCATAATATTAGTAATAATGCATGTTGTATTGATGATAATGAAAGTTGTAAGTATATTTATTACAGTTCTAGCGATAATAACTGCATTACATGCGTAATAATGCATGTTATATTGATAATATCGGGAGTAATAAGTATAATTATTATAGTTCTAGCGATAATAATAGTACAATATGGCTAATAGTGCATGTTATATTGATAATAATAAAAGTAATAAGTATATTTATTACAGTTCTATCGATAATAACTGCATAATATGGGTAATAATGCATGATACATTGATGACAATAAAAGTAATACGTATATTTATTATAGTTCTAGCGATAATAACTGCATAATATGGGTAACAATGCATGTTATATTGATAATAATAAAAGTAATAAGTATATTTATTATACCTCTGTCGATAATAACTGCATTATATGGGTAATAATGCATGTTATATTGATAATAATATAAGTAATATGTATAATTATTACAGTTCTAGCGACAATAACTCCATTATAAGGGTAATAATGCATGTTATATTGATAATAATATAAGTAATAAGTATAATTATTACAGTTCTAGCGATAATAACTGCATAATATGGGTAATAATGCATGTTATATTGATGATAATGAAAGTAGTGAGTATATTTATTACAGTTCCAGCGATAATAACTGCATTATATGCGTAATAATGCATGTTACATTGATAATATCGGGAGTAATAAGTATAATTATTATAGTTCTAGCGATAATAATATTACAATATGGCTAATAGTGCATGTTATATTGATAATAATAAAAGTAATAAGTATATTTATTATACTTCTGTCGATAATAACAGCATTATATGGGTAATAATGCATGTTATATTGATAATAATATAAGTAATATGTATAATTATTACAGTTCTAGCGACAATAACTCCATTATATGGGTAATAATGCATGTTATATTGATAATAATATAAGTAATAAATATAATTATTACAGTTCTAGCGATAATAACTGCATTATATGGGTAATAATGCATGTTATATTGATGATAATGAAAGTTGTAGGTATATTTATTACAGTTCTAGCGATAATAACTGCATAACATGGGTAATAATGCATGTTATATTGATAATAATAATAGTAATAAGTATATTTATTATAGTACTATCGATAATAACTGCATAATATGGGTAATAATGCATGTTATATTGATGATAATGAAAGTTGTAAGTATATTTATTACAGTTCTAGCGATAATAACTGCATAACATGGGTAATAATGCATGTTATATTGATAATAATAACAGTAATAAGTATATTTATTATAGTTCTATCGATAATAACTGCATAACATGGGTAATAATGCATGTTATATTGATGATAATGAAAGTAGTGAGTATATTTATTATAGTTCTAGCGATAATAACTGCATAATATGGGTAATAATGCACGTTATATTGTTAATAATATAAGTAATAAGTATAATTATTACAGTTCAGCGACAATAACTGCATAATATGGGTAATAATGCATGTTACAATGATGATAATAAAAGTAATACGTATATTTATTATAGTTCTAGCGA
Organism: Megachile leachella; assembly: GCA_963576845.1. Taxonomy (NCBI): domain Eukaryota; kingdom Metazoa; phylum Arthropoda; class Insecta; order Hymenoptera; family Megachilidae; genus Megachile; species Megachile leachella. The sequence continues at coordinate 705,038 of CAUYWW010000200.1, read as the reverse complement.
TAATAACTGCATAATATGGGTAATAATGCATGTTATATTGATAATAATATAAGTAATAAGCTTAATTATTACAGTTCTATGGATAATAACTGCTTAATATGGGTAATAATGAATGTTATATTGATAATAATAAAAGTAATAGGTATATTTATTATAGTTCTATCGATAATAACTGCATAATATGGGCAATAATGCATGTTATATTGATGATAATAAAAGTAATACGTATATTTATTATAGTTCTAGCGATAATAACTGCATAATATGGGTAATAATGCATGTTATATTGATAATAATATAAGTAATAAGTATAATTACTACAGTTCAGCGACAGTAACTGCAGAATATGGGTAATAATGCATGTTACAATGATGATAATAAAAGTAATACGTATATTTATTATAGTTCTAGCGATAATAACTGCATAATATGGGTAATAATGCATGTTATATTGATAATAATATAAGTAATAAGTATAATTATTACAGTTCAGCGACAGTAACTGCATAATATGGGTAATAATGCATGTTACAATGATGATAATAAAAGTAATACGTACATTTATTATAGTTCTAGCGATAATAACTGCATAATATTGGTAATAATGCATGTTATACTGATGATAATAAAAGTAATACGTATATTTATTATAGTTCTAGCGATAATAACTGCATAGTATGGGTAATAATGCATGTTATATTGATAATAATAAAAGTAATAAGTATATTTATTATAGTTCTATCGATAATAACTGCATAATATGGGTAATAATGCATGTTATATTGATGATAATGAAAGTAGTGAGTATATTTATTACAGTTCTAGCGATAATAACTGCATTATATGGGTAATAATGCATGTTATATTGATAATAATATAAGTAATATGTATAATTATTACAGTTCTAGCGACAATAACTCCATTATATGGGTAATAATGCATGTTATATTGATAATAATATAAGTAATAAATATAATTATTACAGTTCTAGCGATAATAACTGCATAATATGGGTAATAATGCATGTTATATTGATGATAATGAAAGTTGTAGGTATATTTATTACAGTTCTAGCGATAATAACTGCATAATATGGGTAATAATGCATGTTATATTGATAATAATAATAGTAATAAGTATATTTATTACAGTTCTAGCGATAATAACTGCATAATATGGGTAATAATGCATGTTATATTGATAATAATAATAGTAATAAGTATATTTATTATAGTACTATCGATAATAACTGCATAATATGGGTAATAATGCATGTTATATTGATGATAATGAAAGTTGTAAGTATATTTATTACAGTTCTATCGATAATAGCTGCATAATATTGGTAATGATGCATGTTATATTGATGATAATAAAAGTAATACGTATATTTATTATAGTTCTAGCGATAATAACTGCATAATATTGGTAATAATGCATGTTATATTGATGATAATAAAAGTAATACGTATATTTATTATAGTTCTAGCGATAATAACTGCATAATATGGGTAATAATGCATGTTATATTGATGATAATGAAAGTTGTAGGTATATTTATTACAGTTCTAGCGATAATAACTGCATAATATGGGTAAAAATGCATGTTATATTGATAATAATAATAGTAATAAGTATATTTATTATAGTACTATCGATAATAACTGCATAATATGGGTAATAATGCATGTTATATTGATGATAATGAAAGTTGTAAGTATATTTATTACAGTTCTAGCGATAATAACTGCATAATATGGGTAATAATGCATGTTATATTGATAATAATAACAGTAATAAGTATATTTATTATAGTTCTATCGATAATAACTGCATAACGTGGGTAATAATGCATGTTATATTGATGATAATGAAAGTAGTGAGTATATTTATTATAGTTCTAGCGATAATAACTGCATAATATGGGTAATAATGCACGTTATATTGATAATAATATAAGTAATAAGTATAATTATTACAGTTCAGCGACAATAACTGCATAATATGGGTAATAATGCATGTTACAATGATGATAATAAAAGTAATACGTATATTTATTATAGTTCTAGCGATAATAACTGCATAATATGGGTAATAATGCATGTTATATTGATAATAATATAAGTAATAAGTTTAATTATTACAGTTCTATGGATAATAACTGCATAATATGGGTAATAATGCATGTTATATTGATAATAATAAAAGTAATAGGTATATTTATTATAGTTCTATCGATAATAACTGCATAATATGGGCAATAATGCATGTTATATTGATGATAATAAAAGTAATACGTATATTTATTATAGTTCTAGCGATAATAACTGCATAATATGGGTAATAATGCATGTTATATTGATAATAATATAAGTAATAAGTATAATTATTACAGTTCAGCGACAATAACTGCATAATATGGGCAATAATGCATGTTATATTGATGATAATAAAAGTAATACGTATATTTATTATAGTTCTAGCGATAATAACTGCATAATATGGGTAATAATGCATGTTATATTGATAATAATATAAGTAATAAGTATAATTATTACAGTTCAGCGACAGTAACTGCATAATATGGGTAATAATGCATGTTACAATGATGATAATAAAAGTATTACGTACATTTATTATAGTTCTAGCGATAATAACTGCATAGTATGGGTAATAATGCATGTTATATTGATAATAATAAAAGTAATAAGTATATTTATTATAGTTCTATCGATAATAACTGCATAATATGGGTAATAATGCATGTTATATTGATGATAATGAAAGTAGTGAGTATATTTATTACAGTTCTAGCGATAATAACTGCATTATATGGGTAATAATGCATGTTATATTGATAATAATATAAGTAATATGTATAATTATTACAGTTCTAGCGACAATAACTCCATTATATGGGTAATAATGCATGTTATATTGATAATAATATAAGTAATAAATATAATTATTACAGTTCTAGCGATAATAACTGCATAATATGGGTAATAATGCATGTTATATTGATGATAATGAAAGTTGTAGGTATATTTATTACAGTTCTAGCGATAATAACTGCATAATATGGGTAATAATGCATGTTATATTGATAATAATAATAGTAATAAGTATATTTATTATAGTACTATCGATAATAACTGCATAATAAGGGGTAATAATGCATGTTATATTGATGATAATGAAAGTTGTAAGTATATTTATTACAGTTCTAGCGATAATAACTGCATAATATGATAATGAAAGCAGTAAGTATATTTATTACAGTTCTATCGATAATAACTGCACAATATGGGTAATAATGCATGTTATATTGATCATAATACAAGTAATAAGTATATTTATTATAGTTCTAGCGATTATAACTGCATAATATGGGTAATAATGCATGTTATATTGAGAATAATATAAGTAATTAGTATAATTATTACAGTTCTAGCGATAATAACTGCATTATATGAGTAATAATGCATGTTATATTGATAATAATATAAGTAATAAGTATAATTATTACAGTTCTAGCGATAATAACTCCATTATATGGGTAATAATGCATGTTATATTGATAATAATAAAAGTAATAAGTATATTTATTATAGTTCTATCGATAATAACTGCATAATATGGGTAATAATGCATGTTATATTGATGATAATAAAAGTAATACGTATATTTATTACAGTTCTATCGATAATAACTGCATAATATGGGTAATAATGCATGTTATATTGGTGATAATGAAAGTAATAAGTATATTTATTATAGTTCTATCGATAATAACTGCATAATATGGGTAATAATGCACGTTATACTGCTAATAGTATAAGTAATAACTATAATTATTACAGTTCTAGCGATAATATCTGCATTATATGGGTAATAATGCATGTTATATTGATAATATCGGGAGTAATAAGCATAATTATTATAGTTTTAGCGATAATAATAGTACAATATGGCTAATAGTGCATGTTATATTGATAATAATAAAAGTAATGAGTATAAGTATTACAGTTCTAGCGATAATAACTGCATTATATGAGTAATAATGCATGTTATATTGATGATAATAAATGTAATACGTTTATTTATTATATTTCTAGCGATAATAACTGCATAATATGGGTAATAATGCATGTTATATTGATAATAATAAAAGTAGTAAGTATATTTATTACAGTTCTATCAATAATAACTGCATAATATGGGTAATAATGCATGTTATATTGATAATAACAAAAGTAATAAGTATAATTATTACAGTTCTAGCGATAATAACTCCATTATATGGGTAATAATGCGTGTTATATTGATAATAATATAAGTAATAAATATAATTATTACAGTTCTAGCGATAATAACTGCATAATATGGGTAATAATGCATGTTATATTGATGATAATGAAAGTTGTAGGTATATTTATTACAGTTCTAGCGATAATAACTGCATAATATGGGTAATAATGCATGTTATATTGATAATAATAATAGTAATAAGTATATTTATTATAGTACTATCGATAATAACTGCATAATATGGGTAATAATGCATGTTATATTGATGATAATGAAAGTTGTAAGTATATTTATTACAGTTCTAGCGATAATAACTGCATAATATGGGTAATAATGCATGTTATATTGATAATAATAACAGTAATAAGTATATTTATTATAGTTCTATCGATAATAACTGCATAACATGGGTAATAATGCATGTTATATTGATGATAATAAAATAATTTTCAGAAAAAAAATACACCGACTTCGAAATGCACTAAAAAGTATAAAATAATTTCTATTTCCTAATAAAATAATTTCTATTTCATTTAATCATACAATTACGTAGCGCATATGAATGAATCCTATTTACTCGTTAGGTAGTATATTAAAAATATTCCAACTTTTTCGGAGGCGGCGCAAAATTAAAAGATTTTCTTGAACATGTCAATCTTTGGACAGCCGTACATGGGCAAGGCTCGTATAGCTATTTTTTTTCTATACATATGCATAACTGGACAGCACGCCGCGAAGTATGTGTTAGTGCGTATAGAATGTAACTATGGTCTATCTAGATTCATAAAGTATGCACGGAAGGACTCGATCGCCCCATGTACACTAAAGGTAGAGCTCATCTGCCGGAAATTTGGTAATTCCCGCGTCGTGGGCCCCGTTTGTAGGTTCGTAGATCCATGCCTTCCACATGCGAACGAAGTCGATTCAGTTTCATTTATATCAGAAACGTTGTGAAATGAAGATTCAGTCGTTACATTTGCGTATATTACCAGATATATCTATAGTGGTTCGTATTCTTCCTCAGGATTTATTAATATGCTGTTAAGAGCGCCGTTAGGTTATAAGCAGGAAGGGTCTCTTTCAAATCTTTAATTTTCATTTTTATATCCACATCAATTTTTCAAGGAAAAAACTAAATCACGGTCAGCTTTTCAAATTTTAATCACTTCCCAGTCATAATCGTCCGCAATAAACCACCCCATAAGTGATCGGTAAAAATATTCTCTACCTGCACGCCAACTTGGGTTTTCCCAAACACGTACCCCGAGGAAAGGGAAGAAAAACCCCCGACATTTCCAAAAAAAGGCGATTGGTCAACAATTTCACCCCACCTTAGTTTCAGCCTCACCTTCGAATATACGCCCACATGCAAAGTTAATAAAAAGACAGACCCGCTAGTTTTAAGACAGAATTTTTGTAACAACCAAGCAACACACTAAATAAATAAAATCTTTAGTAGAAAGGCAAAGTGAGCATTTGCTATATTATCTAAAATTCAGTACAGCAGAGCATACGAATTTAACAATGCCATACGTCATGCCACAATCACCTAGTTATTGGCAGCAACGTTCACTGATGTATTTTTGATTTTGCGCCGCCTCCGAAAAAGTTGGAATATTTTTAATATACTACCTAACGAGTAAATAGGATTCATTCATATGCGCTACGTAATTGTATGATTAAATGAAATAGAAATTATTTTATTAGGAAATAGAAATTATTTTATACTTTTTAGTGCATTTCGAAGTCGGTGTATTTTTTTTCTGAAAATTATTTTATTTCACGCTTTTTAGTGGAATGGGGAGAATTGTATAGGATAGTGTAAGACAATTGTTCAGGGCCTTTTTTGTCTGCGTAAGTGCCATGAGCATAATTAAGTATAATACACCAACGTCCGCAGAAACCCATCTTGATGCAGAAGTCGGGGTTAGAGCGGTAAATCTTATTTAGCGTTTTGGGACAGTGCATTGTGATTGCCCTTTCTTGCTTTTCTGATGCATAGCGCTTGGCGTTCCACTAATATTAATAATAATAGTTTTTCGCTAACATCCCGAACACTAAAGTTTTCCGTGTAATTTGCATATGAACAAAATTGTTCAGAATCATGTCCGTGACAACATATTAAAAGCGCATTGAAATAGGAGAACATTTTTCTCCAAAGTTGCCGGTTTTTTTGCAAAAAAAATACTTTGCAATTAAAAAATGAAAAATTTTTTAAGAATGGTACCAATGGGGAGTCAGACCCTCCCGGATGCAAAAGGTTTTGTTCCGATTGGTCATCCCAGTTAGGAGTAATCGGCGAACATACATAGAAAAAGTTGATTTAAAAAATTAACAAAAATTTTCGCTGATATCTCAAAAACTAAAGTTTTTTCTGAAATTTTTATATGACAGAGTTGTTCAGAATCATGTCCGTGATAACATATTGAAAGCGCATCGAAATTGGAGAAAATTTTTTTCAAAAGTTGCCGGTTTTTTTTGCAAAAAAAATACTTTGCAATTAAAAAATGAAAAATTTTTAAGAATGGTACCAATGGGGAGTCAGACCCTACCGGATGCAAAAGGTTTCGTTCCAATTGGTCCATCCAGTTAGGAGTAATCGGCGAACATACATAGAAAAAAAAAAAAAAAAAAAAAAAAAAAAAAAAAAAAAATATACAGGTCGAATTGAGTAACCTCCTCCTTTTTCGAAGTCGGTTAATGAAAGTAGTGAGTATATTTATTATAGTTCTAGCGATAATAACTGCATAATATGGGTAATAATGCACGTTATATTGTTAATAATATAAGTAATAAGTATAATTATTACAGTTCAGCGACAATAACTGCATAATATGGGTAATAATGCATGTTACAATGATGATAATAAAAGTAATACGTATATTTATTATAGTTCTAGCGATAATAACTGCATAATATGGGTAATAATGCATGTTATATTGATAATAATATAAGTAATAAGTTTAATTATTACAGTTCTATGGATAATAACTGCATAATATGGGTAATAATGAATGTTATATTGATAATAATAAAAGTAATAGGTATATTTATTATAGTTCTATCGATAATAACTGCATAATATGGGCAATAATGCATGTTATATTGATGATAATAAAAGTAATACGTATATTTATTATAGTTCTAGCGATAATAACTGCATAATATGGGTAATAATGCACGTTATATTGTTAATAATATAAGTAATAAGTATAATTATTACAGTTCAGCGACAATAACTGCATAATATGGGTAATAATGCATGTTACAATGATGATAATAAAAGTAATACGTATATTTATTATAGTTCTAGCGATAATAACTGCATAATATTGGTAATAATGCATGTTATACTGATGATAATAAAAGTAATACGTATATTTATTATAGTTCTAGCGATAATAACTGCATAGTATGGGTAATAATGCATGTTATATTGATAATAATAAAAGTAATAAGTATATTTATTATAGTTCTATCGATAATAACTGCATAATATGGGTAATAATGCATGATACATTGATGACAATAAAAGTAATACGTATATTTATTATAGTTCTAGCGATAATAACTGCATAATATGGGTAATAATGCATGTTATATTGATGATAATGAAAGTAGTGAGTATATTTATTACAGTTCTAGCGATAATAACTGCATTACATGCGTAATAATGCATGTTATATTGATAATATCGGGAGTAATAAGTATAATTATTATAGTTCTAGCGATAATAATAGTACAATATGGCTAATAGTGCATGTTATATTGATAATAATAAATGTAATAAGTATATTTATTACAGTTCTATCGATAATAACTGCATAATATGGGTAATAATGCATGATACATTGATGACAATAAAAGTAATACGTATATTTATTATAGTTCTAGCGATAATAACTGCATAATATGGGTAACAATGCATGTTATATTGATAATAATAAAAGTAATAAGTATATTTATTATACTTCTGTCGATAATAACAGCATTATATGGGTAATAATGCATGTTATATTGATAATAATATAAGTAATATGTATAATTATTACAGTTCTAGCGACAATAACTCCATTATATGGGTAATAATGCATGTTATATTGATAATAATATAAGTAATAAATATAATTATTACAGTTCTAGCGATAATAACTGCATAATATGGGTAATAATGCATGTTATATTGATGATAATGAAAGTTGTAGGTATATTTATTACAGTTCTAGCGATAATAACTGCATAATATGGGTAATAATGCATGTTATATTGATAATAATAATAGTAATAAGTATATTTATTATAGTACTATCGATAATAACTGCATAATATGGGTAATAATGCATGTTATATTGATGATAATGAAAGTTGTAAGTATATTTATTACAGTTCTAGCGATAATAACTGCATAATATGGGTAATAATGCATGTTATATTGATAATAATAACAGTAATACGTATATTTATTATAGTTCTATCGATAATAACTGCATAACATGGGTAATAATGCATGTTATATTGATGATAATGAAAGTAGTGAGTATATTTATTATAGTTCTAGCGATAATAACTGCATAATATGGGTAATAATGCACGTTATATTGTTAATAATATAAGTAATAAGTATATATATTACAGTTCAGCGACAATAACTGCATAATATGGGTAATAATGCATGTTACAATGATGATAATAAAAGTAATACGTATATTTATTATAGTTCTAGCGATAATAACTGCATAATATGGGTAATAATGCATGTTATATTGATAATAATATAAGTAATAAGTTTAATTATTACAGTTCTATGGATAATAACTGCATAATATGGGTAATAATGAATGTTATATTGATAATAATAAAAGTAATAGGTATATTTATTATAGTTCTATCGATAATAACTGCATAATATGGGCAATAATGCATGTTATATTGATGATAATAAAAGTAATACGTATATTTATTATAGTTCTAGCGATAATAACTGCATAATATGGGTAATAATGCATGTTATATTGATAATAATATAAGTAATAAGTATAATTACTACAGTTCAGCGACAGTAACTGCATAATATGGGTAATAATGCATGTTACAATGATGATAATAAAAGTAATACGTATATTTATTATAGTTCTAGCGATAATAACTGCATAATATTGGTAATAATGCATGTTATACTGATGATAATAAAAGTAATACGTATATTTATTATAGTTCTAGCGATAATAACTGCATAGTATGGGTAATAATGCATGTTATATTGATAATAATAAAAGTAATAAGTATATTTATTATAGTTCTATCGATAATAACTGCATAATATGGGTAATAATGCATGATACATTGATGACAATAAAAGTAATACGTATATTTATTATAGTTCTAGCGATAATAACTGCATAATATGGGTAATAATGCATGTTATATTGATAATAATATAAGTAATAAGTATAATTATTACAGTTCAGCGACAGTAACTGCATAATATGGGTAATAATGCATGTTACAATGATGATAATAAAATTAATACGTACATTTATTATAGTTCTAGCGATAATAACTGCATAATATTGGTAATAATGCATGTTATACTGATGATAATAAAAGTAATACGTATATTTATTATAGTTCTAGCGATAATAACTGCATAGTATGGGTAATAATGCATGTTATATTGATAATAATAAAAGTAATAAGTATATTTATTATAGTTCTATCGATAATAACTGCATAATATGGGTAATAATGCATGTTATATTGATGATAATGAAAGTAGTGAGTATATTTATTACAGTTCTAGCGATAATAACTGCATTATATGGGTAATAATGCATGTTATATTGATAATAATATAAGTAATATGTATAATTATTACAGTTCTAGCGACAATAACTCCATTATATGGGTAATAATGCATGTTATATTGATAATAATATAAGTAATAAATATAATTATTACAGTTCTAGCGATAATAACTGCATAATATGGGTAATAATGCATGTTATATTGATGATAATGAAAGTTGTAGGTATATTTATTACAGTTCTAGCGATAATAACTGCATAATATGGGTAATAATGCATGTTATATTGATAATAATAATAGTAATAAGTATATTTATTACAGTTCTAGCGATAATAACTGCATAATATGGGTAATAATGCATGTTATATTGATAATAATAATAGTAATAAGTATATTTATTATAGTACTATCGATAATAACTGCATAATATGGGTAATAATGCATGTTATATTGATGATAATGAAAGTTGTAAGTATATTTATTACAGTTCTATCGATAATAGCTGCATAATATTGGTAATGATGCATGTTATATTGATGATAATAAAAGTAATACGTATATTTATTATAGTTCTAGCGATAATAACTGCATAATATTGGTAATAATGCATGTTATATTGATGATAATAAAAGTAATACGTATATTTATTATAGTTCTAGCGATAATAACTGCATAATATGGGTAATAATGCATGTTATATTGATGATAATGAAAGTTGTAGGTATATTTATTACAGTTCTAGCGATAATAACTGCATAATATGGGTAAAAATGCATGTTATATTGATAATAATAATAGTAATAAGTATATTTATTATAGTACTATCGATAATAACTGCATAATATGGGTAATAATGCATGTTATATTGATGATAATGAAAGTTGTAAGTATATTTATTACAGTTCTAGCGATAATAACTGCATAATATGGGTAATAATGCATGTTATATTGATAATAATAACAGTAATAAGTATATTTATTATAGTTCTATCGATAATAACTGCATAACATGGGTAATAATGCATGTTATATTGATGATAATGAAAGTAGTGAGTATATTTATTATAGTTCTAGCGATAATAACTGCATAATATGGGTAATAATGCACGTTATATTGATAATAATATAAGTAATAAGTATAATTATTACAGTTCAGCGACAATAACTGCATAATATGGGTAATAATGCATGTTACAATGATGATAATAAAAGTAATACGTATATTTATTATAGTTCTAGCGATAATAACTGCATAATATGGGTAATAATGCATGTTATATTGATAATAATATAAGTAATAAGTTTAATTATTACAGTTCTATGGATAATAACTGCATAATATGGGTAATAATGCATGTTATATTGATAATAATAAAAGTAATAGGTATATTTATTATAGTTCTATCGATAATAACTGCATAATATGGGCAATAATGCATGTTATATTGATGATAATAAAAGTAATACGTATATTTATTATAGTTCTAGCGATAATAACTGCATAATATGGGTAATAATGCATGTTATATTGATAATAATATAAGTAATAAGTATAATTATTACAGTTCAGCGACAATAACTGCATAATATGGGCAATAATGCATGTTATATTGATGATAATAAAAGTAATACGTATATTTATTATAGTTCTAGCGATAATAACTGCATAATATGGGTAATAATGCATGTTATATTGATAATAATATAAGTAATAAGTATAATTATTACAGTTCAGCGACAGTAACTGCATAATATGGGTAATAATGCATGTTACAATGATGATAATAAAAGTATTACGTACATTTATTATAGTTCTAGCGATAATAACTGCATAGTATGGGTAATAATGCATGTTATATTGATAATAATAAAAGTAATAAGTATATTTATTATAGTTCTATCGATAATAACTGCATAATATGGGTAATAATGCATGTTATATTGATGATAATGAAAGTAGTGAGTATATTTATTACAGTTCTAGCGATAATAACTGCATTATATGGGTAATAATGCATGTTATATTGATAATAATATAAGTAATATGTATAATTATTACAGTTCTAGCGACAATAACTCCATTATATGGGTAATAATGCATGTTATATTGATAATAATATAAGTAATAAATATAATTATTACAGTTCTAGCGATAATAACTGCATAATATGGGTAATAATGCATGTTATATTGATGATAATGAAAGTTGTAGGTATATTTATTACAGTTCTAGCGATAATAACTGCATAATATGGGTAATAATGCATGTTATATTGATAATAATAATAGTAATAAGTATATTTATTATAGTACTATCGATAATAACTGCATAATAAGGGGTAATAATGCATGTTATATTGATGATAATGAAAGTTGTAAGTATATTTATTACAGTTCTAGCGATAATAACTGCATAATATGGGTAATAATGCATGTTATATTGATAATAATAACAGTAATAAGTATATTTATTATAGTTCTATCGATAATAACTGCATAACATGGGTAATAATGCATGTTATATTGATGATAATGAAAGTAGTGAGTATATTTATTATAGTTCTAGCGATAATAACTGCATAATATGGGTAATAATGCACGTTATATTGATAATAATATAAGTAATAAGTATAATTATTACAGTTCAGCGACAATAACTGCATAATATGGGTAATAATGCATGTTACAATGATGATAATAAAAGTAATACGTATATTTATTATAGTTCTAGCGATAATAACTGCATAATATGGGTAATAATGCATGTTATATTGATAATAATATAAGTAATAAGTTTAATTATTACAGTTCTATGGATAATAACTGCATAATATGGGTAATAATGCATGTTATATTGATAATAATAAAAGTAATAGGTATATTTATTATAGTTCTATCGATAATAACTGCATAATATGGGCAATAATGCATGTTATATTGATGATAATAAAAGTAATACGTATATTTATTATAGTTCTAGCGATAATAACTGCATAATATGGGTAATAATGCATGTTATATTGATAATAATATAAGTAATAAGTATAATTATTACAGTTCAGCGACAATAACTGCATAATATGGGTAATAATGCATGTTACAATGATGATAATAAAGTAATACGTATATTTATTATAGTTCTAGCGATAATAACTGCATAATATGGGTAATAATGCATGTTATATTGATAATAATATAAGTAATATATATAATTATTACAGTTCTAGCGATAATAACTGCATAATATGGGTAATAATGCATGTTATATTGATGATAATGAAAGTTGTAAGTATATTTATTACAGTTCTAGCGATAATAACTCCATTATATGGGTAATAATGCATGTTATATTGATAATATCGGGAGTAATAAGTATAATTATTATAGTTCTAGCGATAATAATAGTACAATATGGCTAATAGTGCATGTTATATTGATAATAATAAAAGTAATAAGTATATTTATTATAGTTCTATCGATAATAACTGCATTATATGGGTAATAATGAACGTTATATTGATAATATTGGGAGTAATAAGTATAATTATTATAGTTCTAGCGATAATGATAGTAAAACATGGCTAATAGTGCATGTTATATTGATAATAATATAAGTAATAAGTATAATTATTACAGTTCTAGCGATAATAACTGCATAATATGGGTAATAATGCATGTTATATTGATAATAATAATAGTAATAAGTATATTTATTATAGTTCTATCGATAATAACTGCATAATATTAGTAATAATGCATGTTGTATTGATGATAATGAAAGTTGTAAGTATATTTATTACAGTTCTAGCGATAATAACTGCACTACATGCGTAATAATGCATGTTATATTGATAATATCGGGAGTAATAAGTATAATTATTATAGTTCTAGCGATAATAATAGTACAATATGGCTAATAGTGCATGTTATATTGATAATAATAAAAGTAATAAGTATATTTATTACAGTTCTATCGATAATAACTGCATAATATGGGTAATAATGCATGATACATTGATGACAATAAAAGTAATACGTATATTTATTATAGTTCTAGCGATAATAACTGCATAATATTGGTAATAATGCATGTTATATTGATGATAATAAAAGTAATACGTATATTTATTATAGTTCTAGCGATAATAACTGCATTATATGGGTAATAATGCATGTTATATTGATAATAATATAAGTAATATGTATAATTATTACAGTTCTAGCGACAATAACTCCATTATATGGGTAATAATGCATGTTATATTGATAATAATATAAGTAATAAATATAATTATTACAGTTCTAGCGATAATAACTGCATAATATGGGTAATAATGCATGTTATATTGATGATAATGAAAGTTGTAGGTATATTTATTACAGTTCTAGCGATAATAACTGCATAATATGGGTAATAATGCATGTTATATTGATAATAATAATAGTAATAAGTATATTTATTATAGTACTATCGATAATAACTGCATAATATGGGTAATAATGCATGTTATATTGATGATAATGAAAGTTGTAAGTATATTTATTACAGTTCTAGCGATAATAACTGCATAATATGGGTAATAATGCATGTTATATTGATAATAATAACAGTAATAAGTACATTTATTATAGTTCTATCGATAATAACTGCATAACATGGGTAATAATGCATGTTATATTGATGATAATGAAAGTAGTGAGTATATTTATTATAGTTCTAGCGATAATAACTGCATAATATGGGTAATAATGCACGTTATATTGATAATAATATAAGTAATAAGTATAATTATTACAGTTCAGCGACAATAACTGCATAATATGGGTAATAATGCATGTTACAATGATGATAATAAAAGTAATACGTATATTTATTATAGTTCTAGCGATAATAACTGCATAATATGGGTAATAATGCATGTTATATTGATAATAATATAAGTAATAAGTTTAATTATTACAGTTCTATGGATAATAACTGCATAATATGGGTAATAATGCATGTTATAATGATAATAATAAAAGTAATAGGTATATTTATTATAGTTCTATCGATAATAACTGCATAATATGGGCAATAATGCATGTTATATTGATGATAATAAAAGTAATACGTATATTTATTATAGTTCTAGCGATAATAACTGCATAATATGGGTAATAATGCATGTTATATTGATAATAATATAAGTAATAAGTATAATTATTACAGTTCAGCGACAATAACTGCATAATATGGGCAATAATGCATGTTATATTGATGATAATAAAAGTAATACGTATATTTATTATAGTTCTAGCGATAATAACTGCATAATATGGGTAATAATGCATGTTATATTGATAATAATATAAGTAATAAGTATAATTATTACAGTTCAGCGACAGTAACAGCATAATATGGGTAATAATGCATGTTACAATGATGATAATAAAAGTAATACGTACATTTATTATAGTTCTAGCGATAATAACTGCATAATATTGGTAATAATGCATGTTATACTGATGATAATAAAAGTAATACGTATATTTATTATATTTCTAGCGATAATAACTGCATAGTATGGGTAATAATGCATGTTATATTGATAATAATAAAAGTAATAAGTATATTTATTATAGTTCTATCGATAATAACTGCATAATATGGGTAATAATGCATGTTATATTGATGATAATGAAAGTAGTGAGTATATTTATTACAGTTCTAGCGATAATAACTGCATTATATGCGTAATAATGCATGTTACATTGATAATATCGGGAGTAATAAGTATAATTATTATAGTTCTAGCGATAATAATATTACAATATGGCTAATAGTGCATGTTATATTGATAATAATAAAAGTAATAAGTATATTTATTATACTTCTGTCGATAATAACAGCATTATATGGGTAATAATGCGTTATATTGATAATAATATAAGTAATATGTATAATTATTACAGTTCTAGCGACAATAACTCCATTATATGGGTAATAATGCATGTTATATTGATAATAATATAAGTAATAAATATAATTATTACAGTTCTAGCGATAATAACTGCATAATATGGGTAATAATGCATGTTATATTGATGATAATGAAAGTAATACGTATATTTATTATAGTTCTAGCGATTATAACTGCATTATATGGGTAATAATGCACGTTATATTGATAATATTGGGAGTAATAAGTATAATTATTATAGTTCTAGCGATAATGATAGTAAAACATGGCTAATAGTGCATGTTATATTGATAATAATATAAGTAATAAGTATAATTATTACAGTTATAGCGATAATAACTGCATAATATTTGTAACAATGCATGTTATATTGATAATAATAAAACTAATAAGTATATTTATTATACTTCTAGCGACAATAACTCCATTATATGGGTAATAATGCATGTTATATGGATAATAATATAAGTAATAAGTATAATTATTACAGTTCTAGCGATAATAACTGCATAATAGGGGTAATAATGCATGTTATATTGATGATAATGAAAGTTGTAGGTATATTTATTACAGTTCTAGCGATAATAACTGCATAATATGGGTAATAATGCACGTTATATTGATAATAATAATAGTAATAAGTATATTTATTATAGTACTATCGATAATAACTGCACAATATGGGTAATAATGCATGTTATATTGATGATAATGAAAGTTGTAAGTATATTTATTACAGTTCTAGCGATAATAACTGCATAATATGGGTAATAATGCATGTTATATTGATAATAATAATAGTAATAAGTATATTTATTATAGTTCTATCGATAATAACTGCATAATATTAGTAATAATGCATGTTATATTGATGATAATGAAAGTTGTAAGTATATTTATTACAGTTCTAGCGATAATAACTGCATTACATGCGTAATAATGCATGTTATATTGATAATATCGGGAGTAATAGGTATAATTATTATAGTTCTAGCGATAATAATAGTACGATATGGCTAATAGTGCATGTTATATTGATAATAATAAAAGTAATAAGTATATTTATTATAGTTCTATCGATAATAACTGCATAATATTGTTAATAATGCATGTTATATTGATGATAATAAAAGTAATACGTATATTTATTATAGTTCTAGCGATAATAACTGCATAATATGGGTAATAATGCATGTTATATTGATAATAATATAAGTAATAAGTATAATTATTGCAGTTCTAGCGACAATAACTGCATAATACGGGTAATAATGCATGTTATATTGATAATAATATAAGTAATAAGTATAATTATTACAGTTCAGCGACAATAACTGCATAATATGGGTAATAATGCATGTTACAATGATGATAATAAAAGTAATACGTATATTTATTATAGTTCGAGCGATAATAACTGCATAATATGGGTAATAATGCATGTTATATTGATAATAATATAAGTAATAAGTTTAATTATTACAGTTCTATGGATATTAACTTCATAATATGGGTAATAATGCATGTTATATTGATAATAATAAAAGTAATAAGTATATTTATTATAGTTCTATCGATAATAACTGCATAATATGGGCAATAATGCATGTTATATTGATGATAATAAAAGTAATACGTATATTTATTATGGTTCTAGCGATAATAACTGCATAGTATGGGTAATAATGCATGTTATATTGATAATAATAAAAGTAATAAGTATATTTATTATAGTTCTGTCGATAATAACTGCATAATATGGGCAATGATGCATGTTATATGGATGATAATGACAGTAGTGAGTATATTTATTACAGTTCTAGCATTAATAACTGCATTATTTCGGTAACAATGCATGTTATATTGATAATATCGGGAGTAATAAGTATAATTATTATAGTTCCAGTGATAATAATAGTACAATATGGCTAATAGTGCATGTTATATTGATAATAATAAAAGTAATAAGTATATTTATTACAGTTCTATCGATAATAACTGCATAATATTGGTAATAATGCATGTTATATTGATGATAATAAAAGTAATACGTATATTTATTATAGTTCTAGCGATAATAACTGCATAATATGGGTAATAATGCATGTTATATTGATAATAATATAAGTAATAAGTATAATTATTACAGTTCTAGCGACAATAACTCCATTATATGGGTAATAATGCATGTTATATTGATGATAATGAAAGTTGTAGGTATATTTATTACAGTTCTAGCGATAATAACTGCATAATATGGGTAATAATGCATGTTATATTGATAATAATAATAGTAAAAAGTATATTTATTATAGTACTATCGATAATAACTGCATAATATGGGTAATAATGCATGTTATATTGATGATAATGAAAGTTGTAAGTATATTTATTACAGTTCTAGCGATAATAACTGCATAATATGGGTAATAATGCATATTATATTGATAATAATAATAGTAATAAGTATATTTATTATAGTTCTATCGATAATAACTGCATAATATGGGTAATAATGCATGTTATATTGATGATAATGAAAGTAGTGAGTATATTTATTATAGTTCTAGCGATAATAACTGCATAATATGGGTAATAATGCATGTTATATTGATAATAATATAAGTAATAAGTATAATTATTACAGTTATAGCGATAATAACTGCATAATATTTGTAACAATGCATGTTATATTGATAATAATAAAACCAATAAGTATATTTATTATACTTCTAGCGACAATAACTCCATTATATGGGTAGTAATGCACGTTATATGGATAATAATATAAGTAATAAGTATAATTATTACAGTTCTAGCGATAATAACTGCATAATAGGGGTAATAATGCATGTTATATTGATGATAATGAAAGTTGTAGGTATATTTATTACAGTTCTAGCGATAATAACTGCATAATATGGGTAATAATGCACGTTATATTGATAATAATAATAGTAATAAGTATATTTATTATAGTACTATCGATAATAACTGCACAATATGGGTAATAATGCATGTTATATTGATGATAATGAAAGTTGTGAGTATATTTATTACAGTTCTAGCGATAATAACTGCATAATATGGGTAATAATGCATGTTATATTCATAATAATAATAGTAATAAGAATATTTATTATAGTACTATCGATAATAACTGCATAATATTAGTAATAATGCATGTTATATTGATGATAATGAAAGTTGTAAGTATATTTATTACAGTTCTAGCGATAATAACTGCATTACATGCGTAATAATGCATGTTATATTGATAATATCGGGAGTAATAAGTATAATTATTATAGTTCTAGCGATAATAATAGTACAATATAGCTAATAGTGCATGTTATATTGATAATAATAAAAGTAATACGTATATTTATTACAGTTCTATCGATAATAACTGCATAATATTGGTAATAATGCATGTTATATTGATGATAATAAAAGTGATACGTATATTTATTATAGTTCTAGCGATAATAACTGCATAATATGGGTAATAATGCATGTTATATTGATAATAATATAAGTAATAAGTATAATTATTACAGTTCAGCGACAATAACTGCATAATATGGGTAATAATGCATGTTACAATGATGATAATAAAAGTAATACGTATATTTATTATAGTTCTAGCGATAATAACTGCATAATATGGGTAATAATGCATGTTATATTGATAATAATATAAGTAATAAGTTTAATTATTACAGTTCTATGGATATTAACTGCATAATATGGGTAATAATGCATGTTATATTGATAATAATAAAAGTAATAAGTATATTTATTATAGTTCTATCGATAATAACTGCATAATATGGGCAATAATGCATGTTATATTGATGATAATAAAAGTAATACGTATATTTATTATAGTTCTAGCGATTATAACTGCATTATATGGGTAATAATGCACGTTATATTGATAATATTGGGAGTAATAAGTATAATTATTATAGTTCTAGCGATAATGATAGTAAAACATTTCTAATAGTGCATGTTATATTGATAATAATATAAGTAATAAGTATAATTATTACAGTTCAGCGACAATAACTGCATAATATGGGTAATAATGCATGTTACAATGATGATAATAAAAGTAATACGTATATTTATTATAATTCTAGCGATAATAACTGCATAACATGGGTAATAATGCATGTTATATTGATAATAATATAAGTAATAAGTTTAATTATTACAGTTCTATGGATATTAACTGCATAATATGGGTAATAATGCATGTTATATTGATAATAATAAAAGTAATAAGTATATTTATTATAGTTCTGTCGATAATAACTGCATAATATGGGCAATGATGCATGTTATATGGATGATAATGACAGTAGTGAGTATATTTACTGCAGTTCTAGCGATAATAACTGCATTATTTCGGTAATAATGCATGTTATATTGATAATATCGGGAGTAATAAGTATAATTATTATAGTTCTAGCGATAATAATAGTAAAATATGGCTAATAGTGCATGTGCTATTGATAATAATATAAGTAATAAGTATAATTATTACAGTTATAGCGATAATAACTGCATAATATGGGTAACAATGCATGTTATATTGATAATAATAAAAGTAATAAGTATATTTATTATACTTCTGTCGATAATAACTGCATTATATGGGTAATAGTGCATGTTATATTGATAATAATATAAGTAATAAGTATAATTATTACAGTCATAGCGATAATAACTGCATTATATGGGTAATAATGCATGTTATATTGATGATATCGGGATTAATAAGTATAATTATTATAGTTCTAGCAATAATAATAGTAAAATATGGCTAATAGTTCATGTTATATTGATAATAATAAAAGTAATAAGTATATTTATTATACTTCTGTCGATAATAACTGCATTATATGGGTAATAATGCATGTTATACTGATAATAATATAAGTAATATGTATAATTAATACAGTTCTAGCGACAATAACTCCATTATATGGGTAATAATGCATGTTATATTGATAATAATATAAGTAATAAGTATAATTATTACAGTTCTAGCGATAATAACTGCATAATATGGGTAATAATGCATGTTATATTGATGATAATGAAAGTTGTAGGTATATTTATTACAGTTCTAGCGATAATAACTGCATAATATGGGTAATAATGCATGTTATATTGATAATAATAATAGTAATAAGTATAATTATTATAGTACTATCGATAATAACTGCATAATATGGGTAATAATGCATGTTATATAGATGATAATGAAGGTTGTAAGTATATTTATTACAGTTCTAGCGATAATAACTGCATAATATGGGTAATAATGCATGTTATATTGATAATAATAAAAGTAATAAGTATATTTATTATAGTTCTGTCGATAATAACTGCATAATATGGGCAATGATGCATGTTGTATGGATGATAATGACAGTAGTGAGTATATTTATTACAGTTCTAGCGATAATAACTGCATTATCTCGGTAATAATGCATGTTATATTGATAATATCGGGAGTAATAAGTATAATTATTATAGTTCTAGCGATAATAATAGTAAAATATGGCTAATAGTGCATGTTATATTGATAATAATAAAAGTAATAAGTATATTTATTACAGTTCTATCGATAATAACTGCATAATATGGGTAATAATGCATGTTATATTGATGATAATAAAAGTAATACGTATATTTATTATAGTTCTAGCGATTATAACTGCATTATATGGGTAATAATGCACGTTATATTGATAATATTGGGAGTAATAAGTATAATTATTATAGTTCTAGCGATAATGATAGTAAAACATGGCTAATAGTGCATGTGCTATTGATAATAATATAAGTAATAAGTATAATTATTACAGTTATAGCGATAATAACTGCATAATATTTGTAACAATGCATGTTATATTGATAATAATAAAAGTAATAAGTATATTTATTATACTTCTGTCGATAATAACTGCATTATATGGGTAATAGTGCATGTTATATTGATAATATATAAGTAATAAGTATAATTATTACAGTTATAGCGATAATAACTGCATTATATGGGTAATAATGCATGTTATATTGATGATATCGGGATTAATAAGTATAATTATTATAGTTCTAGCAATAATAATAGTAAAATATGGCTAATAGTTCATGTTATATTGATAATAATAAAAGTAATAAGTATATTTATTATACTTCTGTCGATAATAACTGCATTATATGGGTAATAATGCATGTTATATTGATAATAATATAAGTAATATGTATAATTATTACAGTTCTAGCGACAATAACTCCATTATATGGGTAATAATGCATGTTATATTGATAATAATATAAGTAATAAGTACAATTATTACAGTTCTAGCGATAATAACTGCATAATATTGGTAATAATGCATGTTATATTGATGATAATGAAAGTTGTAGGTATATTTATTACAGTTCTAGCGATAATAACTGCATAATATGGGTAATAATGCATGTTATATTAAATAATAATAATAGTAATAAGTATATTTATTATAGTACTATCGATAATAACTGCATAATATGGGTAATAATGCATGTTATATTGATGATAATATAAGTAATAAGTTTAATTATTACAGTTCAGCGACAATAACTGCATAATATGGGTAATAATGCATGTTACAATGATGATAATAAAAGTAATACGTATATTTATTATAGTTCTAGCGATAATAACTGCATAATATGGGTAATAATGCATGTTATATTGATAATAATATAAGTAATAAGTTTAATTATTACAGTTCTATGGATAATAGCTGCATAATATGGGTAATAATGCATGCTATATTGATAATAATAAAAGTAATAGGTATATTTATTATAGTTCTATCGATAATAACTGCGTAATATGGGCAATAATGCATGTTATATTGATGATAATAAAAGTAATACGTATATTTATTGTAGTTCTAGCGATAATAACTGCATAATATGGGTAATAATGCATGTTACATTGATAATAATAAAAGTAATAAGTATATTTATTATAGTTCTATCGATAATAACTGCATAATATTAGTAATACTGCATGTTATATTGATGATAATGAAAGTTGTAAGTATATTTATTACAGTTCTAGCGATAATAACTGCATTACATGCGTAATAATGCATGTTATATTGATAACATCGGGAGTAATAAGTATAATTATTATAGTTCTAGCGATAATAATAGTAAAATATGGCTAATAGTGCATGTTATATTGATAATAATAAAAGTAATAAGTATATTTATTACAGTTCTATCGATAAGAACTGTATAATATGGGTAATAATGCATGTTATATTGATGACAATAAAAGTAATACGTATATTTATAATAGTTCTAGCGATTATAACTGCATTATATGGGCAATAATGCACGTTATATTGATAATATTGGGAGTAATAAGTATAATTATTATAGTTCTAGCGATAATGGTAGTAAAACATGGCTAATAGTGCATGTGCTATTGATAATAATATAAGTAATAAGTATAATTATTACAGTTATAGCGATAATAACTGCATAATATGGGTAACAATGCATGTTATATTGATAATAATAAAAGTAATAAGTATATTTATTATACTTCTGTCGATAATAACTGCATTATATGGGTAATAGTGCATGTTATATTGATAATTATATAAGTAATAAGTATAATTATTACTGTTATAGCGATAATAACTGCATTATATGGGTAATAATGCGTGTTATATTGATGATATCGGGATTAATAAGTATAATTATTATAGTTCTAGCAATAATAATAGTAAAATATGGCTAATAGTTCATGTTATATTGATAATAATAAAAGTAATAAGTATATTTATTATACCTCTGTCGATAATAACTGCATTATATGGGTAATAATGCATGTTATATTGATAATAATATAAGTAATATGTATAATTATTACAGTTCTAGCGACAATAACTCCATTATATGGGTAATAATGCATGTTATATTGATAATAATATAAGTAATAAGTATAATTATTACAGTTCTAGCGATAATAACTGCATAATATGGGTAATAATGCGTGTTATATTGATGATAATGAAAGTTGTAGGTATATTTATTACAGTTCTAGCAATAATAACTGCATAATATGGGAAATAATGCATGTTATATTGATAATAATAATAGTAATAAGTATATTTATTATAGTACTATCGATAATAACTGCATAATATGGGTAATAATGCATGTTATATTGATGATAATGAAAGTTGTAAGTATATTTATTACAGTTCTATCGATAATAACTGCATAATATTGGTAATAATGCATGTTATATTGATGATAATAAAAGTAATACGTATATTTATTATAGTTCTAGCGATAATAACTGCATAATATGGGTAATAATGCATGTTATATTGATAATAATAATAGTAATAAGTATATTTATTATAGTACTATCGATAATAACTGCATAATATGGGTAATAATGCATGTTATATTGATGATAATGAAAGTTGTAGGTATATTTATTACAGTTCTAGCGATAATAACTGCATAATATGGGTAATAATGCATGTTATATTGATAATAATAATAGTAATAAGTATATTTATTATAGTACTATCGATAATAACTGCATAATATGGGTAATAATGCATGTTATATTGATGATAATGAAAGTTGTAAGTATATTTATTACAGTTCTATCGATAATAACTGCATAATATTGGTAATAATGCATGTTATATTGATAATAATAAAAGTAAGAAGTATATTTATTATACCTCTGTCGATAATAACTGCATTATATGGGTAATAATGCATGTTATATTGATAATAATATAAGTAATATGTATAATTATTACAGTTCTAGCGACAATAACTCCATTATATGGGTAATAATGCATGTTATATTGATAATAATATAAGTAATAAGTATAATTGTTACAGTTCTAGCGATAATAACTGCATAATATGGGTAATAATGCATGTTACATTGATGATAATGAAAGTTGTAGGTATATTTATTACAGTTCTAGCGATAATAACTGCATAATATGGTTAATAATGCATGTTATATTGATAATAATAATAGTAATAAGTATAATCATTATAGTACTATCGATAATAACTGCATAATATGGGTAATAATGCATGTTATATTGATGATAATGAAGGTTGTAAGTATATTTATTACAGTTCTAGCGATAATAACTGCAGAATATGGGTAATAATGCATGTTATATTGATAATAATAATAGTAATAAGTATATTTATTATAGTTCGATCGATAATAACTGCATAATATGGGTAATAATGCATGTTATATTGATGATAATGAAAGTAGTGAGTATATTTATTATAGTTCTAGCGATAATAACTGCATAATATGGGTAATAATGCATGTTATAGTGATAATAATATAAGTAATAAGTATAATTATTAAAGTTCAGCGACAATAACTGCATAATATGGGTAATAATGCATGTTATATTGATAATAATATAAGTAATAAGTCTAATTATTACAGTTCTATCGATAATAACTGCATAATATGGGCAATAATGCGTGTTATATTGATGATAATAAAAGTAATACGTATATTTATTATAGTTCTAGCGATAATAACTGCATAGTATGGGTAATAATGCATGTTATATTGATAATAATAAAAGTAATAACTATATTTATTATAGTTCTGTCGATAATAACTGCATAATATGGGCAATGATGCATGTTATATGGATGATAATGACAGTAGTGAGTATATTTATTACAGTTCTGGCGATAATAACTGCATTATCTCGGCAATAATGCATGTTATATTGATAATATCGGGAGTAATAAGTATAATTATTATAGTTCTAGCGATAATAATAGTAAAATATGGCTAATAGTGCATGTTATATTGATAATAATAAAAGTAATAAGTATATTTATTACAGTTCTATCGATAATAACTGCATAATATGGGTAATAATGCATGTTATATTGATGATAATAAAAGTAATACGTATATTTATTATAGTTCTAGCGATTATAACTGCATTATATGGGTAATAATGCACGTTATATTGATAATATTGGGAGTAATAAGTATAATTATTATAGTTCTAGCGATAATGATAGTAAAACATGGCTAATAGTGCATGTGCTATTGATAATAATATAAGTAATAAGTATAATTATTACAGTTATAGCGATAATAACTGCATAATATTTGTAACAATGCATGTTATATTGATAATAATAAAAGTAATAAGTATATTTATTATACTTCTGTCGATAATAACTGCATTATATGGGTAATAGTGCATGTTATATTGATAATATATAAGTAATAAGTATAATTATTACAGTTATAGCGATAATAACTGCATTATATGGGTAATAATGCATGTTATATTGATGATATCGGGATTAATAAGTATAATTAGTATAGTTCTAGCAATAATAATAGTAAAATATGGCTAATAGTTCATGTTATATTGATAATAATAATAGTAATAAGTATATTTATTATAGTACTATCGATAATAACTGCATAATATGGGTAATAATGCATGTTATATTGATGATAATGAAGGTTGTAAGTATATTTATTACAGTTCTAGCGATAATAACTGCATAATATGGGTAATAATGCATGTTATATTGATAATAATAATAGTAATAAGTATATTTATTATAGTTCTATCGATAATAACTGCATAATATGGGTAATAATGCATGTTATATTGATAATAATATAAGTAATAAGTTTAATTATTACAGTTCTATGGATAATAACTGCATAATATGGGTAATAATGCATGTTATATTGATAATAATAAAAGTTTTAAGTATATTTATTATAGTTCTATCGATAATAACTGCATAATATGGGTAATAATGCATGTTATATTGATGATAATGAAGGTAGTGAGTATATTTATTACAGTTCTAGCGATAATAACTGCATTATATGCGTAACAATGCATGTTATATTAATAATATCGGGAGTAATAAGTATAATTATTATAGTTCTAGCGATAATAATAGTACAATATGGCTAATAGTGCACGTTATATTGATAATAATAAAAGTAATAAGTATATTTATTACAGTTCTATCGATAATAACTGCATAATATGGGTAATAATGCATGTTATATTGATGATAATAAAAGTAATACGTATATTTATTATAGTTCTAGCGATAATAACTGCATAATGTGGGTAATAATGCATGTTACATTGATAATAATAAAAGTAATAAGTATATTTATTATAGTTCTGTCGATAATAACTGCATAATATTGGTAATAATGCATGTTATATTGATGATAATAAAAGTAATACGTATATTTATTATAGTTCTAGCGATAATAACTGCATAATATGGGTAATAATGCATGTTATATTGATAATAATATAAGTAATAAGTATAATTATTACAGTTCAGCGACAATAACTGCATAATATGGGTAATAATGCATGTTACAATGATGATAATAAAAGTAATACATATATTTATTATAGCTCTAGCGATAATAACTGCATAATATGGGTAATAATGCATGTTATATTGATAATAATATAAGTAATAAGTTTAATTATTACAGTTCTATGGATATTAACTACATAATATGGGTAATAGTGCATGTTATATTGATAATAATAAAAGTAATAAGTATATTTATTATAGTTCTATCGATAATAACTGCATAATATGGGCAATAATGCATGTTATATTGATGATAATAAAAGTAATACGTATATTTATTATAGTTCTGTCGATAATAACTGCATAATATGGGCAATGATGCATGTTATATGGATGATAATGACAGTAGTGAGTATATTTATTACAGTTCTAGCGATAATAACTGCATTATTTCGGTAATAATGCATGTTATATTGATAATATCGGGAGTAATAAGTATAATTATTATAGTTCTAGCGATAATGGTAGTAAAACATGGCTAATAGTGCATGTGCTATTGATAATAATATAAGTAATAAGTATAATTATTACAGTTATAGCGATAATAACTGCATAATATGGGTAGCAATGCATGTTATATTGATAATAATAAAAGTAATAAGTATATTTATTATACCTCTGTCGATAATAACTGCATTATATGGGTAATAATGCATGTTATATTGATAATAATATAAGTAATATGTATAATTATTACAGTTCTAGCGACAATAACGCCATTATATGGGTAATAATGCATGTTATATTGATAATAATATAAGTAATAAATATAATTATTACAGTTCTAGCGATAATAACTGCATAATATGGGTAATAATGCATGTTATATTGATGATAATGAAAGTTGTAGGTATATTTATTACAGTTCTAGCGATAATAACTGCATAATATGGGTAATAATGCATGTTATATTGATAATAATAATAGTAATAAGTATATTTATTATGGTACTATCGATAATAACTGCATAATATGGGTAATAATGCACGTTATATTGATGATAATGAAAGTTGTAAGTATATTTATTACAGTTCTATCGATAATAGCTGCATAATATTGGTAATAATGCATGTTATATTGATGATAATAAAAGTAATACGTATATTTATTATAGTTCTAGCGATAATAACTGCATAATATGGGTAATAATGCATGTTATATTCATAATAATAATAGTAATAAGTATATTTATTATAGTACTATCGATAATAACTGCATAATATGGGTAATAATGCATGTTATATTGATGATAATGAAAGTTGTAGGTATATTTATTCCAGTTCTAGCGATAATAACTGCATAATATGGGTAATAATGCATGTTATATTGATAATAATAATAGTAATAAGTATATTTATTATAGTACTATCGATAATAACTGCATAATATGGGTAATAATGCATGTTATATTGATGATAATGAAAGTTGTAAGTATATTTATTACAGTTCTATCGATAATAACTGCATAATATTGGTAATAATGCATGTTATATTGATGATAATAAAAGTAATACGTATATTTATTATAGTTCTAGCGATAATAACTGCATAATATTGGTAATAATGCATGCTATGTTGATGATAATAAAAGTAATACGTATATTTATTATAGTTCTAGCGATAATAACTGCATAATATGGGTAATAATGCATGTTATATTGATAATAATATAAGTAATAAGTATAATTATTGCAGTTCTAGCGACAATAACTGCATAATATGGGTAATAATGCATGTTATATTGATGATAATAAAAGTAATACGTATATTTATTATAGTTCTAGCGATAATAACTGCATAATATGGGTAATAATGCATGTTATATTGATAATAATAAAAGTAATAAGTATATTTATTATAGTTCTGTCGCTAATAACTGCATAATATGGGCAATGATGCATGTTATATGGATGATAATGACAGTAGTGAGTATATTTATTACAGTTCTAGCGATAATAACTGCATCATTTCGGTAATAATGCATGTTATATTGATAACATCGGGAGTAATAAGTATAATTATTATAGTTCTAGCGATAATAATAGTAAAATATTTCTAATAGTGCATGTTATATTGATAATAATAAAAGTAATAAGTATATTTATTACAGTTCTATCGATAATAACTGCATAATATGGGTAATAATGCATGTTATATTGATGATTATAAAAGTAATACGTATATTTATTATAGTTCTAGCGATTATAACTGCATTATATGGGTAATAATGAACGTTATATTGATAATATTGGGTGTAATAAGTATAATTATTATAGTTCTAGCGATAATGATAGTAAAACATGGCTAATAGTGCATGTTATATTGATAATAATAAAAGTAATAAGTATATTTATTATACTTCTGTTGATAATAACTGCATTATATGGGTAATAATGCATGTTATATTGATAATAATAATAGTAATAAGTATATTTATTATAGTACTATCGATAATAACTGCATAATATGGGTAATAATGCATGTTGTATTGATGATAATGAAAGTTGTAAGTATATTTATTACAGTTCTATCGATAATAACTGCATAATATTGGTAATAATGCATGTTATATTGATGATAATAAAAGTAATACGTATATTTATTATAGTTCTAGCGATAATAACTGCATAATATTGGTAATAATGCATGCTATATTGATGATAATAAAAGTAATACGTATATTTATTATACTTCTAGCGATAATAACTGCATAATATGGGTAATAATGCATGTTATATTGATAATAATATAAGTAATAAGTATAATTATTGCAGTTCTAGCGACAATAACTGCATAATATGGGTAATAATGCATGTTATATTGATGATAATAAAAGTAATACGTATATTTATTATAGTTCTAGCGATAATAACTGCATAATATGGGTAATAATGCATGTTATATTGATAATAATAAAAGTAATAAGTATATTTATTATAGTTCTGTCGATAATAACTGCATAATATGGGCAATGATGCATGTTATATGGATGATAATGACAGTAGTGAGTATATTTATTACAGTTCTAGCGATAATAACTGCATCATTTCGGTAATAATGCATGTTATATTGATAACATCGGGAGTAATAAGTATAATTATTATAGTTCTAGCGATAATAATAGTAAAATATTCCTAATAGTGCATGTTATATTGACAATAATAAAAGTAATAAGTATATTTATTACAGTTCTATCGATAATAACTGCATAATATGGGTAATAATGCATGTTATATTGATGATTATAAAAGTAATACGTATATTTATTATATTTCTAGCGATTATAACTGCATTATATGGGTAATAATGAACGTTATATTGATAATATTGGGTGTAATAAGTATAATTATTATAGTTCTAGCGATAATGATAGTAAAACATGGCTAATAGTGCATGTTATATTGATAATAATAAAAGTAATAAGTATATTTATTATACTTCTGTTGATAATAACTGCATTATATGGGTAATAATGCATGTTATATTGATAATAATAATAGTAATAAGTATATTTATTATAGTACTATCGATAATAACTGCACAATATGGGTAATAATGCATGTTATATTGATGATAATGAAAGTTGTAAGTATATTTATTACAGTTCTAGCGATAATAACTGCATAATATGGGTAATAGTGCATGTTATATTGATAATAATAATAGTAATAAGTATATTTATTATAGTTCTATCGATAATAACTGCATAATATTAGTAATACTGCATGTTATATTGATGATAATGAAAGTTGTAAGTATATTTATTACAGTTCTAGCGATAATAACTGCATTACATGCGTAATAATGCATGTTATATTGATAATATCGGGAGGAATAAGTATAATTATTATAGTTCTAGCGATAATAATAGTAAAATATGGCTAATAGTGCATGTTATATTGATAATAATAAAAGTAATAAGTATATTTATTACAGTTCTATCGACAATAACTGCATAATATGGGTAATAATGCATGTTATATTGATGATAATAAAAGTAATACGTATATTTATTATAGTTCTAGCGATTATAACTGCATTATATGGGTAATAATGCACGTTATATTGATAATATTGGGAGTAATAAGTATAATTATTATATTTCTAGCGATAATGATAGTAAAACATGGCTAATAGTGCATGTGCTATTGATAATAATATAAGTAATAAGTATAATTACTACAGATATAACGATAATAACTGCATAATATGGGTAACAATGCATGTTATATTGATAATAATAAAAGTAATAAGTATATTTATTATACTTCTGTCGATAATAACTGCATTATATGGGTAATAGTGCATGTTATATTGATAATATATAAGTAATAAGTATAATTATTACAGTTATAGCGATAATAACTGCATTATATGGGTAATAATGCATGTTATATTGATGATATCGGGATTAATAAGTATAATTATTATAGTTCTAGCAATAATAATAGTAAAATATGGCTAATAGTTCATGTTATATTGATAATAATAAAAGTAATAAGTATATTTATTATACTTCTGTCGATAATAACTGCATTATATGGGTAATAATGCATGTTATATTGATAATAATATAAGTAATATGTATAATTATTACAGTTCTAGCGACAATAACTCCATTATATGGGTAATAATGCATGTTATATTGATAATAATATAAGTAATAAGTACAATTATTACAGTTCTAGCGATAATAACTGCATAATATTGGTAATAATGCATGTTATATTGATGATAATGAAAGTTGTAGGTATATTTATTACAGTTCTAGCGATAATAACTGCATAATATGGGTAACAATGCATGTTATATTGATAATAATAATAGTAATAAGTATATTTATTATAGTACTATCGATAATAACTGCATAATATGGGTAATAATGCATGTTATATTGATGATAATGAAGGTTGTAAGTATATTTATTACAGTTCTAGCGATAATAACTGCATAATATGGGTAATAATGCATGTTATATTGATAATAATAATAGTAATAAGTATATTTATTATAGTTCTATCGATAATAACTGCATAATATGGGTAATACTGCATGTTATATTGATGATAATGAAAGTGGTGAGTATATTTATTATAGTTCTAGCGATAATAACTGCATAATATGGGTAATAATGCATGTTATATTGATAATAATATAAGTAATAAGTTTAATTATTACAGTTCAGCGACAATAACTGCATAATATGGGTAATAATGCATGTTACAATGATGATAATAAAAGTAATACGTATATTTATTATAGTTCTAGCGATAATAACTGCATAATATGGGTAATAATGCATGTTATATTGATAATAATATAAGTAATAAGTTTAATTATTACAGTTCTATGGATAATAGCTGCATAATATGGGTAATAATGCATGTTATATTGATAATAATAAAAGTAATAGGTATATTTATTATAGCTCTATCGATAATAACTGCATAATATGGGCAATAATGCATGTTATATTGATGATAATAAAAGTAATACGTATATTTATTATAGTTCTAGCGATAATAACTGCATAGTATGGGTAATAATGCATGTTATATTGATAATAATAAAAGTAATAAGTATATTTATTATTGTTCTGTCGATAATAACTGCATAATATGGGCAATGATGCATGTTATATGGATGATAATATAAGTAATATGTATAATTATTACAGTTCTAGCGACAATAACTCCATTATATGGGTAATAATGCATGTTATATTGATAATAATATAAGTAATAAGTACAATTATTACAGTTCTAGCGATAATAACTGCATAATATGGGTAATAATGCATGTTATATTGATAATAATATAAGTAATAAGTTTAATTATTACAGTTCTATGGATAATAGCTGCATAATATGGGTAATAATGCATGTTATATTGATAATAATAAAAGTAATAGGTATATTTATTATAGTTCTATCGATAATAACTGCATAATATGGGCAATAATGCATGTTATATTGATGATAATAAAAGTAATACGTATATTTATTACAGTTCTATCGATAATAACTGCATAATATGGGTAATAATGCATGTTATATTGATGATAATAAAAGTAATACGTATATTTATTATAGTTCTAGCGATAATAGCTGCATACTGTGGGTAATACTGCATGTTACATTGATAATAATAAAAGTAATAAGTATATTTATTATAGTTCTGTCGATAATAACTGCATAATATGGGCAATGATGCATGTTATATGGATGATAATGACAGTAGTGAGTATATTTATTACAGTTCTAGCGATAATAACTGCATCATTTCGGTAATAATGCATGTTATATTGATAACATCGGGAGTAATAAGTATAATTATTATAGTTCTAGCGATAATAATAGTAAAATATGGCTAATAGTGCATGTTATATTGATAATAATAAAAGTAATAAGTATATTTATTATAGTTCTAGCGATTATAACTGCATTATATGGGTAATAATGACCGTTATATTGATAATATTGGGAGTAATAAGTATAATTATTATAGTTCTAGCGATAATGATAGTAAAACATGGCTAATAGTGCATGTTATATTGATAATAATATAAGTAATAAGTATAATTATTACAGTTCTAGCGATAATAACTGCATAATATGGGTAATAATGCATGTTATATTGATAATAATAATAGTAATAAGTATATTTATTATAGTACTATCGATAATAACTGCACAATATGGGTAATAATGCATGTTATATTGATGATAATGAAAGTTGTAAGTATATTTATTACAGTTCTAGCGATAATAACTGCATAATATGGGTAATAGTGCATGTTATATTGATAATAATAATAGTAATAAGTATATTTATTATAGTTCTATCGATAATAACTGCATAATATTAGTAATACTGCATGTTATATTGATGATAATGAAAGTTGTAAGTATATTTATTACAGTTCTAGCGATAATAACTGCATTACATGCGTAATAATGCATGTTATATTGATAATATCGGGAGTAATAAGTGTA
Organism: Megachile leachella; assembly: GCA_963576845.1. Taxonomy (NCBI): domain Eukaryota; kingdom Metazoa; phylum Arthropoda; class Insecta; order Hymenoptera; family Megachilidae; genus Megachile; species Megachile leachella. Next base: position 670,477 of record CAUYWW010000200.1, on the reverse strand, counting down.
ATTATTATAGTTCTAGCGATAATAATAGTACAATATGGCTAATAGTGCATGTTATATTGATAATAATAAAAGTAATAAGCATATTTATTACAGTTCTATCGATAATAACTGCATAATATTGTTAATAATGCATGTTATATTGATGATAATAAAAGTAATACGTATATTTATTATAGTTCTAGCGATAATAACTGCATAATATGGGTAATAATGCATGTTATATTGATAATAATATAAGTAATAAGTATAATTATTACAGTTCTATAGATATTAACTGCATAATATGGGTAATAGTGCATGTTATATTGATGATAATGAAAGTAGTGAGTATATTTATTATAGTTCTAGCGATAATAACTGCATAATATGGGCAATAATGCATGTTATATTGATGATAATGAAAGTAGTGAGTATATTTATTATAGTTCTAGCGATAATAACTGCATAATATGGGTAATAATGCATGTTATAGTGATAATAATATAAGTAATAAGTATAATTATTAAAGTTCAGCGACAATAACTGCATAATATGGGTAATAATGCATGTTACAATGATGATAATAAAAGTAATACGTATGTTTATTATAGTTCTAGCGATTATAACTGCATAATATGGGTAATAATGCATGTTATATTGATAATAATATAAGTAATAAGTCAAATTATTACAGTTCTATCGATAATAACTGCATAATATGGGCAATAATGCGTGTTATATTGATGATAATAAAAGTAATACGTATATTTATTATAGTTCTAGCGATAATAACTGCATAGTATGGGTAATAATGCATGTTATATTGATAATAATAAAAGTAATAAGTATATTTATTATAGTTCTGTCGATAATAACTGCATAATATGGGCAATGATGCATGTTATATGGATGATAATGACAGTAGTGAGTATATTTATTACAGTTCTAGCGATAATAACTGCATTATCTCGGCAATAATGCATGTTATATTAATAATATCGGGAGTAATAAGTATAATTATTATAGTTCTAGCGATAATAATAGTAAAATATGGCTAATAGTGCATGTTATATTGATAATAATAAAAGTAATAAGTATATTTATTACAGTTCTATCGATAATAACTGCATAATATGGGTAATAATGCATGTTATATTGATGATAATAAAAGTAATACGTATATTTATTATAGTTCTAGCGATTATAACTGCATTATATGGGTAATAATGCACGTTATATTGATAATATTGGGAGTAATAAGTATAATTATTATAGTTCTAGCGATAATGATAGTAAAACATGGCTAATAGTGCATGTGCTATTGATAATAATATAAGTAATAAGTATAATTATTACAGTTATAGCGATAATAACTGCATAATATTTGTAACAATGCATGTTATATTGATAATAATAAAAGTAATAAGTATATTTATTATACTTCTGTCGATAATAACTGCATTATATGGGTAATAGTGCATGTTATATTGATAATATATAAGTAATAAGTATAATTATTACAGTTATAGCGATAATAACTGCACTATATGGGTAATAATGCATGTTATATTGATGATATCGGGATTAATAAGTATAATTAGTATAGTTCTAGCAATAATAATAGTAAAATATGGCTAATAGTTCATGTTATATTGATAATAATAATAGTAATAAGTATATTTATTATAGTACTATCGATAATAACTGCATAATATGCGTAATAATGCATGTTGTATTGATGATAATGAAGGTTGTAAGTATATTTATTACAGTTCTAGCGATAATAACTGCATAATATGGGTAATAATGTATGTTATATTGATAATAATAATAGTAATAAGTATATTTATTATAGTTCTATCGATAATAACTGCATAATATGGGTAATAATGCATGTTATATTGATAATAATATAAGTAATAAGTTTAATTATTACAGTTCTATGGATAATAACTGCATAATATGGGTAATAATGCATGTTATATTGATAATAATAAAAGTAATAAGTATATTTATTATAGTTCTATCGATAATAACTGCATAATATGGGTAATAATGCATGTTATATTGATGATAATGAAGGTAGTGAGTATATTTATTACAGTTCTAGCGATAATAACTGCATTATATGCGTAATAATGCATGTTATATTAATAATATCGGGAGTAATAAGTATAATTATTATAGTTCTAGCGATAATAATAGTACAATATGGCTAATAGTGCACGTTATATTGATAATAATAAAAGTAATAAGTATATTTATTACAGTTCTATCGATAATAACTGCATAATATGGGTAATAATGCATGTTATATTGATAATAATATAAGTAATAAGTATAATTATTACAGTTCAGCGACAATAACTGCATAATATGGGTAATAATGCATGTTACAATGATGATAATAAAAGTAATACATATATTTATTATAGCTCTAGCGATAATAACTGCATAATATGGGTAATAATGCATGTTATATTGATAATAATATAAGTAATAAGTTTAATTATTACAGTTCTATGGATATTAACTGCATAATATGGGTAATAGTGCATGTTATATTGATAATAATAAAAGTAATAAGTATATTTATTATAGTTCTATCGATAATAACTGCATAATATGGGCAATAATGCATGTTATATTGATGATAATAAAAGTAATACGTATATTTATTATAGTTCTAGCGATAATAACTGCATAGTATGGGTAATAATGCATGTTATATTGATAATAATAAAAGTAATAAGTATATTTATTATAGTTCTGTCGATAATAACTGCATAATATGGGCAATGATGCATGTTATATGGACGATAATGACAGTAGTGAGTATATTTATTACAGTTCTAGCGATAATAACTGCATTATTTCGGTAATAATGCATGTTATATTGATAATATCGGGAGTAATAAGTATAATTATTATAGTTCTAGCGATAATGGTAGTAAAACATGGCTAATAGTGCATGTGCTATTGATAATAATATAAGTAATAAGTATAATTATTACAGTTATAGCGATAATAACTGCATAATATGGGTAGCAATGCATGTTATATTGATAATAATAAAAGTAATAAGTATATTTATTATACTTCTGTCGATAATAACTGCATTATATGGGTAATAGTTCATGTTATATTGATAATAATAAAAGTAATAAGTATATTTATTATACCTCTGTCGATAATAACTGCATTATATGGGTAATAATGCATGTTATATTGATAATAATATAAGTAATATGTATAATTATTACAGTTCTAGCGACAATAACGCCATTATATGGGTAATAATGCATGTTATATTGATAATAATATAAGTAATAAATATAATTATTACAGTTCTAGCGATAATAACTGCATAATATGGGTAATAATGCATGTTATATTGATGATAATGAAAGTTGTAGGTATATTTATTACAGTTCTAGCGATAATAACTGCATAATATGGGTAATAATGCATGTTATATTGATAATAATAATAGTAATAAGTATATTTATTATAGTACTATCGATAATAACTGCATAATATGGGTAATAATGCACGTTATATTGATGATAATGAAAGTTGTAAGTATATTTATTACAGTTCTATCGATAATAGCTGCATAATATTGGTAATAATGCATGTTATATTGATGATAATAAAAGTAATACGTATATTTATTATAGTTCTAGCGATAATAACTGCATAATATGGGTAATAATGCATGTTATATTCATAATAATAATAGTAATAAGTATATTTATTATAGTACTATCGATAATAACTGCATAATATGGGTAATAATGCATGTTATATTGATGATAATGAAAGTTGTAGGTATATTTATTACAGTTCTAGCGATAATAACTGCATAATATGGGTAATAATGCATGTTATATTGATAATAATAATAGTAATAAGTATATTTATTATAGTACTATCGATAATAACTGCATAATATGGGTAATAATGCATGTTATATTGATGATAATGAAGGTTGTAAGTATATTTATTACAGTTCTAGCGATAATAACTGCATAATATGGGTAATAATGCATGTTATATTGATAATAATAATAGTAATAAGTATATTTATTATAGTTCTATCGATAATAACTGCATAATATGGGTAATACTGCATGTTATATTGATGATAATGAAAGTGGTGAGTATATTTATTATAGTTCTAGCGATAATAACTGCATAATATTGGTAATAATGCATGTTATATTGATAATAATATAAGTAATAAGTATAATTATTACAGTTCAGCGACAATAACTGCATAATATGGGTAATAATGCATGTTACAATGATGATAATAAAAGTAATACGTATATTTATTATAGTTCTAGCGATAATAACTGCATAATATGGGTAATAATGCATGTTATATTGATAATAATATAAGTAATAAGTTTAATTATTACAGTTCTATGGATAATAGCTGCATAATATGGGTAATAATGCATGTTATATTGATAATAATAAAAGTAATAGGTATATTTATTATAGTTCTATCGATAATAACTGCATAATATGGGCAATAATGCATGTTATATTGATGATAATAAAAGTAATACGTATATTTATTATAGTTCTAGCGATAATAACTGCATAATATGGGTAATAATGCATGTTATATTGATAATAATAAAAGTAATAAGTATATTTATTATTGTTCTATCGATAATAACTGCATAATATGGGTAATAATGCATGTTATATTGATGATAATGAAAGTAGTGAGTATATTTATTACAGTTCTAGCGATAATAACTGCATTATATGCGTAATAATGCATGTTATATTAATAATATCGGGAGTAATAAGTATAATTATTATAGTTCTAGCGATGATAATAGTACAATATGGCTAATAGTGCATGTTATATTGATAATAATATAAGTAATAAGTATATTTATTGCAGTTCTAGCGACAATAACTGCATAATATGGGTAATAATGCATGTTATATTGATGATAATAAAAGTAATACGTATATTTATTATAGTTCTAGCGATAATAACTGCATAATATGGGTAATAATGCATGTTATATTGATAATAATAAAAGTAATACGTATATTTATTATAGTTCTAGCGATAATAACTGCATAATATGGGTAATAATGCATGTTATATTGATAATAATATAAGTAATAAGTATAATTATTACAGTTCAGCGACAATAACTGCATAATATGGGTAATAATGCATGTTACAATGATGATAATAAAAGTAATACGTATATCTATTATAGTTCTAGCGATAATAACTGCATAATATGGGTAATAATGCATGTTATATTGATAATAATATAAGTAATAAGTTTAATTATTACAGTTCTATGGATATTAACTGCATAATATGGGTAATAATGCATGTTATATTGATAATAAAATAATTTTCAAAAAAAAAATACACCGACTTCGAAATGCACTAAAAAGTATAAAATAATTTCTATTTCCTAATGAAGTAATTTCTATTTCATTCACTCATACAATTACGTAACATATATGTATGAAACCTATTTACTCGTTAGGTAGTATATTAAATATATTTCAACTTTTTCGAAGGCGGCGCAAAATTAAAAGATTTTCTTGAACATGTCAATCTTTAGACGGCCGTACATGGGCAAGGCTCGTATAGCTATTTTTTTTTCTATACATATAACTCGACAGCACGCCGCGAAATATGTGTTAGTGCGTATAGAATGTAACTATGGTCTATCTAGATTCATAGAGTATGCACGGAAGGACCCGATCGCCGCATATACAGAAAGGTAGGGCCCATCTGCCGGAAATTTGGTAATTCCCGCGTCGTGGACCCCGTTTGTAGGTTCTTAGATCCATGCCTTCCACATGCGAACGAAGTCGATTCAGTTTCATTTATATCAGAAACGTTGTGAAATGAAGATTCAGTCGTTACATTTCCGTATATTACCAGATATATCTGTAATGGTTCGTATTCTTCCTCAGGATTTATTAATATGCTGTTAAGATCGCGGTTAGGTTATAAACAGGAAGGGACTCTTTCAAATCTTTAATTTTCATTTTTATATCCACATCTATTTTTCAAGGAAAAAACTAAATTACGGTCAGCTCTTCAAAACTTAATCACTTCCCAGTCATAATCGTCCGCAATAAACCACCCCATAAACGATCGGTAAAAATATTCTCCACTAGCACGCCAAATTGGGTTTTCCCAAACACGTACCCCGAGGAAAGGGAAGAAAAACCCCCGACATTTCCAAAGAAAGGCGATTGGTCAACAATTCCACCCCACCTTAGTTTCAGCTTCACCTTCGAATATACACCCACATACAAAAGTTAATGAAAAGACAGCCCCGCTAGTTTTAAGACAGAATTTTTGTAACAACCAAGCAACACACTAAATAAATCAAATCTTTGGTAGAAACGCAAAGTGAGCATTTGCTACATCATCTAAAATGCAATACGCCGTACCATAATCAACTAGTTATTGGCAGCAACGTTTACTGATGTATTTTTGATTTTGCGCCGCCTCCGAAAAAGTTGAAATATATTTAATATACTACCTAACGAGTAAATAGGTTTCATACATATATGTTACGTAATTGTATGAGTGAATGAAATAGAAATTACTTCATTAGGAAATAGGAATTATTTCATACTTTTTAGTGCATTTCGAAGTCGGTGTATTTTTTTTCTGAAAATTATTTTATTTCACGCTTTTTAGTGGAATGGGGAGAATTGTATAAGATACTGTGAGACAGTTCTTCCGGGCTTTTTTTTGATTGCATAAATGCCGTGGACATAATTAAGTAAAAGACAACATGAATATTTGTTTTTCTATTTCTTTTTTATTTTAATTAATAAAATTAAAAACATTGGTGGGCCCCCCCACCCCACGACGGCCCCACCTGCCGCCCCCTCCTCTTCCTCGATCTCCTCTTCTTCCTCCTCCTCCTCCTCCCCGCCTCCGCCCGCGGTATGGCTTCCGCCTCGTGCCGGCGGCTGTTCCTCGCGCTGCAAAGTAAAATATGAACAGTTTCATATGTTATACATTTTTAGAATCAAATCTTTATTATTTACGACACAGATTGGTTAACACTAGAACTACCGGCGTTCAATGTACATGACTTTCAAATCGGAAATGAAATAACAAAACAAAGGATGAAATATAAACATACCGTTCCACATACCCTAGTTCTTTATTTCAACACTAGGATCAGCGTATGTTCGAAAAAAAAACAATTTTTACAAGTTTTTATAATTTAAAGAACTAAGAAACTTTAAACAATTAATTTTAACCCCTTCGGTAGTTATAATGTTAATCATTTGTGTGATAGAATCTATAATGCTTACCACGGTACTTCTCCTCACCCAGCGTCTCCTTTTGCTGTTGCTGCGGCTGTTGCTGCGGCTGTTGCTGTTGTTGCTGCTGTTGTTGCTGCTGTTGTTGCTGCTGTTGTTGCTGCTGTTGTTGCATCTGCAGCTGCAGCTGCTGCAGCTCCTGCTGCAGTTGCTGCTGCTGCTGCTGCATCTGCTGCTGCAGTTGTTGCTGTTGTAACTGCAGCGCCTGCAGCAGTTGTGCAAACGCTACGTTTGAAAGAGAGAAAAAGAAAATATATATCTTACGTACATTTTCTTGAATCATGCATTATATTAATTTTTTCATTAGAAGTTTAATTCTACTTACTTGTATTTTGTTGGTCGCTTTCCATATTTCTGCAAAAAAATTTGTATTATTAAAAGAGTAATCTATTTGCATTTGTGAATAAAGTTCCGAAAAGTACTCATCCCCTAGTTTTATTTGAAGCTTAATATTCTTGTTTTTATATCGTGAATAGGAATATCATAATGAAATTTAGTGACTGCACAAATGTGGTTCAATAATTCAAGACAACCGGGGTGAGCGGATTTCAGAAGTATATTCAACTAAACCACCAACCGTTAAGAGGAGTGTCCTGTTTTTGTTTAGATTCGAATCGATCGAAGCGACGATACGAATGTTTTCTTTTAGATTTGTCCATACTATTGTATCATAAATGAGACTCGACAATAATACACGCGTTCCTGTTACGACGAACTGTCACCCGATCCAAACACTCTTCATTGACATTGTAACCGATCTAAACACTCGTTATTTGCACCTCGCTTTGATTTAAACCGCACAAAAATTCTTATCTCGTACCCCGCCCTCACAACAATACTGCTGATCGCGATAAAATATACGAAATATAAACAGGACATGATGCAATTGAAAATATTTGGGTATTTTTAATTCGTTATCAAATGAATGAAGTAATTTACATGGTAATTTAATTAGTATACACAGATGCATATATCTACATTTAGGAAAACAGCTGAAATATATCACGAGCACAGTTCTGAAAACTATATACACTTATCGACCGTTTCGTATGTTTACCGACGCTCTAGGTAACTTGACCAAAAATGTCAAAATAGGTGAAAAATACTATGAGCGGTGTTATCGGATAATCGTTGAACTATATTTCACGGCTTACGGCCATCTTGCTTGCAAAGATGGTCTGTCTCACTCATGCACCTTCGTAAATTCAACTTTATTCTCTACGGAGTATCTATCACCATTTAAAACAACCAGAGATGAATATAGGGAAATCCTCCGATGGCCATTGTATTCGTCAAACCTCATTTTCGCAATTTTTAAGCTTTATAGTCGAACTTAGAAAATCGCCTAGTCTTCTTCGCACATCGCATTGGTGTGAGAGAAACGACTCGATTTTCGTAAATTCGATTATAACGCTTGAATATTGCGAAAATGAAGTTTTGACAAGTACAGCGGCCATCCGCGGACTTCCCTACAGGCAGCTCTGGTCGTTTTAAATAGTAATAAACAGTCTATACAGAATGAGGCTGAATTTTGGAAGGTGCATGGGTAAGACAGACACTGATCTATGCATGCAAAATAGCCACCACGGGACACTCGCCTTAAAGATTAAATTAATGTATATTATTTCATATATAACATATGTATGAAATGAAATAGTACTTACAAGTTTATACTCAGGCAGCTGAACTTAAACTGAACAAATATCTGCGGTATGTGACTTCCGAAGGATGAGGATTGGTGGGGCAAATTCCAGGATTCCATACTTTGTTTACACGATTCGTTGTCATTTCGTTTAGACTGTAAATGTAGAATACACTACAAGAGTGAGATACGCTTTGAAGCAAGCCGTTCCACTCTTCGTCAGCTCCTACATTCTTTAAAGTCTGCCGACCGCATCGAACGTAAAGACAGCGATTGAAAAAAAAAGACATAGCATAAACAAATGAGTATACGTCAGCGAAACAATACTAATGCAAAAAATGATAATTGTTATATTTTTTTGTGATGAAACGTTCATCGACAAATTTGTGATTCGCTTAAAATAAGCGAAAACACGATATAATTCGAACCGTATGTACCGTGTACATTTTTTATTCAGTTACTGCCACAATATTAGTTCTTGCAAATACATATATTCCGAATTTCATCGGGTTTGGTATCAATTTAAACAGAAAAAGATCAGTAATATCGTGGTAAACATTTTTTCGAAGGTAACAGGAAAATTAATGCAAAGGAAATGTTCCTTACTCGATGCTGATTTGTTTTTTTATACTCGCAGTATTTCTTTGAAATATATCTATCTCGCCCTCTTTCGTAACACGTGTTCTTTTTTCCCGGTTACTGATCCGAAGCTCCGCTCGTCCTGAGAAAAATCATTCATTTATTTTACGCACATCTCAGTACTGTCCAGAGTACGAGGGAAAACCAGCGGGACGTGAAGGGGGCAAAGAGGGTAGGCCGTTAGGACCACCTAATTCCCACTTTTCGACTCACGCGTAGCTCCCACCTCTCATCCGTAATGGTATGGTTTCACAAAGGTATAGAAACAGATATTGCTAATATATGAGCCGTTCACTGCACAAATCGATTAACTCCATTTTTTGAAAAATCTTAAATTTAAGTGTAAAAGCACTTGGTATAATGCTAACTTTTTATGTTTATACAAACTTTTCCAAACATAAACGATTAACACCATTGAACGACAATATCTATTTTGGCCACTGAATAATAAATAACATATTTCAGAGGCCATTCCGAAATAAATTTTTTCTAATCGTTTTTATTATAATTTTACATCTTTTAAGTGATAGCCACATTTGTATTTATGCATTCTGCACACTTTATTTGAATTAATATTACCAATGGAATTTTAAAAACCTATGCACATTATTTCATCAGATTTCTTCGCTTTTTGTTTTGTGGAGTTAATCGATTTGTGCATTGAACGGCTCATATGTTAAAAAACTTTATCTTTTTCCTTTTATACGGTGCGTAAAACTTTTAGATACTACGACAATGGAATGCCGCTCGACGTATCGCTCGTTCTGTCTCGCTTCTTCTACATATATCTGACCCACTCGCCGCGTCATGCGACCGATTAGTGTATGTGTGTGCCTCGACAAATAGCGTGTTATTGCCGAAAGTTCGTGTGACAATAGGCGGCAACGTTACGATCTAGCCACTGAGATACTCTTTTCGTCCCTCTAGCACCGTTTTCGTCCCGCTAGTATTCTGTCGTACTCTGGACAGTAGATGTATCTGCTCCGTCTACTAAAAGATTACGGCTACAAGTCTGTGTGTTATTGTGGGACACGATCAATTAGATCAGCACCTCTTCCAACGTTTAGGAAAGGCAAACAGCAGTCAATTGTAACGAGCACCGCGCCACGCTTTCCTGAGCTCAACGCGATATCAGTAAAGTTGATGACTGCGTAATAGGTATTAGTAGTATAGCTTCTCCTTTCCTCTTTTATTTCTTTTCTTTTCATTTTAAGTAGCTAAATTTAAATAGTTCTTTTTTTCTTTTTTTTTTTCTAAGGAGCTAAAGCAAGATAATAAATAAAAAAAAGGCTCCCAATCAGGCTACAGAGAATTACTGTTTATGAAAAAAAACTGAACAAGTTTTGTTTCGTCAAATATAAGAAACAAAAAGGAAAATTCTGCTTTAAGCGAATCAAGCGAAACGAGCCAATTCTGCTTTAAGCGAATCAAACGAAACGAGCCAATTCTGCTTTAAGCGAATCAAACGAAACGAGCCAATTCTGCTTTAAGCGAATCAAGCGAAACGGGCCAATTCTGCTTTAAGCGAATCAAGCGAAACAGGCCAATTCTGCTTTAAGCGAATCAAGCGAAACGAGCCAATTCTGCTTTAAGCGAATCAAACGAAACGAGCCAATTCTGCTTTAAGCGAATCAAGCGAAACGCGCCAATTCTGCTTTAAGCGAATCAAGCGATACGGGCCAATTCTGCTTTAAGCGAATCAAGCGAAACGAGCCAATTCTGCTTTAAGCGAATCAAACGAAACGAGCCAATTCTGCTTTAAGCGAATCAAGCGAAACGCGCCAATTCTGCTTTAAGCGAATCAAGCGAAACGGGCCACTTCTGCTTTAAGCGAATCAAACGAAACAGGACAATTGTGTTTTTAAGTAATCACTATTTAGAAGTCTTATATATACAGCTATGGGCAGACCGTCAAAAAATGCATCCCGAATGAAAAAGAATCGGGCGAAAGAATCGCACGAAGTTAAACAATTACGTCTGTTAGAGAATCGTGAAAGAAATGCACAGATACGGCGTCAAGAAACTATTAATGAACACCGTTCGAGATTATCCGTAATGCGAAAATACGCCCGTTCGAAAGTGTCACGCGAAACAACAGGTGAAAAAAAAATGCGGCTAAGTAGAATTTCTAACCGTTTGAAGAACGAATCGGCCGAGGAACGATCACGTCGGATCGGATTAATCCGCCGGCGAATAGCAAACGAATCGGCCCAGGAACGATCACGTCGGATCGGAGTAATCCGCCGGCGAGTTGCAAACGAATCGGCCGAGGAACGATCACGTCGGATCGGATTAATCCGTCGGCGTATAGCAAACGAATCGGCCGAGGAACGATCACATCGGATCGGATTAATCCGCCGGCGAATAACAAACGAATCGGCCCTGGAACGATCACGTCGGATCCGATTAATCCGTCGGCGATTAACAAACGAACCAGCCGAGAAACGATCACGTCGGATGAGATTAATCAGCCGGCGATTAGCAAACGAATCGGCCGAGCAACGATCACGTCGGATCGGAGTAATCCGCCGGCGATTAGCAAACGAATCGGCCGAGAAACGATCACGTCGGATCGGATTAATTCGCCGACGATTAGCAAACGAATCGGCCGTGAAACGATCACGTCGGATCGGATTAATCCGCCGGCGACTAGCAAACGAATCGGCCCAGGAACGATCACGTCGGATCGGATTAATCCGCCGGCGATTAAAGAACGAATCTACGGAACAACGTTCACAACGTCTAATGGTCGCAAGAAATCGTACGCGGGAAGTATTACTAACAGAACGTACCGAATCAAGAAATACACGTTTAAAGGATATGCGTGAACGTGCTAGAAACCGAAGAAAAGAACTTCTTCTGCAGGCAGACAGGTTTCAATCAGCTATTAATATTTTCGCTGATGTACCGTGTGCGGTGTGCTGTAAAACATTATATCCGCAGCAACGTCACGCTTTGCACACGCAGCATCTGTCTCATCTAATTCCTGCAGAACTGATGAAATTAGAAAAGATAACAACATGTTCTCGCTGCCTACATCATCTTAAAAAACACAAAGTTCCATCGCAGGCATTCTGGAATAAAATGGAAGTAATGCACATACCTCAGGAGATATCAGATTTATCGGAAATCGAAAAACACATGTTGTCCAGAATAGTCCCGTTCCTTAAAATCATGAAAATTCAAAATCGCTTCAGTCAGAATTGGTGCAAAGGTCAGGTAGTCCTCTTTGCCCGTGATGTATTCGAAGTTGCCGAACAACTTCCGCTTAAGTTAAACCAGACCGGTATAATGATTGTCGTAGAAAGCCTAGAAAATTTGGAACGACAGCGACAATTTGAAATAGACGTCGGTAAACTTCGGAGAGCTTTAGAATGGCTGCTACAAAATAATGCTTTGTACAAAGATGTGCGACCATGTTTTTCTACTATTGTCAATAACATTTCGGAAATAGCTCATGTCACTGAAGAGCTTCCTGCTGTAACAAAAGAAATTGAAGTTGCACAAGAAAATACTGAATCAAACAGTAAATTTGTGTATGTAGGCCATAATGTAGCTATTTTACGAGGCACGTGCCATCAAGCTAGCGATCGCTTCAGTGTCGAATCTCGCGGTAAGCAATGCACAGGCATAGCTGCAGTTGCTTGTGTTGCGTTTACTTTGCTCGATCCTAATACGTGGTGTACTAATGATGTTGATTATGTACTTTTAGTAGGAGATAAATATTACCGTGATTGCATTGAAGCACGAAATAACCCTGACCCCGGAGAAGTCAATGTAGACTACTTAGCCGTAACAGAATTATTGCCACACTTATCGTTCAACAATACCAGAGTCGGCATTGACATTAGCTATGAAATGGCTGTAAACGGACATATTGACATTGATAACGGTGATGAAGGATTCCCAAATTTAAAGAACGGTTTAATTATGTTTTTCCGACAGTATACATACGGAATTCTTACCGCGAATTTTATATCAGTCGCTGTATCACTCAGCAATCGGTCGGAAAGTCCCTGCTATTGGTTGTTTGATTCCCACGCAAGAGGTCCGAAAGGATATAAAGCACCGTTACGAGGCCTTTCATGCTGTATGAAATTTACGAATATTGATGATTTGCACATAATCCTGCGTCGTAATTTATATACTAAAGGAGGCAATAGCAATGTGCTAAATATCTACTCATTAACACCTCTAGCAATTGTGCCTGAAAGGAATAGGTCCCCACAAGTAGAAACGATACAACAATCACCTGTTGCGACTGCTCATACAGAGACCAGCGGCACACAAGTTGTTTCCGCAACAAGTATGTTACGCTCGATTGATGACAATATCCCCAATATCGATAATATTGTCTCTACCGGTAATAATATCAACACAGATAATGCTTTGTACAAAAATATGCGACCATGTTTTTCAACTATTGTCAATAACATTTCGGAAGTAGCTCATGTCACTGAAGAGCTTCCTGTTGTAACAAAAGAAATTGAAGTTGCACAAGAAAATACTGAATCAAACAGTAAATTTGTGTATGTAGGCCATAATGTAGCTATTTTACGAGGCACGTGCCATCAAGCTAGCGATCGCTTCAGTGTCGAATCTCGCGGTAAGCAATGCACAGGCATAGCTGCAGTTGCTTGTGTTGCGTTTACTTTGCTCGATCCTAATACGTGGTGTACTAGTGATGTTGATTATGTACTTTTAGTAGGAGATAAATATTACCGTGATTGCATTGAAGCACGAAATAACCCTGACCCCGGAGAAGTCAATGTAGACTACTTAGCCGTAACAGAATTATTGCCACACTTATCGTTCAACAATACCAGAGTTGGCATTGACATTGGCTATGAAATGGCTGTAAACGGACATATTGACATTGATAACGGTGATGAAGGATTCCCAAATTTAAAGAACGGTTTGATTATGTTTTTCCAACAGTATACATACGGAATTCTTACCGCGAATTTTATATCAGTCGCTGTATCACTCAGCAATCGGTCGGAAAGTCCTTGCTATTGGTTGTTTGATTCCCACGCAAGAGGTCCGAAAGGATATAAAGCACCGTTACGAGGCCTTTCATGCTGTATGAAATTTACGAATATTGATGATTTGCACATAATCCTGCGTCGTAATTTATATACTAAAGGAGGCAATAGCAATGTGCTAAATATCTACTCATTAACACCTCTAGCAATTGTGCCTGAAAGGAATAGATCCCCACAAGTAGAAAAGATACAGCAATCACATGTTGCAACTATTCATACAGAGTCCAGCGAAACACAAGTTGTTTTCGCGACAAGTATGTTACGTTCGATTGATGTCGATATTCCCAATATCGATAATATCGTCTCTATCGGTAATAATAAGAACACAGAAAATGACCCGGTAAGATTGGCGAATATACACAGAAAAACTGCGCCTCCTTTGAACCTAGAGAGGGAAAGAAGAATGGAAGAACTGTGTTGGTTCTTTCTTTTTCCAGATGGAAAAAATGGTTTCGGAGAACACCGAGATATCTCAATAACACCACTGGATTACTTCCAAGCACGTATTCTAAGCAATGACAAACGATTTCAACGAACAGATTATTTGTTCTTCGCGTTATCTGTTGTTGAATATTACCGCGCAAAAGCTAGCGTTTCAGTATCATGTAGAATGCGCCAAGAAGAACATACTCCAGAGCGATTAGTAGACAATATCCACCTCACGATGAGAAATATAAGAGGATCGGTATCATACTGGAAACGTTGCTGTTCGGAGTTGATCGCCATGGTTCGAAGTCTTGGACCGCCCACATGGTTTGCTACCTTCTCTTGCAATGATCTAAACTGGCCAGATATGTTGAAAGCGTTACTGTTATCCGATGGTCGTCCCATTAGCGAATTTGAAAACCTAACTTTTGCGGATCGACTACAGTTGGTTCAGAAATATCCAGTAGTTATAGCAAGACAATTTACGGTACGAGTAAACGCGTTGATGCAGCATTTAAAAAACTCTCGTTGCTTAGATAGCGCTGTTATCGATTTTTGGTATAGAATTGAATTTCAGAATAGGGGAAGTCCACATTTACACATGCTGATTTGGTGTGAAAATGTACCCGATTTCCTTACCAACGAAGGCCGCAACGTTATTGAGAAAGTTGTATCTTGTTCATTGGAAGCAGAAGACCAAGATATGAGCGACATAGTACAAAGAGTCCAAATTCATAAACATTCCGATACATGTTACAAAGATCGCAATAATCGTTGTTGTCGTTTCGGATTCCCTAGACCGATCAGTGAAACAACGATGTGCTTGGGTCCAGATGACACACTTGCCAACAATGGACGTTTCTGTGTACTTAAGAGAACCGTAAATGAAGTTATGGTAAATAATTACAATCCAACTCTTTTAAAGCTTTGGGAAGCAAACATGGATATTCAACCATGCGGAAATGTTACAGCAGTTGCATATTATATTGCTAAATACGCAAGTAAATGCGAGCCGCAGGATACAGGTGACGTTATTAAAGAAGCCATTTCCCGTGCAAAACGCCGCGGCGGTAGCGTCTGGAATCAATTATTTTCGGTATCTATGGCAATTCTATCCCAACGAATGGTCAGTGCTGCAGAATGTGCTTATCGATTATGCCATCTGCCTCTTAAAATGAGCTCACGAAAAGCTGTATTTATAAACAGCTGTCGGCCTGAGCAGAGATACAGAATTTTGCGCTTCGAAGGATATGAAACATCATTTTTCAATAACATATTCGATCGTTACGCAAAGAGACCGGACAGTCTAGAGAATTTGAGCTTAGCTGAATTTGCTGTCCGATATGAAACAGTTTCAAGTGCAATGTGGACAGAAGAGGATGGAGACGCAGAACTTAGAAATGACGATGAAGAGACATCGAGATCGAGGTTTATAAAATTGAAGGACAATACTCGAATGCGAATAAGAAATAAACCAGCTGTACTCCGCCACCGATATTATACCTTGAACGGCGATAGAGAAGGATATTTCTATAACTTGATAGTGTGTCACATTCCATTTCGTGATGAAAGTGCACTTAAGTCCGAAAACGAGTCTTCCGAACAATGTTTTCTTCGACGCCAACACGAATTGAAACCTATGTTAGGAAACGCAACCGTTGAACAATTTACTCACGTAGAACAAATTATTGAAGCGGCACTGGCCCAGGCCGTTGCTTTAAACGTTGTACGCGAAGGGGAAACTAATAATGAACAGTTAAGAGAACCAGTCAGCATTCATGCCGACGAAACAGTATATTGCGATCAAGTAGATTTGTATGAGGATCAACAGCAAGAAACACTTGCAATGCCAGAAGACGTGTTCCTTAATAGTATTCGAAGTCTTAACGTTCAACAGAAAGATTTATTGAAATCAGTTTCCTCAGTAATTGAGAAAGATATTAAAAAGAATGATGATGAAGATACGGAACAAATGTTACTCTTTATTACGGGAGGAGCTGGTAGTGGCAAGTCCTTTATTTTAAAATTACTTGTTGAACATATTAAACGCTGCTATAATCCCACAGTTGATATGATGATAAAACCATCGTTCATAGAAGTAGCTTCTTTGACTGGCGTCGCTGCCCGCCAAATATTCGGAAAAACTCTGCACTCCTTGTTCTCGTTGCCTATTGAAAAAGGTACTGCAATGACCTATCGGCGACTGACTGGACAAAGACTCGAACAGGAGAGACGAAAGTGGCGATACATAAGGTGGTTGATTATTGACGAGATATCAATGGTATCTTACGAGAATTTGCGAATAATTCATTTAAGATTGCAAGAATTCAAAATGAATGATAAACTGTTTGGTGGCGTAAATGTACTTCTTTTTGGCGATATCATGCAGTTGCCTCCGGTAAAAGGACACTGGTGTTTTATACAGCCACATTGGTGTAGCGCAGAAATTAACTTATGGCACCAATTTTCATTCTGCGAACTCACCATTAATATGCGACAAAGGGATGACGTTGAGTTTATCGACTTATTGAATAACCTACGGTTTGGGGAAGTGACAACCTCTCAACTACAAATACTATGCGAACGAAGAAGAGTTCCCTTAACTGGAGAGTTTGAGGATGGAGAAGCGGTAAGAATTTTTCCAACCATAAAATTAGTCGATGAATATAATGCAAAAATGACCGATAAATTAGCAAAATCACATCGAATGTACATCATTGATGCAGTAGACGAGTCCCGTGAGCCAGCTACATATGGAAAAAGGCCACCAGAAAATGTTATTCCTACAAATGTTAATAACTGTGGCGGACTGTTGCATACAGTAACGTTAGCCGAAGGATCGCGAATCATGCTGCGGCGAAATATATCAATTTCTGATGGTTTGATAAACGGTACAATGGGAATAGTTAAGAAATTTAAATGGCCGGCACTTAGGAGAGACCAACTAGAACAGGGAGAATTGCCGGATTCAGTTCTTATAAAATTTGACGACGAATCCGTTGGAAATAGGTTCAAAGATAATGATGGCTACATTCCAATATCTCCAGTTTCAGCAACGTTTCAAGCGACAAAAGGTTATGGGGACGTCGAGCGCAGAATGTTACCACTTATTTTAAGTTGGGCAGTGACGGTGCAGAAATTACAAGGAACCACACTGAACAAAGCTGTAATTGATCTTGGCAAAAGGAATTTTGCGAAAGGTCAAATTTACGTTGCACTTAGTCGTGTTAAAAGTCTAGATGGTCTAGTGTTATCTGATTTAGCGCCAAACAAAGTCCTCGTCAAACCACATGACGAGAAAGCACTCGCAGAAATGGAAAGATTACGACGCTTGCTTTTGCAAACAAACACTACAGATCAGCTACCAGCGAGTGACACGTAAAGAAACGAGCCAAATCGGTTTTTTTCCTTCTCTTTTATTTGCGGCCAATTGATAAAGAAAGTAACGCAATCTATTTACAAGAACAACTTTGAAAAATCACAGTCGCCATATTTCTTTCAGAGTAAGAGTAGATCTTTTGCAATAACAATAGTTATTAACAATTAACGAGTCCCATAAATATCTGTTCCAAATGAGATCATCGTGAAAAGGTCCTCGATGTTCGAAAAGTTTCATTGCGATCAGTGCATTTCTTACAAAACAGTAGCAAAGAATAGGATTTTGCAGTAATAATAGTTATTATACATGTATACTAATTTTCGACTGACAAGACGTATTTGCAGAAACAGTAGAAAATCGGCGCCCGCATATTGACTCATACACAAGCAGAGACACGTAGGCATACGTCGAATTCAATATATTAGTAACAATAGTGTTTCGCTAATACCTCGATAACTAAAGCTTAGCGTTAATAGCGGATACGGAAAGAAGTTGTTAAGAATCGTGTCCCAGATAACATATTAAAAGAATATTAAAATCGTTCAAACACTCGCCTAGGCGTAATCGGTGAACACACATAGAAAAAAAACTAATTTGAAAGGCTAATAACAATTTTCGCCGATATCTCGAAAACTAAAGTTTTTCCTGAAATTTTTATATGACAGAGTTGTTCAGAATCATGTCCGTGATAACATATTAAAAGCGCATTCAAATCGGAAAAAATTTTTTTCAAAAGTTGCCGGTTTTTCTGCAAAAAAAATACTTTGCAATTAAAAAATGAAAAATTTTTTAAGAATGGTACCAATGGGGAGTCAGACCCTACCGGATGCAAAAGGTTTCGTTCCGATTGGTCCATCCAGTTAGGAGTAATCGGCGAACATACATGGAAAAAGTTGATTTAAAAAATTAACAACAATTTTCGCTGATATCTCAAAAACTAAAGTTTTTTCTGAAATTTTTATATGACAGAGTTGTTCAGAATCATGTCCATGATAACATATTAAAAGCGCATTGAAATCGGAGAAAATTTTTTTCAAAAGTTGCCGGTTTTTTTAAAAAAAAAATACTTTGCAAGTAAAAAATGAAAAATTTTTTAAGAATGGTACCAATAGGGAGTCAGACCCTACCGGATGCAAAAGGTTTCGTTCCGATTGGTCCACCCAGTTAGGAGTAATCGGCGAACATACATAGAAAAAATATATATATACAGGTCGAATTGAGTAACCTCCTCCTTTTTCGAAGTCGGTTAAAAAATGAAAAATTTTTTAAGAATGGTACCAATGGGGAGGCAGACCCTACGAGATGCAAGAGGTTTCGTTCCGATTGGTCATCCCAGTTAGGAGTAATCGGCGAACATACATACAAAAAGTTGATTTAAAAAATTAACAACAATTTTCGCTGATATCTCAAAAACTAAAGTTTTTTCTGATATTTTTATATGACAAAATTGTTCAGAATCATGTCCGTGATAACATATTAAAAGCGCATCGAAATCGGAGAAAATTTTTTTCAAAAGTAGCCGGTTTTTTTAAAAAAAAAATACTTTGCAAGTAAAAAATGAAAAATTTTTTAAGAATGGTACCAATAGGGAGTCAGACCCTACCGGATGCAAAAGGTTTCGTTCCGATTGGTCCTCCCAGTTAGGAGTAATCGGCGAACATACATAGAAAAAAAAAAAAAAAAAAAAAAAAAAAAAAAAAAAAAAATATACAGGTCGAATTGAGTAACCTCCTCCTTTTTCGAAGTCGGTTAAAAAGTAATACGTATATTTATTATAGTTCTAGCGATAATAACTGCATAATATGGGTAATAATGCATGTTATATTGATAATAATAAAAGTAATAAGTATATTTATTATAGTTCTGTCGATAATAGCTGCATAATATGGGCAATGATGCATGTTATATGGGTGATAATGGCAGTAGTGAGTATATTTATTACAGTTCTAGCGATAATAACTGCATCATTTCGGTAATAATGCATGTTATATTGATAACATCGGGAGTAATAAGTATAATTATTATAGTTCTAGCGATAATAATAGTAAAATATTTCTAATAGTGCATGTTATATTGATAATAATAAAAGTAATAAGTATATTTATTACAGTTCTATCGATAATAACTGCATAATATGGGTAATAATGCATGTTATATTGATGATTATAAAAGTAATACGTATATTTATTATAGTTCTAGCGATTATAACTGCATTATATGGGTAATAATGAACGTTATATTGATAATATTGGGTGTAATAAGTATAATTATTATAGTTCTAGCGATAATGATAGTAAAACATGGCTAATAGTGCATGTTATATTGATAATAATAAAAGTAATAAGTATATTTATTATACTTCTGTTGATAATAACTGCATTATATGGGTAATAATGCATGTTATATTGATAATAATAATAGTAATAAGTATATTTATTATAGTACTATCGATAATAACTGCACAATATGGGTAATAATGCATGTTATATTGATGATAATGAAAGTTGTAAGTATATTTATTACAGTTCTTGCGATAATAACTGCATAATATGGGTAATAGTGCATGTTATATTGATAATAATAATAGTAATAAGTATATTTATTATAGTTCTATCGATAATAACTGCATAATATTAGTAATACTGCATGTTATATTGATGATAATGAAAGTTGTAAGTATATTTATTACAGTTCTAGCGATAATAACTGCATTACATGCGTAATAATGCATGTTATATTGATAATATCGGGAGGAATAAGTATAATTATTATAGTTCTAGCGATAATAATAGTAAAATATGGCTAATAGTGCATGTTATATTGATAATAATAAAAGTAATAAGTATATTTATTACAGTTCTATCGATAATAACTGCATAATATGGGTAATAATGCATGTTATATTGATGATAATAAAAGTAATACGTATATTTATTATAGTTCTAGCGATTATAACTGCATTATATGGGTAATAATGCACGTTATATTGATAATATTGGGAGTAATAAGTATAATTATTATATTTCTAGCGATAATGATAGTAAAACATGGCTAATAGTGCATGTGCTATTGATAATAATATAAGTAATAAGTATAATTACTACAGATATAACGATAATAACTGCATAATATGGGTAACAATGCATGTTATATTGATAATAATAAAAGTAATAAGTATATTTATTATACTTCTGTCGATAATAACTGCATTATATGGGTAATAGTGCATGTTATATTGATAATATATAAGTAATAAGTATAATTATTACAGTTATAGCGATAATAACTGCATTATATGGGTAATAATGCATGTTATATTGATGATATCGGGATTAATAAGTATAATTATTATAGTTCTAGCAATAATAATAGTAAAATATGGCTAATAGTTCATGTTATATTGATAATAATAAAAGTAATAAGTATATTTATTACACTTCTGTCGATAATAACTGCATTATATGGGTAATAATGCATGTTATATTGATAATAATATAAGTAATATGTATAATTATTACAGTTCTAGCGACAATAACTCCATTATATGGGTAATAATGCATGTTATATTGATAATAATATAAGTAATAAGTACAATTATTACAGTTCTAGCGATAATAACTGCATAATATTGGTAATAATGCATGTTATATTGATGATAATGAAAGTTGTAGGTATATTTATTACAGTTCTAGCGATAATAACTGCATAATATGGGTAACAATGCATGTTATATTGATAATAATAATAGTAATAAGTATATTTATTATAGTACTATCGATAATAACTGCATAATATGGGTAATAATGCATGTTATATTGATGATAATGAAGGTTGTAAGTATATTTATTACAGTTCTAGCGATAATAACTGCATAATATGGGTAATAATGCATGTTATATTGATAATAATAATAGTAATAAGTATATTTATTATAGTTCTATCGATAATAACTGCATAATATGGGTAATACTGCATGTTATATTGATGATAATGAAAGTGGTGAGTATATTTATTATAGTTCTAGCGATAATAACTGCATAATATGGGTAATAATGCATGTTATATTGATAATAATATAAGTAATAAGTTTAATTATTACAGTTCAGCGACAATAACTGCATAATATGGGTAATAATGCATGTTACAATGATGATAATAAAAGTAATACGTATATTTATTATAGTTCTAGCGATAATAACTGCATAATATGGGTAATAATGCATGTTATATTGATAATAATATAAGTAATAAGTTTAATTATTACAGTTCTATGGATAATAGCTGCATAATATGGGTAATAATGCATGTTATATTGATGATAATAAAAGTAATACGTATATTTATTATAGTTCTAGCGATAATAACTGCATAATATGGGTAATAATGCATGTTATATTCATAATAATAATAGTAATAAGTATATTTATTATAGTACTATCGATAATAACTGCACAATATGGGTAATAATGCATGTTATATTGATGATAATGAAAGTTGTAAGTATATTTATTACAGTTCTTGCGATAATAACTGCATAATATGGGTAATAGTGCATGTTATATTGATAATAATAATAGTAATAAGTATATTTATTATAGTTCTATCGATAATAACTGCATAATATTAGTAATACTGCATGTTATATTGATGATAATGAAAGTTGTAAGTATATTTATTACAGTTCTAGCGATAATAACTGCATTACATGCGTAATAATGCATGTTATATTGATAATATCGGGAGGAATAAGTATAATTATTATAGTTCTAGCGATAATAATAGTAAAATATGGCTAATAGTGCATGTTATATTGATAATAATAAAAGTAATAAGTATATTTATTACAGTTCTATCGATAATAACTGCATAATATGGGTAATAATGCATGTTATATTGATGATAATAAAAGTAATACGTATATTTATTATAGTTCTAGCGATTATAACTGCATTATATGGGTAATAATGCACGTTATATTGATAATATTGGGAGTAATAAGTATAATTATTATATTTCTAGCGATAATGATAGTAAAACATGGCTAATAGTGCATGTGCTATTGATAATAATATAAGTAATAAGTATAATTACTACAGATATAACGATAATAACTGCATAATATGGGTAACAATGCATGTTATATTGATAATAATAAAAGTAATAAGTATATTTATTATACTTCTGTCGATAATAACTGCATTATATGGGTAATAGTGCATGTTATATTGATAATATATAAGTAATAAGTATAATTATTACAGTTATAGCGATAATAACTGCATTATATGGGTAATAATGCATGTTATATTGATGATATCGGGATTAATAAGTATAATTATTATAGTTCTAGCAATAATAATAGTAAAATATGGCTAATAGTTCATGTTATATTGATAATAATAAAAGTAATAAGTATATTTATTATACTTCTGTCGATAATAACTGCATTATATGGGTAATAATGCATGTTATATTGATAATAATATAAGTAATATGTATAATTATTACAGTTCTAGCGACAATAACTCCATTATATGGGTAATAATGCATGTTATATTGATAATAATATAAGTAATAAGTACAATTATTACAGTTCTAGCGATAATAACTGCATAATATTGGTAATAATGCATGTTATATTGATGATAATGAAAGTTGTAGGTATATTTATTACAGTTCTAGCGATAATAACTGCATAATATGGGTAACAATGCATGTTATATTGATAATAATAATAGTAATAAGTATATTTATTATAGTACTATCGATAATAACTGCATAATATGGGTAATAATGCATGTTATATTGATGATAATGAAGGTTGTAAGTATATTTATTACAGTTCTAGCGATAATAACTGCATAATATGGGTAATAATGCATGTTATATTGATAATAATAATAGTAATAAGTATATTTATTATAGTTCTATCGATAATAACTGCATAATATGGGTAATACTGCATGTTATATTGATGATAATGAAAGTGGTGAGTATATTTATTATAGTTCTAGCGATAATAACTGCATAATATGGGTAATAATGCATGTTATATTGATAATAATATAAGTAATAAGTTTAATTATTACAGTTCAGCGACAATAACTGCATAATATGGGTAATAATGCATGTTACAATGATGATAATAAAAGTAATACGTATATTTATTATAGTTCTAGCGATAATAACTGCATAATATGGGTAATAATGCATGTTATATTGATAATAATATAAGTAATAAGTTTAATTATTACAGTTCTATGGATAATAGCTGCATAATATGGGTAATAATGCATGTTATATTGATGATAATAAAAGTAATACGTATATTTATTATAGTTCTAGCGATAATAACTGCATAATATGGGTAATAATGCATGTTATATTCATAATAATAATAGTAATAACTATATTTATTATAGTACTATCGATAATAACTGCATAATATGGGTAATAATGCATGTTATATTGATGATAATGAAAGTTGTAGGTATATTTATTACAGTTCTAGCGATAATAACTGCATAATATGGGTAATAATGCATGTTATATTGATAATAATAATAGTAATAAGTATATTTATTATAGTACTATCGATAATAACTGCATAATATGGGTAATAATGCATGTTATATTGATGATAATGAAGGTTGTAAGTATATTTATTACAGTTCTAGCGATAATAACTGCATAATATGGGTAATAATGCATGTTATATTGATAATAATAATAGTAATAAGTATATTTATTATAGTTCTATCGATAATAACTGCATAATATGGGTAATACTGCATGTTATATTGATGATAATGAAAGTGGTGAGTATATTTATTATAGTTCTAGCGATAATAACTGCATAATATTGGTAATAATGCATGTTATATTGATAATAATATAAGTAATAAGTATAATTATTACAGTTCAGCGACAATAACTGCATAATATGGGTAATAATGCATGTTACAATGATGATAATAAAAGTAATACGTATATTTATTATAGTTCTAGCGATAATAACTGCATAATATGGGTAATAATGCATGTTATATTGATAATAATATAAGTAATAAGTTTAATTATTACAGTTCTATGGATAATAGCTGCATAATATGGGTAATAATGCATGTTATATTGATAATAATAAAAGTAATAGGTATATTTATTATAGTTCTATCGATAATAACTGCATAATATGGGCAATAATGCATGTTATATTGATGATAATAAAAGTAATACGTATATTTATTATAGTTCTAGCGATAATAACTGCATAATATGGGTAATAATGCATGTTATATTGATAATAATAAAAGTAATAAGTATATTTATTATTGTTCTATCGATAATAACTGCATAATATGGGTAATAATGCATGTTATATTGATGATAATGAAAGTAGTGAGTATATTTATTACAGTTCTAGCGATAATAACTGCATTATATGCGTAATAATGCATGTTATATTAATAATATCGGGAGTAATAAGTATAATTATTATAGTTCTAGCGATAATAATAGTACAATATGGCTAATAGTGCATGTTATATTGATAATAATATAAGTAATAAGTATATTTATTGCAGTTCTAGCGACAATAACTGCATAATATGGGTAATAATGCATGTTATATTGATGATAATAAAAGTAATACGTATATTTATTATAGTTCTAGCGATAATAACTGCATAATATGGGTAATAATGCATGTTATATTGATAATAATAAAAGTAATAAGTATATTTATTATAGTTCTGTCGATAATAGCTGCATAATATGGGCAATGATGCATGTTATATGGATGATAATGGCAGTAGTGAGTATATTTATTACAGTTCTAGCGATAATAACTGCATCATTTCGGTAATAATGCATGTTATATTGATAACATCGGGAGTAATAAGTATAATTATTATAGTTCTAGCGATAATAATAGTAAAATATTTCTAATAGTGCATGTTATATTGATAATAATAAAAGTAATAAGTATATTTATTACAGTTCTATCGATAATAACTGCATAATATGGGTAATAATGCATGTTATATTGATGATTATAAAAGTAATACGTATATTTATTATAGTTCTAGCGATTATAACTGCATTATATGGGTAATAATGAACGTTATATTGATAATATTGGGTGTAATAAGTATAATTATTATAGTTCTAGCGATAATGATAGTAAAACATGGCTAATAGTGCATGTTATATTGATAATAATAAAAGTAATAAGTATATTTATTATACTTCTGTTGATAATAACTGCATTATATGGGTAATAATGCATGTTATATTGATAATAATAATAGTAATAAGTATATTTATTATAGTACTATCGATAATAACTGCACAATATGGGTAATAATGCATGTTATATTGATGATAATGAAAGTTGTAAGTATATTTATTACAGTTCTTGCGATAATAACTGCATAATATGGGTAATAGTGCATGTTATATTGATAATAATAATAGTAATAAGTATATTTATTATAGTTCTATCGATAATAACTGCATAATATTAGTAATACTGCATGTTATATTGATGATAATGAAAGTTGTAAGTATATTTATTACAGTTCTAGCGATAATAACTGCATTACATGCGTAATAATGCATGTTATATTGATAATATCGGGAGGAATAAGTATAATTATTATAGTTCTAGCGATAATAATAGTAAAATATGGCTAATAGTGCATGTTATATTGATAATAATAAAAGTAATAAGTATATTTATTACACTTCTATCGATAATAACTGCATAATATGGGTAATAATGCATGTTATATTGATGATAATAAAAGTAATACGTATATTTATTATAGTTCTAGCGATTATAACTGCATTATATGGGTAATAATGCACGTTATATTGATAATATTGGGAGTAATAAGTATAATTATTATATTTCTAGCGATAATGATAGTAAAACATGGCTAATAGTGCATGTGCTATTGATAATAATATAAGTAATAAGTATAATTACTACAGATATAACGATAATAACTGCATAATATGGGTAACAATGCATGTTATATTGATAATAATAAAAGTAATAAGTATATTTATTATACTTCTGTCGATAATAACTGCATTATATGGGTAATAGTGCATGTTATATTGATAATATATAAGTAATAAGTATAATTATTACAGTTATAGCGATAATAACTGCATTATATGGGTAATAATGCATGTTATATTGATGATATCGGGATTAATAAGTATAATTATTATAGTTCTAGCAATAATAATAGTAAAATATGGCTAATAGTTCATGTTATATTGATAATAATAAAAGTAATAAGTATATTTATTATACTTCTGTCGATAATAACTGCATTATATGGGTAATAATGCATGTTATATTGATAATAATATAAGTAATATGTATAATTATTACAGTTCTAGCGACAATAACTCCATTATATGGGTAATAATGCATGTTATATTGATAATAATATAAGTAATAAGTACAATTATTACAGTTCTAGCGATAATAACTGCATAATATTGGTAATAATGCATGTTATATTGATGATAATGAAAGTTGTAGGTATATTTATTACAGTTCTAGCGATAATAACTGCATAATATGGGTAACAATGCATGTTATATTGATAATAATAATAGTAATAAGTATATTTATTATAGTACTATCGATAATAACTGCATAATATGGGTAATAATGCATGTTATATTGATGATAATGAAGGTTGTAAATATATTTATTACAGTTCTAGCGATAATAACTGCATAATATGGGTAATAATGCATGTTATATTGATAATAATAATAGTAATAAGTATATTTATTATAGTTCTATCGATAATAACTGCATAATATGGGTAATACTGCATGTTATATTGATGATAATGAAAGTGGTGAGTATATTTATTATAGTTCTAGCGATAATAACTGCATAATATGGGTAATAATGCATGTTATATTGATAATAATATAAGTAATAAGTTTAATTATTACAGTTCAGCGACAATAACTGCATAATATGGGTAATAATGCATGTTACAATGATGATAATAAAAGTAATACGTATATTTATTATAGTTCTAGCGATAATAACTGCATAATATGGGTAATAATGCATGTTATATTGATAATAATATAAGTAATAAGTTTAATTATTACAGTTCTATGGATAATAGCTGCATAATATGGGTAATAATGCATGTTATATTGATAATAATAAAAGTAATAGGTATATTTATTATAGTTCTATCGATAATAACTGCATAATATGGGCAATAATGCATGTTATATTGATGATAATAAAAGTAATACGTATATTTATTATAGTTCTAGCGATAATAACTGCATAATATGGGTAATAATGCATGTTATATTGATAATAATAAAAGTAATAAGTATATTTATTATTGTTCTATCGATAATAACTGCATAATATGGGTAATAATGCATGTTATATGGATGATAATGACAGTAGTGAGTATATTTATTACAGTTCTAGCGATAATAACTGCATTATCTCGGCACTAATGCATGTTATATTGATAATATCGGGAGTAATAAGTATAATTATTATAGTTCTAGCGATAATAATAGTAAAATATGGCTAATAGTGCATGTTATATTGATAATAATAAAAGTAATAAGTATATTTATTACAGTTCTATCGATAATAACTGCATAATATGGGTAATAATGCATGTTATATTGATGATAATAAAAGTAATACGTATATTTATTATAGTTCTAGCGATTATAACTGCATTATATGGGTAATAATGCACGTTATATTGATAATATTGGGAGTAATAAGTATAATTATTATAGTTCTAGCGATAATGATAGTAAAACATGGCTAATAGTGCATGTGCTATTGATAATAATATAAGTAATAAGTATAATTATTACAGTTATAGCGATAATAACTGCATAATATTTGTAACAATGCATGTTATATTGATAATAATAAAAGTAATAAGTATATTTATTATACTTCTGTCGATAATAACTGCATTATATGGGTAATAGTGCATGTTATATTGATAATATATAAGTAATAAGTATAATTATTACAGTTATAGCGATAATAACTGCATTATATGGGTAATAATGCATGTTATATTGATGATATCGGGATTAATAAGTATAATTAGTATAGTTCTAGCAATAATAATAGTAAAATATGGCTAATAGTTCATGTTATATTGATAATAATAATAGTAATAAGTATATTTATTATAGTACTATCGATAATAACTGCATAATATGGGTAATAATGCATGTTATATTGATGATAATGAAGGTTGTAAGTATATTTATTACAGTTCTAGCGATTATAACTGCATAATATGGGTAATAATGCATGTTATATTGATAATAATAATAGTAATAAGTATATTTATTATAGTTCCATCGATAATAACTGCATAATATGGGTAATAATGCATGTTATATTGATAATAATATAAGTAATAAGTTTAATTATTACAGTTCTATGGATAATAACTGCATAATATGGGTAATAATGCATGTTATATTGATAATAATAAAAGTAATAAGTATATTTATTATAGTTCTATCGATAATAACTGCATAATATGGGTAATAATGCATGTTATATTGATGATAATGAAGGTAGTGAGTATATTTATTACAGTTCTAGCGATAATAACTGCATTATATGCGTAATAATGCATGTTATATTAATAATATCGGGAGTAATAAGTATAATTATTATAGTTCTAGCGATAATAATAGTACAATATGGCTAATAGTGCACGTTATATTGATAATAATAAAAGTAATAAGTATATTTATTACAGTTCTATCGATAATAACTGCATAATATGGGTAATAATGCATGTTATATTGATAATAATATAAGTAATAAGTATAATTATTACAGTTCAGCGACAATAACTGCATAATATGGGTAATAATGCATGTTACAATGATGATAATAAAAGTAATACATATATTTATTATAGCTCTAGCGATAATAACTGCATAATATGGGTAATAATGCATGTTATATTGATAATAATATAAGTAATAAGTTTAATTATTACAGTTCTATGGATATTAACTGCATAATATGGGTAATAGTGCATGTTATATTGATAATAATAAAAGTAATAAGTATATTTATTATAGTTCTATCGATAATAACTGCATAATATGGGCAATAATGCATGTTATATTGATGATAATAAAAGTAATACGTATATTTATTATAGTTCTAGCGATAATAACTGCATAGTATGGGTAATAATGCATGTTATATTGATAATAATAAAAGTAATAAGTATATTTATTATAGTTCTGTCGATAATAACTGCATAATATGGGCAATGATGCATGTTATATGGATGATAATGACAGTAGTGAGTATATTTATTACAGTTCTAGCGATAATAACTGCATTATTTCGGTAATAATGCATGTTATATTGATAATATCGGGAGTAATAAGTATAATTATTATAGTTCTAGCGATAATGGTAGTAAAACATGGCTAATAGTGCATGTGCTATTGATAATAATATAAGTAATAAGTACAGGGTGTCCCACAATTAGTGTAAGACCCGAAAAGGGGTGGTAGGTGGGGCGATTCTGAACAACTTTTTCCTTTGCCAAAATATTGGTTGCGGCTCCATTTTCGAGTTATTAGCAAAAAACACAGACCAATGAGAGCGCGCATAGACCAGGCGCGCGACAGTGTGAGCGAAAGCTTCGAATATGACAGCCGATTGTCTTCGTGAACAAATGTATCAATACCGTCGGTATAACGTCGGTATAACGTCGGTATAACGTCGGTATAACAGGCAGCTATTAGGTGAAAGTTAAATCGAATAATGAGAAGAAGTTAAGAATAATATTAAGTTCTTTGTAATTCGTGAATGGGAGATAAACCAATTAGTGGTTGTTTACCCAGACCAAGTATATTGTATTTATTTTACGCCTTCAAAAAGGAAAAAGAATTAATTCACGAAAATTAATTCTGTCGATTATTCTAATGAAGCAAACGAATAAATTCACGTTTCAAAACGAATAAGTACCTTGCCTATGAAATGGGACAGAATTGGAATAGAATATCTAATGCAGTACCTCATTGAAGTGAAATAAATCAATTGCTGCGTACGTTTAATTTTAAGAGACAAGAGATAGAAACAACTTAAATAAAACTTACCCATTGATTCATGAAGAAACTAGCGTCGATAAAAAATATTTGTGTCACTGGGTAGATCCATTGATCAGAACATCAACAGCTGATGTCCTGGCAGGGTCAATGAACTCTCAATTTATTTCACTGTCTCTTTCTAATAATCGCACAACATAAGCACGACCGGTAAACGGACCGAATGAAAATGCGTGAACGATTATTCATAGATATGTATGTTTAACGATACGCTATATTCTCATTATAAGGTATCCGAATTCAGGAATCGAAATTATATTGTATTTTTTTAGAAGCCATTGTTAGACTGGCCACGGATCGCGGTTTTGTTCTCGATCGCGAGACATACGTCGCGAACGGTTGCCATGCAACGATGTTCTGTTGAACGACTGCGGCGTCGATCGACGGTCATCGTTTATTGTCGAAAGATACGTGTTAAAATAAAATCTATCGTTGTTGTTAATCTAAAATTGTGTTTTCTTGCTTTCAAGATAGTATAGTTTAAGTTATTTATGAATATTCGTTCACGTGTTTACATTCGTCCTATTTACGTGCCGGACTTACAATGAAAATTAGTGAAAAATAACAAAGAAAAATGATAATGACAACTTATAATGAAAGATGACAGTGATAAGTGACAGTGAAGTTTCTTGAAAGTTGTTTGAGAGATTCTGTTATTTATACTGACAATAAGGATCGGTGGATCAACCCAGTTCCAGAGATGCATTTTCATCGTGATTATTTACGGTTCAATCGGTGAGTTGTATTGAAATTTGTTAATTATTCAAATTTAAATTTTTATTTGTTGAATGGAAAGGTTATTTAATTTTTTAGTGAGAAATTGTTCTTTTTCATCATCACAATATCTAACGAAAATAATTTTCCATATTTGATCTATCATTTCTTTGCGATAACGAATAAACGTATTCGATTTATTCTCATTACGTGAATAAGGACTAATTTTGTTATTTCTTATTCACGAATGAATGATAATTCAGCAATAATCCAGATTATTTTATTCATTATTCAATGTAACTTTTACCTAATAGCTGCCTGTTATACCGACGTTATACCGACGTTATACGGACGTTTTACCGACGGTATCGATACATTTGTTCACGACGACGATCGGCCTCATATTCGAAGCTTTCGCTCACACTGTCGCGCGCCTGGTCTATGCGCGCTCTCATTGGTCAGTGTTTTTTGCTAATAACTCGAAAATGGAGCCTCAACCAATATTTTGGCAAAGGAAAAAGTTGTTCAGAATCGCCCCACCTACCACCCCTTTTCGGGTCTTACACTAATTGTGGGACACCCTGTATAATTATTACAGTTATAGCGATAATAACTGCATAATATGGGTAGCAATGCATGTTATATTGATAATAATAAAAGTAATAAGTATATTTATTATACTTCTGTCGATAATAACTGCATTATATGGGTAATAGTTCATGTTATATTGATAATAATAAAAGTAATAAGTATATTTATTATACCTCTGTCGATAATAACTGCATTATATGGGTAATAATGCATGTTATATTGATAATAATATAAGTAATATGTATAATTATTACAGTTCTAGCGACAATAACGCCATTATATGGGTAATAATGCATGTTATATTGACAATAATATAAGTAATAAATATAATTATTACAGTTCTAGCGATAATAACTGCATAATATGGGTAATAATGCATGTTATATTGATGATAATGAAAGTTGTAAGTATATTTATTACAGTTCTATCGATAATAACTGCATAATATTGGTAATAATGCATGTTATATTGATGATAATAAAAGTAATACGTATATTTATTATAGTTCTAGCGATAATAACTGCATAATATTGGTAATAATGCATGCTATATTGATGATAATAAACGTAATACGTATATTTATTATAGTTCTAGCGATAATAACTGCATAATATGGGTAATAATGCATGTTATATTGATAATAATATAAGTAATAAGTATAATTATTGCAGTTCTAGCGACAATAACTGCATAATATGGGTAATAATGCATGTTATATTGATGATAATAAAAGTAATACGTATATTTATTATAGTTCTAGCGATAATAACTGCATAATATGGGTAATAATGCATGTTATATTGATAATATCGGGAGTAATAAGTGTAATTATTATAGTTCTAGCGATAATAATAGTACAATATGGCTAATAGTGCATGTTATATGGATAATAATAAAAGTAATAAGTATATTTATTACAGTTCTAGCGATAATAACTGCATTACATGCGTAATAATGCATGTTATATTGATAATATCGGGAGTAATAAGTGTAATTATTATAGTTCTAGCGATAATAATAGTACAATATGGCTAATAGTGCATGTTATATTGATAATAATAAAAGTAATAAGCATATTTATTACAGTTCTATCGATAATAACTGCATAATATTGTTAATAATGCATGTTATATTGATGATAATAAAAGTAATACGTATATTTATTATAGTTCTAGCGATAATAACTGCATAATATGGGTAATAATGCATGTTATATTGATAATAATATAAGTAATAAGTATAATTATTACAGTTCTATAGATATTAACTGCATAATATGGGTAATAGTGCATGTTATATTGATGATAATGAAAGTAGTGAGTATATTTATTATAGTTCTAGCGATAATAACTGCATAATATGGGCAATAATGCATGTTATATTGATGATAATGAAAGTAGTGAGTATATTTATTATAGTTCTAGCGATAATAACTGCATAATATGGGTAATAATGCATGTTATAGTGATAATAATATAAGTAATAAGTATAATTATTAAAGTTCAGCGACAATAACTGCATAATATGGGTAATAATGCATGTTACAATGATGATAATAAAAGTAATACGTATGTTTATTATAGTTCTAGCGATTATAACTGCATAATATGGGTAATAATGCATGTTATATTGATAATAATATAAGTAATAAGTCTAATTATTACAGTTCTATCGATAATAACCGCATAATATGGGCAATAATGCGTGTTATATTGATGATAATAAAAGTAATACGTATATTTATTATAGTTCTAGCGATAATAACTGCATAGTATGGGTAATAATGCATGTTATATTGATAATAATAAAAGTAATAAGTATATTTATTATAGTTCTGTCGATAATAACTGCATAATATGGGCAATGATGCATGTTATATGGATGATAATGACAGTAGTGAGTATATTTATTACAGTTCTAGCGATAATAACTGCATTATCTCGGCAATAATGCATGTTATATTGATAATATCGGGAGTAATAAGTATAATTATTATAGTTCTAGCGATAATAATAGTAAAATATGGCTAATAGTGCATGTTATATTGATAATAATAAAAGTAATAAGTATATTTATTACAGTTCTATCGATAATAACTGCATAATATGGGTAATAATGCATGTTATATTGATGATAATAAAAGTAATACGTATATTTATTATAGTTCTAGCGATTATAACTGCATTATATGGGTAATAATGCACGTTATATTGATAATATTGGGAGTAATATGTATAATTATTATAGTTCTAGCGATAATGATAGTAAAACATGGCTAATAGTGCATGTGCTATTGATAATAATATAAGTAATAAGTATAATTATTACAGTTATAGCGATAATAACTGCATAATATTTGTAACAATGCATGTTATATTGGTAATAATAAAAGTAATAAGTATATTTATTATACTTCTGTCGATAATAACTGCATTATATGGGTAATAGTGCATGTTATATTGATAATATATAAGTAATAAGTATAATTATTACAGTTATAGCGATAATAACTGCACTATATGGGTAATAATGCATGTTATATTGATGATATCGGGATTAATAAGTATAATTAGTATAGTTCTAGCAATAATAATAGTAAAATATGGCTAATAGTTCATGTTATATTGATAATAATAATAGTAATAAGTATATTTATTATAGTACTATCGATAATAACTGCATAATATGGGTAATAATGCATGTTATATTGATGATAATGAAGGTTGTAAGTATATTTATTACAGTTCTAGCGATAATAACTGCATAATATGGGTAATAATGCATGTTATATTGATAATAATAATAGTAATAAGTATATTTATTATAGTTCTATCGATAATAACTGCATAATATGGGTAATAATGCATGTTATATTGATAATAATATAAGTAATAAGTTTAATTATTACAGTTCTATGGATAATAACTGCATAATATGGGTAATAATGCATGTTATATTGATAATAATAAAAGTAATAAGTATATTTATTATAGTTCTATCGATAATAACTGCATAATATGGGTAATAATGCATGTTATATTGATGATAATGAAGGTAGTGAGTATATTTATTACAGTTCTAGCGATAATAACTGCATTATATGCGTAATAATGCATGTTATATTAATAATATCGGGAGTAATAAGTATAATTATTATAGTTCTAGCGATAATAATAGTACAATATGGCTAATAGTGCACGTTATATTGATAATAATAAAAGTAATAAGTATATTTATTACAGTTCTATCGATAATAACTGCATAATATGGGTAATAATGCATGTTATATTGATAATAATATAAGTAATAAGTATAATTATTACAGTTCAGCGACAATAACTGCATAATATGGGTAATAATGCATGTTACAATGATGATAATAAAAGTAATACATATATTTATTATAGCTCTAGCGATAATAACTGCATAGTATGGGTAATAATGCATGTTATATTGATAATAATAAAAGTAATAAGTATATTTATTATAGTTCTGTCGATAATAACTGCATAATATGGGCAATGATGCATGTTATATGGATGATAATGACAGTAGTGAGTATATTTATTACAGTTCTAGCGATAATAACTGCATTATTTCGGTAATAATGCATGTTATATTGATAATATCGGGAGTAATAAGTATAATTATTATAGTTCTAGCGATAATGGTAGTAAAACATGGCTAATAGTGCATGTGCTATTGATAATAATATAAGTAATAAGTATAATTATTACAGTTATAGCGATAATAACTGCATAATATGGGTAGCAATGCATGTTATATTGATAATAATAAAAGTAATAAGTATATTTATTATACTTCTGTCGATAATAACTGCATTATATGGGTAATAGTTCATGTTATATTGATAATAATAAAAGTAATAAGTATATTTATTATACCTCTGTCGATAATAACTGCATTATATGGGTAATAATGCATGTTATATTGATAATAATATAAGTAATATGTATAATTATTACAGTTCTAGCGACAATAACGCCATTATATGGGTAATAATGCATGTTATATTGATAATAATATAAGTAATAAATATAATTATTACAGTTCTAGCGATAATAACTGCATAATATGGGTAATAATGCATGTTATATTGATGATAATGAAAGTTGTAGGTATATTTATTACAGTTCTAGCGATAATAACTGCATAATATGGGTAATAATGCATGTTATATTGATAATAATAATAGTAATAAGTATATTTATTATAGTACTATCGATAATAACTGCATAATATGGGTAATAATGCACGTTATATTGATGATAATGAAAGTTGTAAGTATATTTATTACAGTTCTATCGATAATAGCTGCATAATATTGGTAATAATGCATGTTATATTGATGATAATAAAAGTAATACGTATATTTATTATAGTTCTAGCGATAATAACTGCATAATATGGGTAATAATGCATGTTATATTCATAATAATAATAGTAATAAGTATATTTATTATAGTACTATCGATAATAACTGCATAATATGGGTAATAATGCATGTTATATTGATGATAATGAAAGTTGTAGGTATATTTATTACAGTTCTAGCGATAATAACTGCATAATATGGGTAATAATGCATGTTATATTGATAATAATAATAGTAATAAGTATATTTATTATAGTACTATCGATAATAACTGCATAATATGGGTAATAATGCATGTTATATTGATGATAATGAAGGTTGTAAGTATATTTATTACAGTTCTAGCGATAATAACTGCATAATATGGGTAATAATGCATGTTATATTGATAATAATAATAGTAATAAGTATATTTATTATAGTTCTATCGATAATAACTGCATAATATGGGTAATACTGCATGTTATATTGATGATAATGAAAGTGGTGAGTATATTTATTATAGTTCTAGCGATAATAACTGCATAATATTGGTAATAATGCATGTTATATTGATAATAATATAAGTAATAAGTGTAATTATTACAGTTCAGCGACAATAACTGCATAATATGGGTAATAATGCATGTTACAATGATGATAATAAAAGTAATACGTATATTTATTATAGTTCTAGCGATAATAACTGCATAATATGGGTAATAATGCATGTTATATTGATAATAATATAAGTAATAAGTTTAATTATTACAGTTCTATGGATAATAGCTGCATAATATGGGTAATAATGCATGTTATATTGATAATAATAAAAGTAATAGGTATATTTATTATAGTTCTATCGATAATAACTGCATAATATGGGCAATAATGCATGTTATATTGATGATAATAAAAGTAATACGTATATTTATTATAGTTCTAGCGATAATAACTGCATAATATGGGTAATAATGCATGTTATATTGATAATAATAAAAGTAATAAGTATATTTATTATTGTTCTATCGATAATAACTGCATAATATGGGTAATAATGCATGTTATATTGATGATAATGAAAGTAGTGAGTATATTTATTACAGTTCTAGCGATAATAACTGCATTATATGCGTAATAATGCATGTTATATTAATAATATCGGGAGTAATAAGTATAATTATTATAGTTCTAGCGATAATAATAGTACAATATGGCTAATAGTGCATGTTATATTGATAATAATATAAGTAATAAGTATATTTATTGCAGTTCTAGCGACAATAACTGCATAATATGGGTAATAATGCATGTTATATTGATGATAATAAAAGTAATACGTATATTTATTATAGTTCTAGCGATAATAACTGCATAATATGGGTAATAATGCATGTTATATTGATAATAATAAAAGTAATAAGTATATTTATTATAGTTCTGTCGATAATAGCTGCATAATATGGGCAATGATGCATGTTATATGGATGATAATGGCAGTAGTGAGTATATTTATTACAGTTCTAGCGATAATAACTGCATCATTTCGGTAATAATGCATGTTATATTGATAACATCGGGAGTAATAAGTATAATTATTATAGTTCTAGCGATAATAATAGTAAAATATTTCTAATAGTGCATGTTATATTGATAATAATAAAAGTAATAAGTATATTTATTACAGTTCTATCGATAATAACTGCATAATATGGGTAATAATGCATGTTATATTGATGATAATAAAAGTAATACGTATATTTATTATAGTTCTAGCGATTATAACTGCATTATATGGGTAATAATGCACGTTATATTGATAATATTGGGAGTAATAAGTATAATTATTATATTTCTAGCGATAATGATAGTAAAACATGGCTAATAGTGCATGTGCTATTGATAATAATATAAGTAATAAGTATAATTACTACAGATATA
This sequence comes from Megachile leachella, assembly GCA_963576845.1. NCBI lineage: Eukaryota > Metazoa > Arthropoda > Insecta > Hymenoptera > Megachilidae > Megachile > Megachile leachella. Next base: position 631,208 of record CAUYWW010000200.1, on the reverse strand, counting down.
ACGATAATAACTGCATAATATGGGTAACAATGCATGTTATATTGATAATAATAAAAGTAATAAGTATATTTATTATACTTCTGTCGATAATAACTGCATTATATGGGTAATAGTGCATGTTATATTGATAATATATAAGTAATAAGTATAATTATTACAGTTATAGCGATAATAACTGCATTATATGGGTAATAATGCATGTTATATTGATGATATCGGGATTAATAAGTATAATTATTATAGTTCTAGCAATAATAATAGTAAAATATGGCTAATAGTTCATGTTATATTGATAATAATAAAAGTAATAAGTATATTTATTATACTTCTGTCGATAATAACTGCATTATATGGGTAATAATGCATGTTATATTGATAATAATATAAGTAATATGTATAATTATTACAGTTCTAGCGACAATAACTCCATTATATGGGTAATAATGCATGTTATATTGATAATAATATAAGTAATAAGTACAATTATTACAGTTCTAGCGATAATAACTGCATAATATTGGTAATAATGCATGTTATATTGATGATAATGAAAGTTGTAGGTATATTTATTACAGTTCTAGCGATAATAACTGCATAATATGGGTAACAATGCATGTTATATTGATAATAATAATAGTAATAAGTATATTTATTATAGTACTATCGATAATAACTGCATAATATGGGTAATAATGCATGTTATATTGATGATAATGAAGGTTGTAAGTATATTTATTACAGTTCTAGCGATAATAACTGCATAATATGGGTAATAATGCATTTTATATTGATAATAATAATAGTAATAAGTATATTTATTATAGTTCTATCGATAATAACTGCATAATATGGGTAATACTGCATGTTATATTGATGATAATGAAAGTGGTGAGTATATTTATTATAGTTCTAGCGATAATAACTGCATAATATGGGTAATAATGCATGTTATATTGATAATAATATAAGTAATAAGTTTAATTATTACAGTTCAGCGACAATAACTGCATAATATGGGTAATAATGCATGTTACAATGATGATAATAAAAGTAATACGTATATTTATTATAGTTCTAGCGATAATAACTGCATAATATGGGTAATAATGCATGTTATATTGATAATAATATAAGTAATAAGTTTAATTATTACAGTTCTATGGATAATAGCTGCATAATATGGGTAATAATGCATGTTATATTGATAATAATAAAAGTAATAGGTATATTTATTATAGTTCTATCGATAATAACTGCATAATATGGGCAATAATGCATGTTATATTGATGATAATAAAAGTAATACGTATATTTATTATAGTTCTAGCGATAATAACTGCATAATATGGGTAATAATGCATGTTATATTGATAATAATAAAAGTAATAAGTATATTTATTATTGTTCTATCGATAATAACTGCATAATATGGGTAATAATGCATGTAATATTGATGATAATGAAAGTAGTGAGTATATTTATTACAGTTCTAGCGATAATAACTGCATTATATGCGTAATAATGCATGTTATATTAATAATATCGGGAGTAATAAGTATAATTATTATAGTTCTAGCGATAATAATAGTACAATATGGCTAATAGTGCATGTTATATTGATAATAATAAAAGTAATAAGTATATTTATTACAGTTCTATCGATAATAACTGCATAATATGGGTAATAATGCATGTTATATTGATGATAATAAAAGTAATACGTATATTTATTATAGTTCTAGCGATAATAGCTGCATACTGTGGGTAATACTGCATGTTACATTGATAATAATAAAAGTAATAAGTATATTTATTATAGTTCTGTCGATAATAACTGCATAATATGGGCAATGATGCATGTTATATGGATGATAATGACAGTAGT